>JAFDVH010000035.1:82505-318294 GCA_019176425.1 Megalops atlanticus
CCCTTCGCAATTTAGCATCAGGGAATGTCTTGGCATCATACTGACTACATTTGGTATGAATTGGATCAATCCTCTAGGAGGAGATTCAAAGTTCGGGCGCCTGTGAAAACGCACAAAATCCAAAGTGACCAACTTCCTGTTGGGCAGAGATAAAAGTGTGATTACGAAATTTGTTCATCTTAGGTAGACCAATATGCCTACCAAGTTTGGTGCATGTGCGTAAAATTGGACGCCCGCAGTGAACACATTTGACAAAGGGGCGCTATGGAGCCCCGTGCCACACCCAGGTCCAAGCTTTGATAATCCCGATGACCGCAACTTTTGATGTGTGTGCCAAATTTCATGAGTTTTCGTTCATGGCAAGCACCTCAAAAAGGCCGCCAAAGTGGAAAAATAATAATAATAATAATAATAATAATAATAATAATAATAATAATAATAATAACGCCAACGGATACAATAGGGCCCTTCGCACACTCAGTGCTTGGGCCCTAATAATAATAACTCCAACGGATACAATAGGGCCCTTCGCACACTCAGTGCTTGGGCCCTAATAATAATAATAACGCCAACGGATACAATAGGGCCCTTCGCACACTCAGTGCTTGGGCCCTAATAATCACAACGGATACAATAGGGCCCTTCGCACACTCAGTGCTTGGGCCCTAATAAGAAAAGGTAGAAACACAATAGGTGCCTTGCAGCTTCGCTGCCTGGCCCCTAATAATAATAATAAGAAGAAGAAGAAGAAGAAGAAAAGGTAGAAACACAATAGGTGCCTTGCAGCTTCACTGCCTGGCCCTTAAAAAGGTAGAAACACAATGGGTGCCTTGCAGCTTTGCTGCCTGGCCCCCAATAATAAAAAGGAGAAATGTCTGTTCATCAGGGTCCTCCTGACCGAAAAGAGGGGGGAGTTTCAGTCCCACCAGGGCCACGGAGTGATTTTCCAAATTGAGAAAACATGGGTCTGTCCAGACTTATTTTGACGTGCAATGGCGCTGCTGTGGGAATGGCGTGATGAGGTCACTCCCAACGTCAACCACCAGGAAGTAGGACGGACCCCCTCAACTCCGCTGCTGTCGGCAAACAAACTCGGGTGAGTGGGCTACAGTGCACAGCCACGATATAAACATCCACACAAGAATGAAGGGGATCGCCCTCCAGATCAGTTTGAGAATACTGTACAGACCTGTTGGCCACATCGTCCTCGGCTTCTTCTTGTCGTTCTCCCCTTGCAGCCACATGGCAACAGCCTCGGTAGCAACACTCCGCCGTCGATAGCCAGCACAGCCTACACTCGAACGGGGTTGTATGAAGTGTCTTATTTTCCCTTGCAGAGTCTCGTCAGCAGCCTGGGTCGGGGGAAGCACGAAGCAAGATGGGCAGCCTGGTTAGCTCTTGATGGTGGCCTGTTCCTCCCGGAAGTGTTCTGCTGCTGCACCTCAGCTGAGCCCTTTTATTTCCCCAATACCAATTACCGGCTTGACCAACCCGCAGCGCAGTAATATTATTCACTCAATTACCCACACCTGTCCACGTTCATCCCCTGAAGTGAATAATCGGAAGGGCCCGACTGAACACAAACAGAACATCAGAAACACCCACAGCACAGCCCAACAACAAAGCCCATCCAGATCGCACACAGGACAAAATAAAAACACACACCACACGACACTTACATAAAAAGTCTCAAATAAACAAGCTTGCCAGTTGGACAGGGTATAGTCTTTCAGTTATACAACAGAGGTCCTGGTTTGCTAAGAAGCACTTCATGAAAAATGGTGATGAAATCAAAACGAATGTGTCAGGAGCGGCAATAGCTCACCCCTGAACCCCAGCCGGTTCTTTATCCCCTGGGATCCACCTACCACAAAGGACGCCAGGACAGGGTAAGTAAAAGAACAAGACTTTAATTTAAAAACAATGCATACGAACAGGGACGCCAAGACTCACCATTTCCCCCCCGGTCTGGTTTGCCCCCCTCCCCAACCTGCTTTCCCCTCCTGGGACCCCTCCACCCCAGCCCGGAGATGACCCACAGGTATGGGCAACCCCCACACAGCACACCACACACACACCACTCAGGTCTTTTCCCCACACACACATGCTAATAACCACTCCTAGTGACCCCACTCTGGCCCTTCCCGCGCCCAACCCCGCTTTGGGAGTATGGAAAAATTTGTGTTTCCAGACTATTGCCCCAATTCTGTTTTCTAAAATATAAAATTCAGAATTTCTAAAAATAAATTGATCATACAAGCAGAGTGTTTTTCCATGTCGTTTGGAGCAGGCAGCCAGCGCAGCCAAAATGTTTACCACTGTGTGAGAGAGCGCGGGCCAGAGCAAGCTTGAGGTCGTCGAAAGCAAGACAAGAAGTATGGCGCGCGACTGAACACACTCCCCTACGCAGAGCTGCCTCTACGCCTTTATGTCACAGCCTGCAAAACAGCTCTGCCCCAAGTGCCTTATAGCTGTACCAAATCCGGACATCTGCGACCACAATAGTTTGATGCCGCAATATCTTTGAATTGCATGTATACAGTATATAGCATCACAAATAACCAAATATTAAGCTTGTCTGAACATTTATGAGTTATGCAGTGATGTAGTTATCAGAAAAGTAAATGGACTCTTTTCTGCATAAGGAAACCATACAGCTGAGTTCATTATCATCTCCATGGACACAGTGAATAAACAAGGCTGCACAGACGCCGTGATAATTAAATGTAACTTTTCTCAACTCATTTCCGGTGCTTATTTATAAAAGACAAAAAAAAATATTATTCAATATGTTAAGGGAAAATAATTTGAGTATAGGTAGCACTAGTTAGTTTACTTCCTCTTTGGGCAGAGATGTTTGACAGTGGAACACCATCCAATTATTTGGCAACATAATAGCATACATAGTCAGAATGCAACATACATGTTAACAGTTGTATTTTAAAACCACTTATTTACATAAACATCTAGCCATTTGTACTCAGATGTCAAATATGGTCTGAAAAATCTACCGAGAAATCTGGAAATTTGAGTCTGGAAAAGTATGGAATTTTGAAATGGAAAATGTGTAGGAACCCTGCATAACGGTGGGATGTAGCTTGGCCCGAGCCTCTGTCAGGCCTTACTACATCCCAAAATAAAAAACCAAAAAGAAAAGAAAGCACACACAGGCAGAGTGCACACTCTTGTTCTCGCTGTCCAGCCTCCCAGTGGCTGCCGTAGTCCCGGGTTGCTGGCTCCTCCTTGTCGACGCCGCACCGTCAGGTCCAGAGCTCTGTGGCACTGTACTGTAGGAAGGGGAACGGCAGCTGGTCAGTGTTACCCCGGCCCCCACTGCTACTGGTCACACACACCCCAATGCTTCCCTGGGGTGCAGATGTTCCTTACAACAACGGGATGTCACTCCCCGTCTCACACCCAGCACTGGGCAGTCCGAGGCTGCTGTCTCTCAGCCTGCCGTCTTCCCCTTTCCCCGGTTCGTATCAGTCATGGCTCGTGTTGCTCCGTCTCAGGAACAGCCGCCAGGAAGGCCTGTGGTCCACTCCACCCCGACAAGCAACACACAACACAAACCACACATCCAAAAACCCCAAAAGGAAAAAGAAAAGGAAAAGAGAAATAATTATTGAAACTAACAAAAAATGAAGTTCCCGGTCCACGACCTCCGGGAACTCGGAGGGGGGAGGGGGAAGAAGAAAAAAAAAAAAAAAACACACTCCAACTGATCCCCCAAAATAGCTGACGTCACAACAAAAAAGAACAAAACCAAAAACCCCAACTCCCCACACATAGCACCTCCCTCCCTGGCATCCCTCACAGCTAAGCCTCGCAACCCTCCTAAATACCTGCCCAGTGCCCTAATCAGGAACAAGGAGCAGCTGCGAGCCCGCGCTCCAGCAGAAGCCGCCGCCCAAGAGCCAATTAAACAATTATTCAATTTGCCCCGGAATGCGTGCTCCTGGCGCCTCATCAACTTACCTCCAGGGAATCCAGCCCAGCCAATTAACCCTGTCAGGACTCCTGACATATACATCTGGTTTGTGATAAAAAAAAAATAGAAGTTGATCAAATTTATCTAAAAAGTTTGATCCTAATAATGCAAGACATCACAATCTTGTGTCCCTAAATGTCACTGAGTCTATTCCTATGTTCAAAGAGAACCTGACCAAAATGGCAAGGAAGTGTTCAACAGTGTCTAAACAGTTGAGCAGACTGAGCAATTATTTTTGAACAGAAGAATTCCAAATAAAGACAATTTTACCTTTTAAGAACCGTGTCAGCACAATTGAGTGCAAATGATTTTAGGATTATGGCCAACAGAAAAAACATTTACACTCATCATGAGATTTGCAGTTCGAACATGTATCATCATGCCTTACTGTAATAAGTGTGGATATCTCCACGGCATACCGATAATCACCATAGTCGTGCTGTATCAGTTATGATTCCCTCTACTGCAGTAGGCGGTCTACTGAATGCTTTGTGCAGAGAGCCATATCTAGCGAGGCCTACCAATTAATCCCTGAGAAGGCGAGACACTCCCTCCTCACAATGGGTCAGGGCAAAGCCAGCCAATCAAAACACACCCTAAAATTGTTCTGCTGTGTATTCATTTCCAGAGACTGTCAAACAGGGACAAAGATTCGGATTATGAATCTTCAGTGGGTTCAGGCAGGGACTGGGCCTTGTGCATATGCATGTGTCCCTGAAATGAGATGTGCTGTAAAATAGGTCCCAGGGAACTACTATACTTTCATACCAAAATCACATTTAGGTATGAAGGTGTCACAAAGCTGTCAAATAATAGGGGCTAAAACATTTTCATACAAATATTATGGGCATACCACATAGCTTATATACACACACACACACACACACACACACACACACACACACACACACACACACACACACACACACACACACACACACACACACAGAGCTGTGCAAAATTCCCACAGGGCAACTAAAACTTTATGCATATTCTAGCCTTCTCATCTTAACCCTCTCAACAGGGTTGCCCTTATTGGAACAGAATCTTAAAGTCTTGATTTCTTCTAACCTCAAGAGTGAATGTTGACAACTGTGTGCCCCACCCCCTCTGGACAGATGATGCTATCTTTAAAAGGCATTTTCATCACACATCACTCACCTAGCTTTTTGGGTCTCCCAGTGGTGAGCTGATTATGTTTGCTGATCATGGTTTGGATACCACACCCTGAAAGATCAAGTAACACAGCTATTTCATTTTGATTCTTGTATTCCCTCAGATTCACTTGGATTCCCTTCTATGTGCAGAAGTTGTACTGCCAGCCATTCATGAAAGAATACCTCCATGGATCATAACTCCTGAAAATCTCTCTTTTGCACAGCAGGGCACATATGTATAGGTTTTTTTATCATGCAACAGGTAGTTTCCTACAAGGCATGTCCCTTCCAGTCAGGGAATTCCAGGAGGGCAGGGTACATGTGGGGCATGTTCATCTGGGTGAGCTGGGAGGAGAGAGGGAGAAAGTCTGCATCAGAAGCAGACAAAGGGAAGAATTCAGTGTTTATTCTCCGATTTTATAGTAGAGCTCAGTGTTTATGTTGACAGTTTATAGCAGGATTTTTATTCTGAGGGCTGGAAGCCATGCACCTCGATACACAAAAATATTCTCCATTTTCTTTTACTATTCTCCCTATTATTATTAATATTATCCCTGGATCTTTTCAGGTCCAAGGATCTTAAGATCGCTCCACAGTCGACCGCCTCGGTAGAGTACTCTCTCATTGTCACGGTCTAGCGCCGCGACGAGACTGAGATTGTACACTATTACAGATGCGCAAAACACGAACATCGCAACACAACACTTTTTACATCTTGCCGGCAAACTCAACAGTTGTATTAAGTGTGTGTCTGTATTAAGTGTGTTATCTGTGTAGTGTGCTAACTAGCTGTGTTTGTTGTTAATGTAGCCACTTAAAGAGCCCGCTACCCTGTTCTGAATAAGCCTGTCAGAACAGCGGTATTAGCGTTTTAAATAATGACGCGCTTATATTTTAACAACAGCTGGTAAGGGTTATAAAAGACAACAGAGCGATAAAAGTACGTTTAAGAATGTTTATTGGTTAATGCAACTTTATAAATCAGCAAGAGAAACGTAAACATGTTTACCTGGCCGTTTGTTCCATCCACTGCCAAACAGGAAGTGGGGAGAACCAGGTACTATTTCTGCAGGGGGAGAAGTGGGTACTACCACCTGTTTGTTTGTTTTAAAGGGGGAAATAAACACGTTTGTAATTGTTAGCTATTATTTGCGTTTAGTACCTCCTTTGTTATTCTTTCATTCTTGATTGTTAATTAACTCATGGCCATGTTTGCTATGTATTGTTTTATTATTTTCTGTTTTGTTGTGTTAATTGATTTCTGAGGAAATGGAAGGTACCTAGTGGGAGGAGCTACGCCCTTATAGCCAGTGGGGTTTAGAGCTCAGAGGATTTGTTGTTGTTGAAGTGTGTTGAGAGAGGAAGGCTGCTAGACTTGGATCTGATTTTCAGATATAGCCAAGCAAGCTTACTTTTCTTTTTGTTTGTCTGTTTATTTTGTATAGTTTTTGTTTTTGTAAATAATTAACACCTAATATTCCTGCACTGCCACTGTTCTCCACCATTTGCCACCTGTAAATAAATCCCACCATCAGCGCCTCATCACTGTTCCATCGTCTTCTGTGTCCTCCACCCTCAGTACACCCTAACGCTCATACTTTGTCTGTCCCGTTCTACGTGAAAATTTTAGGATCACTTTCAGCAGAGAAGAACTGAACATTAGGTTGTCCACACCACCTGTGCTAACACCAGACTTTTCGCATTCAACAGATTATTTGGACATTCTAGCTAGCGGAGCAGCGGTTCTCTACAGGAGATACAGGAGACGCAGACGGGGTAAGCAGGCTGGAGCGCTGGTCAGGCTCTAACAGTGGGGTTTCCGTACTCCGCTACCTAGCATCCACCTGGTGCATCTCTGCTCCCTGTCAAACAAGACGGATGAGCTGCTACTCCTCAAACGATCCAACAAGGATTTCTCTCGCTCCGCTGCCCCATGCTTCACAGAAACCTGGCTTAGTGAATCTATGCTGGACTGTGCAGTACGTCTACCTGGGTTTCACATATGCAGAGCGGATCGCATCACGGAGCTGTCGGGGAAATCGAGAGGTGGCAGAATCTGCCTTTACGTTAATGAAGGTTGATGCACTGATGTCACAGTGTTAAATAAGTCATGCTGCCCAGACCTGGAAGCTTTGTTCATAAACTGCAAACCGTTTTATTCACCGCAGGAATTTGCTTCCATAATACTGGTCGGTGTTTAGCCGACCAAATAATCGGTGTGGAGCAAAAGCACCTGGACTCTTGGGGGATTTTAACAGAGCTAATCTCAGTCAAGAACTGCTGAAATATAGACAACACATTAAGTGTCCAACCAGGGACAACAACACACTAGACCACTGTTACACAATATTAAAGGATGCATATCGCTCTGTCCCACGTGCAGCTCTGGGACTCTCCAATCACTGCCTGGTTCATCTTATCCTGACCTACAGGCAGAAACTAAAATCTGCTAAACCTGTAGTGAACACGGGAAAAAATAGACCAGCGAGGCCCAGAACACTTTATGGGCCTGTTTTGACTACACTGATTGGAGCGTCTTTGAACTAGCAGCCACTGATCTGGATGAGCTTACCGACACTGTGACATCACACATCAGTTTCTGCAAGGACATCTACATCCCCAAAATGACTCATATCAGATGCAACAACAACAAACCCTGTTTTGTTTCCCCTTTGTCGTACCTCTTATCAAGAGCATGAGGTCCGCTTGGCAGCCTCGTCTTCACACAGTGGAATTCTCAGTACATCCCACAAGCAGCAGGATAGTGAGGGCCACGATATTGCTTGGTCACTCAGGTGGAAAGCAGAAATGCGTTATCGTGACTCTGCTTCCCCACAGGGCAGGGAGGCAGATAGATATCATCTTGACTTTGCTGCTCTGTGAGGCCGGAAGGCAGACAGGTCTTGTCGAGAACCGGAGGAAGGAATACTCGCCGTCGCCAACAAGACATAGACATTGCGATTCTCGCTTCCAGGCCCTAGCCACTCAGCTAGAGGAGGGATCCAGCCTCTCAGATAGTGCTTACACACCCGCTTACCAACCTAAGCAAACACGTTACCTTCCTGACGGTAACTGTTTAAAACAACTTGACGCGCTGGCTGAAGATATTGAACAGTTTGACCCCAACAGGCAGGATCACAATGTCGCGGACTACCTCCGAGAAATAGCCCATAGTTTTGCTGACTTACCTGGTGCAACTCACAGGGAAAAGATCAAATTTATGTGGAAGACCACCTCCAGGTCTGTCCATGCATTCATAGAGTCTCAGCCATCCTCCAATACCCCTAGCTGTTCCTAGCTAGGAGTATTCCCCTTTTGCTGATGAGACATCAGCAATGACCTCTGCCATACAGATTAAGCACCGCTGTAGTGCACACCCCCGAGAATTTTACAACCGGTTGAAACATGTCTTCTTCCAGGAAAGAAATGGGCCAGGTCTGGAAGAGGACTGGGCCTTTAAGTCTTTCTTCCTGCATAACCTACACCCTTGTGTGTGGACACCCCTATGACACGGAGGGATGATCCCTCAATGTGTGATCTCTGGAAAATGGCACTAATGGTATGGGAAACTGTTGTCCACTCCGGTGAAAAAGGGAGGAGGACCAAAGGGTCCTCGCACTTCAGAGTCCCGTGGAGAGTTCATTGGAACTGGAGGGCTCGGAAGTCCCTGTTTTAAAACATTCTGGCTCTTGTGCCCAACACGGACACTTCTCTGGTCGTAACGGTGTGGCCAGGAGGTGGAAGTACAAGAAGAGCAAGTCCAAGGGGGGCGGTGACTGTCAGCCAAGGCACACTCAGGGAGAGTGTGATGGATATTATTTCCGCACAAGCTCGGGATTTACTGTATTAGTAGGTTGGAAAATTGAGTGAACACAGTGATCGTGACTCCTACCGAGACCACAAACCCAAGGGTAAGGGGGGGAGGTTCGAGCCAAAAGTTCCCTCCAGTTAAAGTCAGAACTGGCGTCCATCAAGGACACCCTAGCCAGTCTTTCAAAGTGTATGGCAGCCCTCACCACTACTCCTGCCCATAAGTGGGTACACTTCAACCAGATTAGACTATACAGCCCTTCACCAGTCCAGGGGGGTGCATGACTAACTGAAGTCACCTACTTACTGATGTTGCATGCAACATAACAAACCTAGAGCATGCGACTAATCTCCAACACACCCTCTAGACAACCCGGCTCCTTACTTTATCCCTAATCTAGATACGTGTACCCTCACCAAAGATATCCACTGGGTGTCCCCTAGCAGCCCATTCATCAGAGACACCACTGAACACTGTGTGGGCTGAGAGCCAGTGCCTCTTTACAGAAATGCATGGCTAAGATGACCATCAGGGATGATGTTGTAGAAACCCGCGTAGAGAGAGTTGGTGCCCGATGGCGCCTAAACAGGAGATTATCATGTCAGAATACTGCCATGATACAGCCATGAGGATGAAGCTCCCAAATCAAACCATCTTCATATCGAGGACATTGTCCTGCATTATCTCAACCCTGAGGGATATGACACTGAAATAGAGATGATGGATGCCTTTAGGGGACATAAGCTGGTCCTGGATGACCCCTTGCGACAGCAACTTCTGTCTGAAGGAACTAAGACCGTCCAGTTCAGTCTGGCTGAGTCCGGACTCCAGACTGCACTCTTCGATCCAACCTTCCGAAGGTCATCCGATTCATGGAGCACCATCAGTGGGGTTGCTCTTGGGCTTCTCCTCGGTGGCTGGATCACTGTCGAGCCAGGCCAAGCCAGTGCTTAAATCGAGCTTTCACGTGCTAAGTGGCCCGCGCTTCAAGCCCTGGGCCGAAAACAATTTCGCGTTCCCATTGTCGGGCTGCTAGCCCCTCTGTGTTGCCCCTCAGACCCGCCCATAACACTGTGCAGCGGGAAAAACATCAAACGTAACGCCCATTTCAAAATCGAGTGGGATGTTCCGCAGCAGGTATAGGTCTACAAATACCCAAAACATTGAACAAACATTTGTTGCAGCTGATAGTATGCGGCTGGAATCTGTTCCAACATGAACTAGAAGCATTCGACAGCAAAATACGGTCTGACAGACTCCAACGACGAAAACAAATATTGGCAGCACGACGACAGAGAGCCATCAAGCGACGTGCATCACGGAGGCAGCGACGGATTAAACACCGAGAGCTGATGCAAGTGGTAACATTTGTTAATCAAAATCTTAATATATATAATTGTAGCCATAAGTTAAACTATGTGGTAACATTAACAGTTGCAGTTGTAAGTGATGTGAGCCTATCGTAAACATTCACATCTAATGTAAGATAACACGAACGTTAACGGACAACATAAAAATGTAAGAAGTTAGCTATCACTAACTAACTGTTACTGGAGTCAGACTTTTAGTTTCTAGCTTGCCTACAGCTACTATGAAATAACACTGTGTGATGCCTTGCAACGATTAACCATTGCTGGAAATAAAGTGGCCTATCTTTTCTTTTTTATTGCTCAGATGTTGCATCAATACTACACAAACATTTTACAGACATCTGTGTGGGCCTACCCCCGAACAAGTGACTGGTGGGAGAACACAGCTCAGAATTACAGCGAGGAGCAGTGGTTACAGGACTTCAGAGTTTCCAGAGAAACGTTCAGATACATCTGTACATCTCTGAAGCCTGTTCTGCAGCGACGAGACACTTCATTTCGTTTGTGCATTCCGCTCTACTCGCTGAGTTGACTGGTTCTTCTCGTCCCCAACATTTCATTGTACTGTTGACCCTGTGGCAACTTACATATGACAAATAAACTACTGCACTAAATTCAGACACCTAGACTAGACTTCATTTGCATGTCTAAAGGTTCATGTAGATGATAAGTGCAGACAATGATGCAGACAGATGCAAACAGCCTGTGTTATTGCCCAGATGCAAACAGTCTGTGTTAATTGCCCAGATGTTGCCAGCCTGGTACAATCTGTGAATGAACTCTGACCAACTTTGTGCTCTCAGGACTTGCATACGCTTCATCCTAAGACCAAGGAAGGAATGTTGGGACCACCATCAAGAACCACAAAGTATTGATGGGGAACTCCCCGCCCGCGTCACTGATGACATAGGCAGCACCACCCCTCATTCTCAACCAATGCTATATGCGCCAGAAACACGCAACATCTGGCCGCCACAGGAAAACTACAAACAAACTGCACTTCGCTCTCTCGCCAACAGCACCACGCTGTTATCAGTAAGGGGAGGCTGTAGCTACAGTAACAGTTTAGTTTAGAGCAGTTCCTTTGTGTCAGAACCCCTGATCAAGGTTCCAATCATTGGACTCTCAAGCTCTAAACTAAGACATAAAATACTTGCAAGGACCTGATATTCCATCGGAGGCTGCACGCAAAGCGCGGCTCTTTTGAACTTCAGGGTGAGAAGACGACCGGTTTTCTTCTGTACCCCTGCGTTAGTCGACAACGCATCTTCTCCTAGCCAACCAGAGACGCAATTCCAGGACAACAACGATACCTGGATGACGCGTTATTCCTTGGAGCCAAGTTCTATGCTCCCGCACCAGAGACTCGCCTCTTGAAAACGGTTCGGACCAAGTAAGTAAGTAAGTATGTCAGTACTCCGGCCCCCTAGCTGTTGTGTTTATGTTCTCCCCATCTGTCATTGTGTCCATGTGCTTTTGTTTTTCCTTGTGTTCCAGCCCTGCCCCGCTCTCCGCCCTGTCTCCGCCCACCTGATCATCTCCACCTGCCTGCCTGCACACCTGCTTCCCATCACCTCATCAGCCTACCCTATATCTATCCTGCTTGTCTCTGTCCTGTTTGCCAGATTGTCATAGTGTTTCAGTCTGTTTCGTTCCCGCCTGTTTGTTTTCTCTGGTTTTTTTGACTGCCTGTTTAATTGGATTTTGCCCCCTTGCCTAGTGTTTTGGATTTTCTGCTTGTGGATTCTCTGGTTTTGACTCGGACTGTTCTGTTACCACGATTTTGGATATCCCTCAATAAACGCCTGGTTTGTCATCCTGGTCTGCGCCTGGGTCCTTCTACCTGAAAGCCTGACAACTTAATAAACCAAGTAAGGCTGTGTGTCTGGGCATTATTTTAACTGAAACTTTGTAACTTTGTTAACTTGGTGGGAATATGGTTTCCTGGCTATTCATCACCATTCAGCAGGAGTGAAATTCTCTTCAAATTAGTTGATCTTAGGAGGGACGTGGACGCACTTCCTGAAACCTAGGCACCCGTATGCTGGGATAGGATAGATTTGAATTGAGCTACATAAATTCCAATCTATGTGCTGAACGGTGATGCAAGCTACTTTTTCACCAAAGTTAGGCTGAAGCCATATTCCCTCCAAATTCAGTTTCCCTCTGTTCTAGATCTTCAACATGTACCCGTGCATGCATGCATGCTCCTCCACTCCTCCTTTATTCTTTCTTCCCTTTGTCTGCTACATCCACTCACGTGTGCACATTCTTCCACTTCTCCCTTTCTCTGTCCCCTCTTTCTGTTCCCCATTACTTTCGTGTATCTACACCTGTTTACTGCTAAACTCGGACAGCTTCGTCGGTCCAAGGAGGAGGCCTACAGGAGTGGGAACAGGACCCTGTATAACCAGGCAAGGAACACACTGATAAAGGAAATCAGGTTCTCACTGTGCCTGTCCCCACCTGTCAGTGGATTACCAACTTCCTCACAGACAGGAAGCAGCAAGTGAGGCTGGGGTCACATCCACTACCTGGACCTGAGTCAGGTGCAGTCCTCAGTGAAACAACTTCCATTCAGTTCATACAGCTGGTGGGACAGAGAGTTTAGTCTGGGTGCCCTCCTCAAACTCCACACAAAAGTGTCTTGTAAAACTATCTCCACTCATCGAATAGATGAAGTGCATTTGATTTGTGCAGCACTCATCATTGCCCATACCTGCGCTGAGCAGCAGGCATTACTATGGTAAAAATTCCAACTTGCAAGACAAAAAGATGGTTCTGGCAAAATGTTTTATTGCAAAACAAAAGTAGTATAGATCAGTGTAGGCATACAAGTTGCTGAAAGGGAACAGCCACCTGGAGAAAGCAGCAGGAGTGCATGGGGAAGCGCTCTGCCTTGGTATTAAGTTGCTTTTTTGAGGTTTTTTTTTTTTTTTTTTTTTTTTTCTTGTATTAGTTTTTGGGGTTTTTCTGTTTTGTTTGCGTGTTTGTGTTCGTGCGGGACTTCAGCAGGGCGGAGCATTGCCGGAGCAGAGAGCCAGGGAAGAGGAAGATTGTTGAAGACCCGCTGCAGAGGAGCATCCGCCCTGCTTACCGTAAGGAAAGTGTTTCATTTCGTCCTGCACGAGGGGCGTGTATGTGTGACCAGGGGTGGCTCCGCTGGCTTCTCAGTTCCCTCTTCGCGTTTGTAGGAGTTGCAGAGCGCGGCGAGGGATCGGATCGGAGAGGCTGTGTAATTCCACCCGGCAGCATGACTGTGGAGCCTGGCGTCCGGACAGCAAAGGACTGTTTTATGGGACACAAGGGTGTTTTGGGGGATTCTTTTTGTAGTTATTTGTAAGATTTGTTTTTGTTTGGGGTTGTGTTTTTTTTTTTTTTTGGCGTTGCTGCTTGGGGGAAAAGGTGACCAGCAGCAACGCCTGTTCTGTCAAAGTGTGTATGTGTGAGCGCTCCCGGTAGCAGCCTGCGACCCCCACTTAGTCAGCCCCTTGTCGGGACTGGTTCACCCCGGCCAAAGGGAGGCGCCCACTGCAGCTTGTGAGGGGAAATTGCAGTGCTTGCTTCTGCCAGAGTGTGAGGGGACCACTGTGTGCTGTGGATTTGGAGTGTGTGCACTTAACTGTGGGGGGCGCTATCCTTTAGGGGAGAGGCTACGGTTCTGCCGGGGCTTACAGTGGGAAGAGTAGGCAAAGGGGGTGACTCCAGGGTGTGCTGTCATGAGTTTTATAAATGTAAGTTTTTAACCCCAATTTGTGTAAAAAAAAAAAAAAAAAAAAAAAAATTTGCTACCTACCTGGTCTTGCATTGTGGTGGGCCGACAGTGGTCGGGGCAGTTCAGTGTCCGGGTCTACTAACCCGTGACATATAAGGGCCCACTCTCTCATTGTAGGTTCTGAGTATGATACAATGTATCTACAATATACCTACATTGGTGGCTTACCTCAAGGACACAGGGTTAAATGTTTGGCACTTTCCAAATAAAAAGCCCAGTTCCTCTACAAGCACACTTCCTGTTTATCCTCACTAATAAACGGGTCAAACCAGGAGAATTCTCACACCTAAGTCTTGAATTACTCCTGAATTTCAGCTTAGTTCTATACTAATTTAGCTCTGTCTCGCAGCACAAACTGTTTCTGCTATGCCAATGACACCCAGCTCTACCTCTCGTTCTGACCTGATGACCCCACGGTCTCAGCATGAATTTCCGCCTGCCTCTCGGACATCTCAGCCTGGGTGAAGGAACGCCACCTTCAACTCAAACTGTCTAAGACGGAGCTCCTAGTCATCCCAGGCAGCCCATCCATTCAGCACAACATCACTGTACAGCTTGGCTCAACAACACTAACTCTGTCCAGGTCTGCAAGAAACCTGGGGGTAGTGTTTAATGACCAGCTATGGCTTTCGCTTGTGTTGTACTTTGCCTCAACTGTAAGTCGATTTGGATAAAAGTGTCTGCCAAATGCATAAATGTAAATGTATCTAATACAACAATTCTGTTCTCTGTTGCACCAGTGATGCTTTCAAGAAGTGTGCCAGTTCGTAGCTCCAACAACGTTAGTGGTCCAATTTTCCTGAGCTGCTGATCTTCACCATGCTCAAAAACTCTCATCTAGACCAGCTCCATTTTCTCCAGCTCAAAAACAGCTCCTCAGCTCGAGACCTGTTCTATACTTGGCTTCGCGTTTTTTTCTCCTCCTCTAATGTCCTGAACCCTGATTGCACGGGACCTAATTCTCAAAAGCCGCTGATAGGCTAACAAGATGCTCATGCACTGATCACACTCCCCGGGTAAACTTTCTTAAGGGAAATGTCCCACATTTACAGAAAATATAGAGGGCATTTGATGCCCTCACATCCATATAGTTTGCTGACAAAACAAGATCTTATCTTGTTATAACGAAATAATTCTCTTTCTCTCGTTAAGACGACATAATGAATTATGTCGAAGTAATGACATCTTGCCTCATTATAACAACATAACTGTCATATACAGATTATAATGCTCCACTGTTCAGTGACAGTAAATGTTTGTTTGTACAACTGGATTTCTCCAATATATTTTGGATTAACAAAAAACAGATAAAAATGAAAATGTCAATCCAGCATTAAATTCCAGCTAATCTTTACTTTGTAAAACCATAAGATGTCTGACAGGTAAACATGATCAATGACAGTTCAAGGATTGTCATCCGTGATTGCCTAGTGCATAATTTGAACCGTGTAGCACATCTCAGTTCACCTGACAGTTATTTTCAGCTCACAGCATAAACAAACATGAAACAAACACATTCTTTGTTGCCATTTCATGGTCTGACAAACAATTCTCAGCTCACTGTAAGCTGGAAGAATTACAAAATGTGCAAGTAAATTTTTCTTTCCCCACTGTCTCCCACTGCCCATCTCCTCACCCCAAAAGTTTCCTGTTCCTGGACCAACAAAGGGAATTTTAATATTTGACTGTGGCCTCATATCTCTTCCAAGAGTTATGGCAGAATCTTATGTAACTGAGACAAGTCTCCACCATACTATATTAACTTTGAGTTGTCTGTAGGATCTGTGCCATCTGTCATTTCTTTGGTGAATAAATTTAGACTCAGGGTTGCTCCAGAGGTTTTGAGTCCAAAAGATAAGGACAACGTTACTGTGCTGCATTCTCAGCTCTGCACCTTTTATCATGCCCACACTCTGCAGCGATTCAGCAAGAGTCCTCTTAGAACAAAGGGCAGTTATCTGAAAAAATATTGGTAGTTTACCTTATAATTATGTTTCCTCATTTGGTAGTCACTCTTGTCCAAAGCAACTAGCAAAGCAAATGTATATAAGTGAGCATGACAAGGTCACATGACCAGCTGCTGAAGACAACTGAAGAAAAACTGTTCTTTACATATCAGGGTGCAATTCAAGGGCAGTACATCTTCAAACACCATGCACATCAGTCCAATGCTATTTCAGCAAAAACAAGAAAATGATAATTTATCACTGAAACGCTGAGAGCCTGTAGGTGACTGAGGGTGGTTCCGGGTATTTGGCCGTCGCCACGGTGTGTCAGTTAAAACACGGGAGGAGGCAAGGCTTTCCTTTTAGACCTTTAATGGCAGGTGGTAATGCTGTGTGTGGTCTAAAGGGAAACAGGGAGGTATAACAGGCAACATCCTATTATATCAACAATGACAACAATTGCTGGTATTTATCATATTCTCATCACTTCTAACAGCATATGATTCGCTATAAACAATACAAAAAACATGTTACCCTGGCCATGCATACATAAAATGCGACGTAACATTATCAGTGTAATTAATTAACATTTGGCTAACGTCGCCATTAGTAGCTACATAATTTCCACAAAACCAGCGCGGCAAAATTACGTTCAGCTAAACCTTTATACCGCGTATATAAGTTGGCAAATTAATTATAAACTAAACACTCCGGTAGCAGCATTACATCGCACGATAGCAACAAAACAAATTACATGTGGAATGTTCCACCCAAATTCCACATTACTGCATGGTCTTCAAATCTAAGCACAAACAAAGGAAAATGCGTACTTACTTATCTTCAGCTATGCACACCATTACCCAAGTACCATTAAACTAATAACTAAACATTCCTGGAGCTAATCGCAACTTTTACATGGAGGTAACCCGCTTGTTGCTCCATTCACTCTCCACCAAACTCACTGCCTGCACTCGCCTCTTCCCAACGTGCTGACTGGCTGAAACGGCGCAAGTGGGCGTGATCGGGCATGGCACTCCTGTAAAGGGCAGCATGTATCTCCTCTCTTAGAGCCTCTTGAACAGCCGCCCCTACATTCACTATGTGAATGTACTCCTTTAAAGAGGCTCTGCTCCTCTGGGCGGGGGAGCTGCTTCCTCATCTTCTGGGATGGCTGGTAGTTTGATTAGACGTGCAACTGCTCTATGGTAAACCTTGTCCTTGACTTGAACGTCCGCCGATCGGACGTGCCCATCCGTGCTGAGGTGGATGTTCTTCACCTTGTGCACTCTTGGGAGCTGATGGTTGATGATCATGACCACTGTGCCGGGTGTAAGTTCTTCTGTGTTGCCTTGCCACTTCTGCCGTGGCTGCAGAGTGGGGAGATACCTCTTGATGAAATGACTCCAGAACTGATCTGCTAATATTTGGCTATGCCGCCACCTCCGTCGGCTTAGCATTTCAGACTCTGGGTACACAACCTGAGGTAATGATGAGTCAGGCCGCCCCATCAGAAGGTAGTTTTGGGTGACCGGGTCAGGATCGGCGATGTCAGATGAAACATAGCCCAGGGGCTTGGCATTCAGAATACCCTCTACTTCCAACAGCACAGTCCTGAGGACTTCTTCGTTAAGAGTTTGCGCACCAACAGTGACGTGCAGAGCGGCCTTAATGGGGCGCACTTCACACTCCCACACTCCTCCGAAATGTGGCGCGTTTGGGGGGTTATAGCGAAACTGGATCTTCTGTTTTGCTAATTCCCTTTGCAGGCAGGGCTTATGGCAGCAAAGCTTTCCTGTAGTTCTCGGTCTCCTCCACGGAAATTTGTCCCCTGATCAGACAGGATTTCGATGGGGGTGCCACATCGGGCAACAAAGCGTCTAAGAGCCATCAGAAATGAATCGCTTTCCATGGCACTGAGGAGGTCCAGGTGAACACAACGTGTCGTCATGCATTTGAAAATAACTCCCCATCTCTTCTCACTAACTCGTCCACGTTTTACTAGGAAGGGGCCAAAACAATCTACCCCAGTGGAGTAGAAGGCTGGCTTCAGGAGGCGGAGTCGGGCTGGCGGAAGATCAGCCATCTTGGGCACTTTTGGCTTGGCTCTCCACTTCTGACATTGTGGGCAGAGATGCTGATGATGCCGCACCGCTTCTCGGCCCCTAAAGATCTAGAATCACCATCCGATCTCTGCAAAGACCCTCTCTGGTCCTGAATGGCATAACTTGTTGTCATACTGCTTCACCAGCAGCTGAGTGACCGGGTGTTTTGGGTCAGGACCATCGGGTGCACTGTGTCAGACCTGAGGCCTTCTGCATGCCGAAGACGACCTCCAACACAGATGAATCCTGTGCTGGCATCGAACTCTGGTGACAATGTAATGAGGTGACTACTCAATGGGATGGGCTTGCCTGCCTGGAGAGCCTTGTATTCCTCAGGGAAGCTTTCCATCTGTGCTTTCTGCAGGATGGTGGCTTCAGCTTTCTGGTAATCGGCTGCAGAGGGGCCAGCAGACTGTTGAGCTGCCCCGTCTTGGGCCTGACAGGTAGCATCTAAAAGGCCCTCAAAGGTGGAGTACTGACTGGCATCTACTGCCGGTGAGTCAGCAACAGTCAGGCCGCAGAATTTGGGCTTCCGGAGCTCTGCCGGGTCGTCGATGGTAGTTAGTGTTGGGGTTACTGGCCAGGACTCTGGGCCCTGGTACAGAAACTGTGGCCCCTGACCCCATCTGTTTGGCTGCGTTAGCTCAAGGAGGGTCTTACCTCACGTTATATCATCAGCAGGGTTGTTGGCAGAATCGACATACCTCCAGCAGTGACCTTCGGTGAATTCCTGGATTTCGGCAACCCGATTTCCCACAAACACTTTAAATCTACAGGATACAGACTGTATCAACGTGAGCACTGTCGTGGAGTCTGTCCATAAGATCATATTCTTAATTTCCAGGGTGAGCTCACTGTGGAGCAGTCTGGCCAGCTGAGCGCCCGTGAGGGCAGCACATAGCTCCAGCCTGGGCATGGAGTGTTGCCGCTTGGGGGCAACGCGCGATCTGGCCAGCACAAAGGCAAGCTGGTGTCAGGACTGTGGCTTCTTAGCCCAGTTTGTTTTTGTTTTCCCCGTCCATGTGATTTTGTTTTTCCCGTGTTCCTGCCCTGCCCTGCTCTCCGCCCTGTCTCTGCCCACCTTATTACCTGACCGGCTCCACCTGCCTGCCGGCACACCTGTATCCCATCTCCTCATTAGCTTCACCCTATATATCCCCGTTTGTTTCTTGTCTCGTCGCGAGTTTGTCTCAGTTTCACTGTGTCGTTACGAGCATTTTTTCCTGTTCTGCCTGCTTACCTGTTTTTCTGATTTTTTGCCTGTTCTCTCGACCTTGTCTTTGGATCTGTTTCTTGGTTTTGTTTGCTGTGCCTTGCCGGATTGTGACCTTGCCTGTTTTTTGACTCTGATTCCTGGACTGTGTTTTTTGGCTTCATTAAACCCGTTTTTACACCTGCATTCCTGTCTGCGCCCGAGTCCCTGCCTGAGCGTTGACAGCTGGATCTGTCCTTGTGGGTCTTCAGTGCAGAGGTATGCCACCGATCCGTATGCTGCCTCCGAGGCATCACAAAATATGTGCAGGTCTCTGCTCACCTTGGCTCCATCTAGCTCGGGGGTGACATAGCACCGGGGTAACCTGATTTGTGGCAAGTGCTGCAGCTCACCTTCCCCTTTCTTCCACGCTTGCAGGAGATCTGATGGCAGCAGGGGGTCATCCCACTCTCTTTATTTAGCCCAGAGACGCTGTACTAGGACCTTAGCCCTGGTGGTAAAGGGGAGAATGAATCCGATGGGATCATACTGGCTTGCAAGAATGCGATAGATGTTGTGCATTGTCACTTCTTGAGTGGGGAAGGGGCGATGCCTGTAGTGCAAGATGTCTGGGGAGCAATGCCAGCTCAGCCCGAGGGCTTGTTCTTGAGGGTCTGCTTGGGACTTGGAAATCCACATTTCTGCATTTTCAGATCTCGCCTCTGATGGAAGGTGACTGACCACTGAAGCAATGCTGCTTGCTCACTGCCTCATTTCAAAACCACCCGATGCCAGTAATTCTCTCAACTTGTCCACCAGGTGCCGCGCCTCTTCAGGAGAAGTCGTGCTCAGCAGGCAATTATCGACATAGAAGCTCTTCTCGACTGCATGCCGAACATCATCCCCTGGTTCACTGTGAGTGAGCACGTGCCTTTGAAGGGCAAATGTGGCAAAACACGGGCTGCACGTGGTGCCAAATGGGAGGACTTGCCATTCATACACCTCAGGTGGCTTCTCGGGGTGAAGGTCTCGCCACAGGAACCTCAATAGGGGCTTGTCCTCGGAGAGGAGGCGGACCTGGTGGAACATTGCTTTAATGTCGCCACTGATCGCCACACGGCGTTCCCTGAATCGGACAAGCACCCCTAGGAGCGAAGATCCTAAGGTGGGCCCTGGCAACAGGAGGTTGTTGAGATTCATGCCTTTGTATGCAAAGGAGCAGTTGAATACAATTCTGGGTTTGCCACTATGGGATACAATGTGGTGAGGTATGTACCACGACTCCCTTGACTGCTCGGCTTCCTGAGGGGTGAGCTTAGTGGCGTAACCTGCCCTTTCCAGTGTCTCGATATCCTGCCTGTAGGTAGCAGCCAGCTGAGGATTCTGGGTGAGTCGGCGCTCCAGGCCACGGAGGCATAACATCACCGCCTCCTTGGGTGCCTGCAGCCTGGGCATGTTCTTGGTTCGAAGGATTGGCATCGCGTAGCGATGTATCCCCTCAATTTCCACTCTGGTCGTTCTCTCGAGCATGTCGACCGCCTCTTGATCTTGTTTTGACCTTGTGACCACCCTTTCACTACGGAAAGGTAAGGTGTCCGGCTGCCAGAGCCTTTCTACTTGACGGTACAAGTCTGTGTCTGGGGAACAGATGGAAACGAGCAGGCACTGGGAGGGTGGGAGCTGATCCTACAGGCGTTTGGAGGGCCCTTGCAGAGTCCATCCGAGACAAGTTTTGACTGCTGCTGGACCGCCTGGTGGGCCGAGGTGCACTGGCTCAACAGGAACAATCAGGTCCGGGTGATCGGAGCCAATGAGCAAGGTGGGGTGTGCCTTGTGGAGAGGAGGTATTGGTAGGCCCTGTAGGTGCTTGTATTTCTCCTGCAAGCTGGACACTGGGTAAGTATACTCTGCAAGCCCGAGCTGGTCAGCGGTGAAGGCTCCTCGGATGTGGTATTTCTCCTGTGGCTTATGCACTGCAGAAATAACAAAGGACATGGAGGCCCCGTGCAGTGTCTTGATGTCTTGGTGCACTATCCGCAATTTCAGGTCCTCAGCTGTCCCTTGCAGCCCTAAGTGCTGTGCAGCAGTGGAGAGCAAGATGGTGCACTCTGAGCCATCGTCTAGAATGGCATATGTTTCAAGCGCTCTATGTTCGTGGTAAAGGATTACCTTAACGACTTTAAGGAGCACCTTCCCACCGCAGCGAGGTTGGTCAAGGTACAGCGTGACGGAATCGGAGTTGTAGAGAGTGGTACTCTCCAGAGGACCCTCTGCAGAACTCTCATTACTCCGCTGATTCACATCATGGAGGGCTGACAGGTGCTTTCCTTTACAAATACAGCAACGCTTCTTCAAGTCACAGTCCTTTGCCAGGTGAGTTCGTGCGCATCTCCAGCAATGCTTAATTCCCTTAATCCAGCTGGAAGTCTGGTCTTTCGTGAGGGTGGCGAATTCTGTCCTTTCTGATGTGGTGTCTTCTGAACCATTGTTGCTGTGCACATGGTAACCTGTTCAGCAGACGTTTCACATTTGATCCACTGTACAGCTCTTCCACCCCATTCTCCTTTAGGGATTTCAGCATGCCCACAATAGCTTGCACACATAGTGAGAACTCGTCTAAAGCTCTTTCATCCCCTGCACAGATGGGGGGTAAGTTCTCCAGAGTCTCGATTACTTTGAGGATGAACTGGTAAGGCCGCCCGTACCTTCTGTCCAGGGCACGCAAGGCATTGGTGTAGGGGGTGGATGACTTGGCATGAGCAAGGACGAGCCGATGAGCATTTGGGACTTTCACATGCTTCAAGAGGAGAGAATACTTATATTGCTCAGACTGACCTTCATGTAGGAGATTATCAAGCGCCAGTCAGAGTTCCACGTATTGGGCCCGATCTTCCCTTTTGAAGTCTGAGAAGGTTGGTCCTTCCACGTTGTGGTAGGCATGGTAAGAGATGTACCATGGGGCGTCAGGTCTGAGCTTGGACTCTGTTACTGGGGGAGCAATGCAGCGGTATGTTGCTAGTGCAGGTTCAGCAGGTACAGCGTTATTGGGTGCTGGAAGACCGTCTTGGGTCAGCCTAGCCACCGTCGCGCTTAGACTATGGTATTGCGGATCAGCTGGTAAGTCCTCTCCTTTCATTGGCAGTGGGGCTGAGCATGGGGAAACTGGTAGTGGTTGACGCTGTTCCAGGGTTACTGGCGGGGGTCGTAGCAGCATTGCGTGGGCAGGTGAGGGGGTGTGCGCTTCAGCGTTGCAATGTGTGTCATGAGGGTATGCGCTGAGGGATGACACACGGCTCAGTGGAGGTCGTGATGGATAAGGTTGTGTACACAGCTGAGCGCTTGACTTCGAACGAGGCAGCTCATGGACGGCTGGGGAAGAAGTTCTCGGTGTGGGGACCCCAGTCTTCTCAGGTGCTTGAGCAGGGGGGCGTTCGCCAGGGCTTGGCTGCACCCTCCCCTCTGATTTCAGGGAATGGGCCCAAGGTGACGGTTGCCGGGATGCTGCTCTTGAGGACTGGTAGGAGAATTGTGGGGTGCTCCTTAGCAGGACCTGCTCTAGGAGCTCTGTCTGGCGCCTGGCTGTCTCGCTCTGCTGCTTTGCTGTCTCACTCTGCTGTTTAGCAGTTGAACGACCTGCTGCAGTTTACTGTGGGTTAATCTGTCTTCCTCATTATGGAGCATGAAGACAGATCCAGTGTGATAGAATTTTGTCCCACCCCCACCATCCCAGCAGACACCACAGAGGAAGGCACCAAGGTGGGAGGACTCTCAATGGTCTGAGAGTCCATCTCTGGGACTCCCTGGTTCAACAATTTAAACAGAAGACTGGAACTTCTCAGCTGGACTAGGAAGCAACACATTCTGAGCTGGTTGTTGTGGAAATGCCACTCAAAGCTTGTGGTTCTATGTGTAACATCACCTACAAGATTACAGAGTATTACTCCACATCACCCTGTCACATCACCATGTTCTCTTCATTTCCCCACATTTACTGGATAGATCTGGTCCTTACAGATTGTGGTTGACCCTGGATCCGAAGGTTGCAGCTTCAATCACATTCCAGCTGGGTATTTCACAAATGGCATCAAGGTGCTGCTTGGGACTAGGCATAAGAGAGATTTGGGTAATGAAATCAAGATGGGTCAGGATTCAGTTCAGAACTTTGCGTCACCAAAAATTATTTGAAATATGATTATGAAAATTATGAAATGACATATTACTAAACCAGCAGGAAACGCAACAAACCTCATTCTTTTTTTTTCAGTTCCCATAAAACAAGGTTCCATGGTAACAGCCTACATTTACAAATTGGCCTGCCTCTGACATCCACTACACCCTCTATGTCCCCTCTGCTGCTTCTCAGCTCTGCTCTCTGGACCAAAAACCAAGAGAGGAGGAGAGAGATGTGCCATTGTGATGATTTGTCAGTGAGGGGGCTGGAGGCTTCAAACACTCAGAGGGAACACTGTGTGAAGGGTTCCCTCACAAACAAATGATTTGGTGTTTTTTTTAGATCAGGTGTTATCTTCAAAAAAGGGCTTTTGATGCTAATAGCGGTGCATGACAGTGCTGTTTTTCTCAGCAGCAACGGAGAACAAAATGGCTTCAGCTGCAATGTGATTACTCTCTGAGCACGCAGGCCAGCAACACTGTAGCAAAAGGCGAGAGCAGTCACCCCACCCAGCCTTGAACCCGGGTCTACAGGGTACCAAACATGCGACTTTGACCACAATGCCAAAGAGCCAGGCTCTTTGGTATGGCAGTCAGAACGCATACTCAACCGTAGTGACAGCACTCTGTCACACTGCCCTCCCCTTCAGGAAGCATGCCCATGCTTCACCCATCTCTAGGGTCCCTCACACCAGGGTCAACCTAAGCTGGGGGTCCCTCATACGGTTCACACACCGGACACGCCTCCGCTGGCCTCACAGCCAGCCATCCCATTACTAACACCATTGTAGCAAAGGGCAGGAGCAGTCACCCCACCCAGCCTTGAACCCGGGTCTACAGGGTACCAAACATGCGACTTTGACCACGATGCCAAAGAGCCAGGCTCTTTGGTATGGCAGGCAGAGCGCATACTCAACCGTAGTGACGGCACTCCGTCACAGACACCATGGGCTACTTCCTCAAGTTTCCCTTCCATTTGCTCAGAGAGGCAGAGAGAGGAGGTAGCAAGGCAAAAAGAAGAAGAGGCAGAGGCAGAAAGAGAAAAGAACATAAAAAACCCAGCACTGTTTTTGGAAAAGGAAAAAAAAACAGGGCCATTATTATTATTTTTCACAAAAAAGCAGCACCCTTTGTAATGGAGAGGAAGTCAACAACCACACAAACAAAATTAAATTAAGGGACAGGAAGAAAACATTAAACACAGAGCAGACAATCTCCCACTTGTGTGTGTGAGTGGGGGGTGGCTAGAGCAGTAGCCACCCCCCACAAACATCAGCTCCAAACTACACAGTGGCAGTATTGAGCAGGCAAAACTCTGGAAGCCATGAGGGGGTGAAAACAGAGAGGAGCAGACATTGTCCAAGGGTTTGAAGCTAGGGAGTTGGGAGGTGATACAGTTTGCTTTGCAGAGATTTAAGAACATTACATTTTAGTGGCTCTGTGGTCATCATGGCAACAAGAATTGAAATTAGGCTGCAGGAGGAATCAGGGGAGAGGTGAGAGACAGAAAAAGAGAAAGAGAGGGAGAGAAGGCACAGTCTATCAATTTATTATACGCAGGTGGAGAATGCATTTCTATTATCCTCTTGGGCCAAACCACGTATGGGAAAGGCTTTGTAAACCTGCCTGTTCTCAGGACTGGGGACAACACCAGAGAATGGGAACAAAACGTGATCAAGAGGACCACTTGGCATGGAGTGGTGACTCACCGGCGAGCATGTATCTGCCGCCATCCAGCTGGCCTGTTCCATTCTGATCTTCTGCGGTATGCTCAGAGAACAAGGCGCAGAAATACGGAGTGTTTATCCGTGCACTGACACTGCTGGAACATAGCTGGGGGCACAGGGGCAAGAGTGAAACTGACAGCTGGAGTCTACAGTAGGACAGTAGACTGCAGGACATACTGGCCAACTCCTGTACAGTCCAAGTGCCCTCTACATCTATCCTCATCCAGTGTGTGCCCATGTGCCACTCGCCATTTTGGGGTGACAGAAAGAGCCCCCATCCACCCCACTCCTCTCACCCAAAAAAGTTAAACATCAGGAGTATGTTTCGTATTTTGTCTAGTATTTAGGGTCAAGGGTCAAGGGTGTACTTTATTATCCCCAAGGGGGGAAAATTGTTATGCAGACAGCAGTATCGTTCACACAGCAATCATTCAAGCAATTAAAAACAATAAAAAAACAACAAAAACAATAATAAACAACAACAGTAAAAATACAATAAAAACAATAAAAAAGATAAATAAATACACACAACCCTGCACCATAAATAGCCTTAGAATAAATAGGAAGATAATAAATAAATATAAATACTACCGGGCGTTATTTAAAAGAACAATGGCACTTGGGACAAAAGAATTTCTCATCCTATTTGCTTGCATGAAGGCAGACCGTATCTGCGACCTGATGGGAGCAGCCTGAATTCGTGAAACGGGGTGGCTGGGATCAGCTAGAACCGACTGGGCCTTAACGAGGGTCCTGCTGTGAAATAAAAAAAGTCAGGTCGCTTAAAGTAGTGCCTGCAATTTTTCCGCACAATTTGACAATGCTTTGCAGTCTATTTTTGTTCTTGACTGAGAGCAGCCCATACCACGAGATAAAAGAGAAGGTCACAACGGATTCAATAAGAGTAAAACATCCTCATAAAAGTGTTATCCACCTTAAAACTCTGAAGTTTACGATAAAAATACATTCTTTGATGAGCTTTCTTGTGCACAGCATCAATCTGTGGCTCAAAAGTTAGCCTATTATTGTTCCTAGATATTTACACTGCTGCACCACCTCCACAGCCTGATTATTAATCATCACCGGGGGGATGACTGTAGGATTCTTCCTAAAATAAACAATCATCTCTTTTGTTTTGGCCACATTAATATTTAGAAATGATGCCCCACACCAGTTGGTGAAGTCGGACACTATCGGGCCATGATCAGGGTCATCCTCGCTGAGGAGAGACACGATTACTGAGTTGTCAGCAAACTTCAGGATATGTTGCCTTAGGTAATGTGACTGGCACTCATTTGTATAAAGAACAAACAGAAGAGGTGAGAGGACACACCCCTGAGGCGATCCAGTGGAAGATAAAAGGACATTGGATAAAACACCGTCCACTCTCACTTGTTGTGACCTCTCAGTTAAAAAGTCCATCAGCCAGGCTATGAGGGCAGGGTCAATGTTATAGGTGGTCTTCAATCTTCCTGCTAAAATATGTGGCTGAATACAGTTAAAAGCTGAAGAAAAGTCAATAAAAACAAGGCGTACAAAGGTCCTTGCACCCTCAAGATGTGTCAGGATCATATGGAGCAAGGTACTTGTCGCATCAACAACCCCTCTACCAGACCTGTATGCAAATTGAAATGGGTCTAATTTAGACTGTACAGTGCTTAAAAGCTCGTCCCTCACAATCTTCTCAAATGTTTTCATCACCAAAGATGTGAGTGCAACAGGTCTGTACTCATTCAATGACTTGGGGGAGAGCACAGGTACAACAATTGATTTTTTCCAGACACTAGGAACTTTGTGGAGTTGAAGGGGTAACTTAAAAATAAAAGAATATATTAGCCAGCTGGTCTGCACAATTTTTAAGGATGCGACCACCAATGCCATCAGGCCCAGGACTTTTCCTTTCCTTCGTTCTCCGAAAAAGTTTCATTACTTGGTTCCTGTTGAGGTGCACAGTGCTATACTCAGCAGAATTTTTAAAACCAGCCAGCTCCTTACTAAAATCATGGGCGTTAAAACGATTATAAAAAAGGTTCAGCTCATTAGCGAAGTTGAGATCAGACTTGTCGTCAAGGGAGATGGCACACTTCTTAGGCTGCATCCCCATCATAGATTTCACCCCCTCCCAAACAGGGCGTGAATTTCCAGAGCTGATTAACTTCTCCACTTTATCTTTATAATTATATTTAGCAAGTCTAAGATCTCTTTTAACTTGTTTATGGAGTTCCCTATACCGGGTCATATCACCTTTAATAAAACAAATGTTCCGCTGTGTGATTGATTTTTTAACGGATTTGGAAACCCACGGTTTATTGTTTGTGTAATGTAAATTGTAAATTTATTTTATTAAATTAATTTCATTAAATTAATTTCCAAGGAATGACCAAGTCCTCACAAAAAGTAATATAAGCAGACACAGTCTCAGTCAATCCATCCAAATCCGTGCAAGCATCCTTAAACACATCCCAGTCCGTGCAACTGTAGCAATCTTGGAGGCACTGTATAGAATCGTCCGACCAAACTGGAACCGACCGCCGCTCAGGCTTGTTTCTCTTCAGGGCCGATTTGTAGGACAGAAGTAAATATACCACATTATGGTCGGACGTGCCGAGCGGGGCTCTCCGCAGAGATTTGTAAGCTCCCTTCACAGAACCGTAACAAAGGTCCAAACATCTTGTCAGTCGCGTCGGACAAGTTACATACTGGTAAGACTTCCCCGGTTAGCAATTATTAAAATCTCCCATGATAAAGTTCGGTGCATCCGGTGCAATCCCTTGAAGCCGTTGCACAGTTTTAGCCATAGCCCGAGTAGCCAAATCAACATTAGCCTTAGGGTGGATATAAACAAGCGTGACAAACAACTGAGGAAATTCCCTTGGTAAATAAAAGGGACGTAGGGATAAGGACAGAAGTTCAATGTCTGGGGTGCAAAGTGACTCCCTAACAACCACAGACTTGCACCAGTTTTTATTAACATAAAGACAAACGCCTCCACCAAGTGATTTGCCGGTCACTGTGGGGTCTCTCTAAACGGAATGGCTCTCCAAAGCCTTCGACTTCCAAATCGGACTGTAGATCAGAGTCTTTGAGCCATGTTTCCGTCAGAGCAAGAAGGCAAGCATTGTTATACTCCATCAGGAATCTGGTATTTGCTCGAAGCTCGTCAATTTTGCGGACATTGGCAAGGATCATTGTAGGAAAGGGTATCCAACGGTGGCCCTGTCTCTTGATCCTTTGATGCACCCCACCGCGTCTCCCCCTTTTCCTTACTCCTGCCGGTTTGGATGTCCAGCTCCGATCGCCCGGAGCAGTATCCAGCTGGATGATCTCCGCGGGGAAAGTTGGCGATGAGTCCACGGTACCCAGACCGGAGTTGCGGAGAAGCAGAAGGAACTCACGGTCATACTGGATAGGCCTCCGAAGTTCACAAAAACAACCAAAGAAGTGGCACAAAAGCATTAAGATGAGGAGGGAGCCCGTCATACTTCGGTAAGTCATAGTGTCAGTGCTGCAGCTACGTAGCCGCTTGTTTTTTTTCCCTGCCATGTGCTTTTGTGTTCGTTTCTCTCCCTTGCCTGCCCCGCCCCTTGTTTCCCTGCCCAATTGCTCATCTGCTTCACCTGCCCGCTTGTTCACCTGTGTCTCGTTTTCTTGTTAGCGTGTTCCCTTTATATTCCTGTCTGTTTCTTAGCCCTTTGCCAGTTCGTCTCAGTTTTCTGTTTCGCAACCAGCGCTTTTCTAGTCTCGTTTGTATTCTGCCTGCCCGTGTTTATCTTGCCTGTTTTTCTCGACCTCGCTTTTTGGATTTTGTCTTTGTACCTCTGCCGTGTCTTCCTGGCTTTTGACATCGCCTGTTTTTCGACTCTGACTTCTGGATTTCCCTTTTTGGCAATAAACCATCATTTGCCATTCTCCGCTGTCTGCGCCTGAGTCCCTGCCTGAGCCCCCCGCTGACACATAGTTCCTTCTATACTGCGATGCTGTTAAAAAAAATATATAATATATAAGTTAATAAGAACGAGAACACTTAGAAATACCACACGCACTCCTACAACTCGTACAACGCACTTGCACATCTGCTGCTGCCTGTCGCCATTACCAGCGCCAATCCTCTTCTGACAAAGGGAAATAAGAAACAACTTTATAAATCTTGTGAATGAAAATAAAACAATATAAACTTTTTGCCAACAATGTCAATAAAAAGACATTTCTCATCCTGTGAAATGAAAAAAAATCAGTGAAATAAATTGCAGAGTGATAACAAGAGTACACATGGTTCCATCCCTCTGCGATATAAAAATATGAAAGTGGAGTTCTCTCTTCAACAGTACCACACACACTACCAGGGAAATCCTAACTGTTAGTGCGATGTGCACATCTCTGCATTCCCACCATCAGACCAATCGAATTAACTAGCACTCAGTTGACAGTTTCAAAAAACACCTTGGCCGTTTTCAAAAAATACAATTCATGGCAATAGTTTCCTTTGTACAGCCAGTCTGCAGCCGGACTACCTGCACGAGGCCTTTCTAACAATTCAGACGACAGTTTAGACACAAACTGACATAATCACAACGTGAAAAGTCTGAAAAATGTCTGTTATTCCTTGCATCTGGTATTTTTCAAAAGCAAAGTGAAATGCCCACACCCCTCTTCTTAAGTGCCTCTACTGAGATTTATGCAGTCTTACACAGTAATAAAGAAAAAAAGAAGAAGCAGCAATAGTTGAAGAAATTAAAAAGGTGACATCATCACTGGCTCACATCTTATATGCTAAACTCTGCTTTGCTAAGCAGCTGTAACTATGTGATCAGCCAGTCTTATTTTGCTGATAGGGTTGTCAGAACACATCATATCCATTTAACACTGCAGCATATATCCATATATTCATATAGGTATACATAAATAGAGATTTTGGCATCTACGCACAGCATTAGAGTGGGTTGTTTAGAGCAGCTTGGTCCACATAGCCAGGCTTCAGTGTGAAACAGTGGGGGGTGTACTGGTACCAGGGCAGGAAGGCGCAGGTCCCTCCCACCCCCATTTCATTGCGGCAAGTCCGAATTGCTGGAATCCAGGCTGGCCTGTGTGGTCGTGGCCATGTGGGCGTGGCATGTGGGGCAGTGCAGCACCTCCACTGCAGATTCTCCAGGGACTGCAGGAAGGAGTGCCAGGCCCGCTCCTCCTCCAGGGGGGACGTGCCCTCCTCCTCCACCTCAGTGATCTTGGCAAAGATGACAGGCTGTGTTTTGAAGCAGGCTTTGCGGCAGGGCTGTCTCTGCCCGCAATAGGGGAATTTGGGCAAAGGCAATTGCTAGAGAAACTCCTCCATGGTGGAGGCCAGGTAGGTGGGCAGGCAGGAAGCGGGATCCCATGATCTCCATCTAATGGACAGCCATTTGGAGGCAGAACACAAGAGGTTCTTTTCTGGTTTGCAGGTGGTGGTCAGATGAACAGGCTATGGTGGTCCTACTTCAGTGCTTTTCCTAGAGTCCTTCCTGCTCTCTCCTCTCTTGAAGAGCATGGATAAGAGAGAGGTCTGTCTCCTGGAGGATGTCCCCTTAAAATATTAATCATTCAAAATCACGTGTCTGGGCTGGCTCTTTGCTCAAGTTACCATGGGCACCAAGCCTAAGTCTGTTGTTTGTAGGACGGTCTCTTCCCCCAAGCTCGTAGTTGCTCTTGTTTGTTGTCTGTGCTCTGTGTCTGTATCTGTGTGCAAGTACTACTAACAGACAGCTCTGGCGAGGGTGTATATAGGCTCCTGCTACCCACTCAACTTTACATTACATTTATTTACCTCTAGAGCGACTTCCAGCACAATAGAACAGGAGTGTATCCATTCAAGTTAAATGAGCAACAGTGTCAGACCAGGCTAACAACACTCCCAGACCAGTGAGTGTGAGCATAACACTATTCAAGCCCTACCACAAGTTAACTTATGCAATCTGACTAGAGAAGGGAAGCCAAGTACACTGCCATACATCAGTCACTAGATCACAGCTGCAGTGCAAATTTGTAGGAAAGGCACAGGAGGTATGTTCTGCGCTGTCACTGGCCAAGAGCCTGCAGTACAATACCGTCAAGGCAGCTGTACTGTGTGCATATGAATTGGTGCCCGAGGCTTATAGGCAGCGGTTTAGGAATCATCAGAAATCCTCGAGTCAAACATTTGTTGAGTTCGCGAGAGAGAAGGGGATTCTGTTTGATAAATGGTGTGCATCCAGCTAGGTGTCTGATTTTGCGACTCTTCGTGAGCTAGTCCTCTTGGAAGAGTTTAAGAATTGGCTGCCTGAGCGTGTGGCTTTGTATTTGAATGAACAGAAGGTGCAGTCATTGTCTCAGGCAGCTGTGCTGGCGGATGAGTTCAGCTTGACCCACAAGAATGTGTTTGTGTCTGCCCCTGCCCCGACTCAGGGTGGCGAGAAAATCCCCACAGTCACCAGACCTCAGCAGTCTAGCCCTACTTCATCCCATTCCAAGGCTGAGTGGAAGTGTTTTTATTGCCATAGAGCAGGTCATGTAATTGCTGACTGTCCGAATTTAAGAAGCAAACAGCAACGACAACTGTCGGACCTTTCTAAGAGCGTGGGTCTGGCTAAGACGGTCTTTGGGCCTTCTAAAAGTCCGGTCGCTGTTAACCCCACACCTGACCCGAGCTATGCTCCTTTCTTGTTGGAAGGGTTAGTGTCGAAATCTGGCAATCTAGAGGAGCAGAAACCCGTAATCATGCTGTGTGATACTGGTGCAACGCAGTCATTTGCTCCGATACGCTTGATTTCGCAGATGATACCTTCGTTGGGTCATATGTCCTTGTGCAGGGTATTGAGATGGGCTGTCTGAGGGTACCACTGCACACCATCCACTTGCAGTCTGACCTTGTGAATGGTTTTGTTAGAGTAGGGGTACGACCCTCGCTGCCGGTGAAAGGGGTTGCCTTAATTTTGGGGAATGACCTGGCGGGTGGTAAGGTGCTGCCTTTACCAGAAGTGATTGCTACTCCCGCGGGCAGCTCCAGGATGTTGGGCTTGCTCGTGAGTTTCCCTCCGTATTTCCCGCTTGTGTGATGACCCGTGGTCAGTCCCGTAAATATGGAGACACTGTCGATTTGTCTGATTCATTTCTTGCCTCCGTTGACCAAGACGCAGTGTCGGAGATATCGCCAGCTGCGGACTCTGCGATGAAATGTCCTAAAGACAACGCCGAGTCCAATAGTAGAAGGGACGAAGGGCTTAAGATGCCGATCACCTGTGAGCAGCTCATAGCGGCCCAACGTGCTGATCCTTCCCTCGCTTCGTGTTTGTCTGCTGCTGGAGAGTCAGAGACTATCCGGGGCAAACCGAGTGCTTATTTTGTTGAGAAGGGTTTACTTATGCAGAGGTGGCCACCAGCAGTATCTGATGACTCAGGGTGGAACACTGTTTTTCAGATTGTAGTACCAACAGAGTACCGACAGTACATTCTACAGTTAGCGCACGATCATCATCTTGCGGGACACTTAGGCGTCACTAAGACTTACCACCGTCTGCTACGGCACTTCTTTTGGCCTGGTATGAAGTCTGCGGTGGCTGATTACTGTAGAACCTGTCCTGTTTGCCAGTTTGTGGGAAAACCGAACCAGACTATTCCCCCTGCACCTCTGTACCCCATACCGGCGATAGGAGAACCATTTGAGCGCGTGCTTGTCGACTGCGTGGGCCCCCTACCTAAAACCAAGTCCGGTAACCAGTACTTGTTAACTGTAATGTGTGCTGCTACCCGATACCCCGAGGCTTTTCCACTCCATAAGATTACGGCCCCAGTCATAGTCAAGGCACTAATGCAGTTCTTTTCCACCTTTGGCTTGCCTAAGATTGTGCAAACTGACCAATGCATGAACTTTTTGTCCAAAGTGTTCGCGTAGGTTATGCAAACGCTCTCCATTAACCATAAGGTTTTGAGCGCTTATCACCCAGAGTCACAGGGTACTTTAGAGTGTTTTCGTCAGACCCTGAAGTCCATGCTGCATGCTTACTGCACCGAATATGAAAAAGAGTGGGACGCCGGCATTCCTTTTGTGTTATTTGCTGTTCACGAAACAGTACAGGAATCTCTCGGGTTCAGCCCCACTGAACTAGTATTCGGGCATACAGTGAGAGGTCCTCTTAACCCCATATGACCTAAGCATGTGTAATATTTTCCACCTAAAGTTACCCACCCAAATCTGAAGGCTTCCCATTCACACAACACATACCATAAGGTAATCATTCTCATGTAAAGTTACAGAGAATCGCTCAAAATTTAAGGAAAAATCACTTGGAACTCTTTAAAATAATATAAAATGTCCAAAATGTCTTGGAAACCCCAAAAATGAAGGAGCTTTTAGAAATTTTATTTGACATCTGGATTCTAGTGTCGAAACAACATTTTGTCCATGTCATAGGGCTGTTCTGGGATTACAACTTTGGCTACTAGGCGGTGTACTTGCACCATGCAAAATTTGGAATGCATCCTTCATTCCAATCTGATGCTACTGCATTGCGAATAAAGGGGGGGGTAAGTGGCCTCTCCAAGTGTCCCTTTTACCTCTCCAAATGTCCTTTTACCTCTCCAGAAAAAAAGCATGTACAGAAACAACTATATTGCACAAAAACATTTATATGCATTATCTGCACTGAATGGCAGCATCATGTAATGCATTTTCATCCAGATTTCTAACCTTACTACTTTACTTCTCCAAATGTTATTTTTGGCCTCCCCAAACAGGAAACAGGAGACCAGAGATGAAATTTTCACTTTTATTACATTTTTTCATGCCATACAGAGCATTGTCTCATTTACTAACTTTTTCATGCCACAGTTGCGCTGGGGCACCAAGCATAATGCCACATTGAGTGGGAGGTGAGAAGTGTTGACCCAGTGGGGGCAGAAGAAGAATGCCAGGGTCTTTTAGTTTTCAGATGGCTCCCACACCTCATCTGAGTCAGACTCACTCCTATTACAACACACAAACAAACATTTTGTAAGTGACAATAATAAAGGCAAAGCTTTCACAAAATGCTTCAAAATCCTCATTCCACCAGTTGTATACCCCTGCCCCTACCCCTCCACAGCAGAACTCTTGTTAGCTGTAAAGGACCCTCCCCTTTCCAACACCAGCTGGGTTCATGTTTCAGCATTCCTATAGTGTTTACACTAGCTCACCAAGGACTCCCTTCCCCCCTTTGCTGTGCTTGAAGAGGGAGAGAGAAGGCTCAACTATCTCAAAACCCAATATAACTAAATGAAGAGAAACCAAGAAACTAGAAATCAGAAAACATACACGTATATGTATAAAAAATATAAACATAAATATGTAGCATACTACAGACATTCTGATACTGAATAGTGATACGTATTGATGGGTTGAAAATTGAAGTCTCATATTTTTATCTTATATATTATCGCTTGTATATGTAAAAAGGTCTAGTTCCAAAGACAAGATAGGGTACTTGGATTGTTTACACCAGCGTTTCTCAAACCTCTCCTGGAGGACCCCTAGTCCTGCATGTTTTAGATCTCTCCCTGCTCCAACGCAGCTGATTTACATGATCAGCTTGTTATTAGGCAGCTTCAGGAGTATATAAATCGAGTTGATCAGTTGAGCTCGGCTCCGGGAGAGGTTGGAGAAACGCTGGTGTACGGGATGTTTTGCTCTAGCCTTAGCGCTCATGTAAGCTGCTTTGGAGAACAGTGTCAGCTAAAATAATAAATGTAAATGTAAATGTAATAAACAAGCATAAGCTTCAAAACAACATAAATTTGAATACCTGTCCACAGCAGGGTCCTCTCCATGAAGATAAGTGTTCTCCAGTGAATCAAAGCTATCACTGCCGTCGGAGTCACGCTGTTCTTTGATGTTATTTTCCTTTTCTAAGGACGCTAAAACCTCCTCAAGACAATGAACGATTTTCTCCTGTTTTTCACTTTTTCCGACGCAATTTTTACTTTCTGTGGTATTTCAAAAACCAGTTTTCTTCGCCTAACACGCCGCGCGTGCACCATTACGCAACCCACTTTGTTGGAGAAGCTTCCTGGGGGGGGGGGTCATTGCGCCTCGCAATAAATTGCCGTCTGATTGGTCTAGGGTCTTGATCGACCAATCGTTGGAAAGCTTAGATTCTCAGCTGTCCAATGAGGTACGTTTTGTCACAATCAAGTGAGGCGGTGTATTTTTTCGATTTTTTGAAGTTGGGCCTTGTTGTTTACGTCATTTTCTTTTGTCCTACCCACGTCAGACAAAATAAAGTATTACTAACTGATGGAATTACGGAAATGTATGCATTCGGTGTTGCTTTGAAGGGGCCAAAGTACGGTAAACAGCAGTATAAAGCTTTGGTCTGTGGGTTGAGCATGCGAGATTATATAGCCATTGAAACAAAGAGTTTAGAGATACTTTTGTCCATATAGTGTATTTGGCCACACCTGTTAATTATTGAATTCAGGTGTTTCAATCAGACCCGTTGCCACAGGTGTATAAAATCAAGCACCTAGCCATGCAGTCTCCATTTGCAAACATTTGTGATACAAAATGGGTCGTTCTGAAGAGCTCAGTGACTTCAAGCGTGGTACTGTGATAGGATGCCACCTTTGCAATAAGACGGTTTGTGAAATTTCATCCCTGCTGGATATTCCACGTGTTACAGGTGCTAGACTCCGAACTACGCCACTTTGGGAATTTCACCCAAAGAAATAATTAACACCCTCTTTAAAACGATATTGGTTCCACACACACAAGTCCCTCCAACTGAATGAAGCAGAGACGTGAATTCCACAATAAAAACCAACAAGTTTATTGAAATAACCGATAAAAGAAACAAATAAAAACATACAAACCACGAGTTATAAAAATAGCAATAAAAATCACAAAATAAAACCCTGACCGCTCGTCCTCCCGACCATCGGGGGCGTTACTGTGGTGCATGCGGGTAAGGGCGCTGTGGGGAGAGAGAGGGCAACTTACCGGAAGAGGAACGGGAAATAATAGTGATGGTGGCACACACACACTGCAAAAAGGGTGAAGTGAGAGCAAGTGAGTACGTGTAATTTAAAAAAACTTTCACTCATCCGTGTACACGCACACACAGCAAGTGGTGAGGAAAAAAAGGATCCACCTTCCGAGCTCGCAATCGCCCCCTCCTACACCAGCACGGAGTCCCAGACCCACTGCACGGTTAAAAACAAAAAGAACAATAAAAACAATATACGCCCCCAGCCCCGACCCAATACACAGTTGGTTTGTCACACAGGAGACTGCACACCATAAAAATACCCAGTAAGTGCTGCCCCGTTTAGTAACACAGAGAAATTAGCCGGTGCTAGCCGGAGGGTAGCTTGCCACCGAAGCGCTAGCTACCGGCGCAACTATATGGAAACAGCACTACTTGAGCGGGTTTCTGTTCTTTTCACGGCCAGCGTTAACAGAGCTAGTGTACTAATAAAATCACAACCCGGCAAAACAGCAGCCAGTATTATCCTATAAAAAAATAGAAAAGCAGTTAAACAATAGCACTCTAATGCCATATTCCCTTGAACGTTTTCACATTCAGTACACTTTCTTTCGTGACACGAGCAGGAGCAGAATTACCTTATTATTACAGTATATACAAAGCCAAGACAACCCACATGCCCTCACATTTGAACTGTTGCTTTACCTCAGCGCTCAGGATGACAGGGGGTTCAAGCGCCACCAGTCCGTCTATGGAAACCTACATAGACAGCTCATCAGTTTTGCCCGAGTCAATTCAAGACAGCATAAGCCCAAATGGAAACAACAGCCTACCTTCGCACGACCGGAACTCAGAATGCCCAGGGGAAAACCGGAACCACAACAGGTAAGGCGTTTTTTCATTGCCTGGCTACTGTTGCTTATTTATAGGTCACCGTGCTAATCACGTGTCTTACCAGCCAACCGGGTAGCCCCATCACACATGGTCAACTGTAAGTGATATTAGAAAATGGAAGCGTTTAGGAACAACAGCAACTCAGCCACGAAGCGGTAGACCACATAAAATCACAGAGCGGGGTCAACGACTGCTAAGGCGCATGATGCGTAAAAGTCGCCAACGCTCTGCTGATTCCATAGCTGAAGAGTTCCGAGCTTCCACTGGCATTAATGCAAGCACAAAAACTGTGCGGCGGGAGCTTCGTGGAATGGGTTTCCATGGCTGAGCAGCTGCATGCAAGCCTCACATCACCAAGTCCAATGCCAAGCGTCGGATGGAGTGGTGTAAAGCACACCAACACTGGATTGTGGAGCAGTAGAAACGTGTTCTGTGAAGTGATGAATCACGCTTCTCTGTTTGGCAGTCAGATGGGCGAGTCTGAGTTTGGCGGATGCCGGGAGAACGTTACCTGCCTGACTGCATTGTGCCAACTGTGAAGTTTGGTGGAGGAGGGATAATGGTATGGGGCTGTTTTACAGGGTTTGGGCTAGGCCCCTTACCTCCAGTGAAGGGCAATCTTAATGCTTCAGCATACCAAGACATTTTGGACAATGCTATGCTTCCAACTTTGTGGCAACAGTTTGGGGAAGGCCCTTTTCTATTCCAACATGACTGTGTCCCAGTGCACAAAGCAAGGACTATAAAGACATGGTTTGATGAGTTCGGTGTGGAAGAACTTGACTGGCCTGCACAGAGCCCTGACCTCAACCCCATCGAGCACCTTTGGGATGAACTGGAACAGAGATTGCGAGCCAGGCCTTCTCGTCCAACATCAGTGCCTGACCTCATAAATGCTCTACAGAATGAACGGGCACAAATTCCCACAGAAACACTCCAAAATCTTGTGGAAGGCCTTCCAAGAAGAGTGGAAGCTGTTATAGCTGCAAAAGAGGGACCAACTCCATATTAAAGTATATGTATTTGAATACAATGTCATTACAGTCCCTGTCGGTGTAATGGTCAGGCGTCCGAATACTTTTGTCCATATAGTGTATGTCTAACTTTGGACTTTGGTTATGTGGTTAAGCTCCTCAAAAAGCAATTGTTGGGTTATACCTCAGCGCCCCCGTCCAACATACCGGACTATGTTAGTGAGTTCAGAGAGCGGCTTCACTCTGCCTGTGCTTACGCCAATAAATCCTTGTCGTCTTCACAGGCAGCAATGAAAGCCCGCTATGACCAGAGGGCAGTGCCACGTTGTTTTAGCCCTGGGGACCAAGTTCTGGTATTGTTACCGATCCCTGGTTCAGCTTTACAAGCTCGTTTTTCTGGCCCTTGTGTGGTGGACCGTAAGCTCTCTGAAACGGACTACGCGATTCGGACGCCTGACCGACAGCGTCAGACTCGCATGTGCCACCTCAACATGCTTAAGCCCTATCATGTGCGTGGCCAGGTTCCGGAAGCTCCGTGTCAGGAGGCGGAAGCTTCTGTTCCCTCTGCAGTCACTGTTCCAGTGCTGGCTATCGGCGAGAACGAAGATGGTCTGGTGCTGCGGAATGCTCCGGAGCAGTGTGCCAGGCTGCAGAATTCTGCTGCTTTACAGGAGCTTCCCCGTCACCTCACTCATTTAGATGCCCTGCAGCAAGTAGACGTGTTACAGTTAGTACAAGAGTACCCTTCTTTGTTTAATGATGTGCCAACTCAAACAAGTGTGCTCAAGCATGACATTAAGGTAAACGGGGCCAGGCCAATTAAGCAACACACTTATCGTGTGAACCCCGCTAAGAGAGCTTTGATGCACCAGGAGGTGTTGTACCTGCTTGACCATGGCTTAGCCCAGCCTAGCTCGAGTCCCTGGAGTTCACCGTGCATTCTGGTACCCAAGAGTGATGGCACAGCCCGCTTTTGCACGGACTACCGTAGGGTGAATGCAGTGACCGTGCCTGACTCCTTCCCCTTGCCGCGTATGGAGGACTGTATCAACAGAGTTGGGTCAGAGAAGTTTGTAAGTAAACTTGACCTGTTAACCCTCCTATTGTCTTAAGAAATACTAACACCTGGGTCACTATGACCCAGGATCCAATTTATCTCATAACTCAACTAAACCTTTGAATACAAATGTGAAATTTGGCACAATGTTACAGCTATAAGTGTAGAATACAACCAAATAGTCATAAACAACATAAGCTGTTTTGTTAACTCTCTAGCGCCCCCCCAAAGGTCCCATGCACTGCAAAAGCATGAAAAATGTTTTGGATACAAGTGAAATTGTCATAAAATTCCCCAAAATACAACTCTTAGCCTTTTAAGATGTAATAGATTCTGATATTTATGAATTGAAACTGTCTCAACATAAATTAAGTCTATAGGGCCCCCTTTTGAAGTAGTCGACTAACATCTGAATGTTCAAATTTTGTAAGAGAAAGAAGATAAAGCTACAAACTTATGAATGCCAATGGAACTATCTACAGACATATTTAAACTAAGTCAAGGAGGTTGTGGTTCTGTAATATTACCATGAACACATCTAACCTGCCAAATGGAAGCATGTGAATTGGAATTTTCTCCTTTTTTTGCTTCAACCAAGACAAGTTGATTTCAAGACTGATAGCAAAATCTTTGAGTTACTGCTCTTTCCAACATCCATATAATCCAAACATACACTAATTCAAATGAATAATAGACAAAAAATACCTGGTCTTAGTCTAATCTTTCACCCTTGGCCTTCCTGTTATGGTTGGACCTCACAGGGATTGGTACAGCCCCTGTCAGTATAGCTCAAATGATCACTGAGACACTCAAGCCACCCCACCTCGACAAGGTGCCTGCTCTGTATTGGGGTAGATATGGGTAAGTAGGGTAAAGGGATAGTTTGGTAAAGTTTGGTGGGGGGGGGTGGTTTTTTATTGTTTTTTTTTTTTTGTAGTTTTTTTATATGCAGTCCCTCTTATTATACAGTGTGTTGACAGTGTGTAGAAAAATCATGAGGTGTTATCTCAGACACATGACTGGCAAAAGTTAGCATGTAAGCATGTGTTTGCATGTCGCTTGTATCTCTGGCAGATCATTGGGGTTTTATTATCAGATCCTGTGCAAAGATGACATCGCGCACGTTTTGGGGCTGGTGTCGGCACTAGCTTTGGTGTTTGGGCACATCTTTTTCATGCCTGAATCAACAGCGATGCGATGTTACATTATGTGGAATGCACTCCCTCTGTGCCATGACAGGTGCCACAAGATCTTTCCTTAACTGTTCAAGGAAAAGTCTACGCTTGTGCAAGGTCAACTTCTGTGCTGCTAATAGTTGAGCATGTATAAAATGTCAAATCAATCATTAGAGGTCAGGGGGCATCAGTGGTTTTGATACAGTATGGAATACAGTATGGGAAAACATGGAAATCATGTCCTGCTAGCAACCTAGCATGCTAAACTAGCACGCTGTCAGTACTGCAGCATCTTAGCCGGTTTTGTTTTTGTTTTCCCCGTCCATGTACTCTTGCTTACTGTTTCTCTGTGTTCTAGCCCTGCCCTGCTCTCCGCCCTGTGCCCGCCCATCTGATTACCTGATCGTCTCCACCTGCATCCCATCTCCTCATCTGCCCAGCCCTATATCTTCCCGGCTTGTTTCTTGTCTGGTTGCCAGTTTGTCTCAGTCTTCTGTTTCGCTACTGGCCGTTTGTTTTCGTGTCTGCCTGCTGGTTCTGTTGCCTTGCCTGTTTTTCTCGACTTTGTTTCCTCGGTCTGCCCTTTTGGTTTTGGTTGCCGTGTCTTCTGGTTTTGGTCTCTGCCTGTTTTGACTATGATTTTTGGATTACCCTCTGGATTTAATAAACTCCTTGTGCACCAGTTTTCCTGTCTGCGCCTGAGTCCCTGCCTGAGTTCTGACACATGCATGCTAATATCTTTGAAATGGGCCTAGTACCAGGTATTTATGAGTATGAGGAAATACTTGATGAGTTTGTGGCACACTGAGTTAGACAGAGCTGCTCATAAAGATAGTTCAACATCAAAAGTTATCTCGGGTCATATTGACCCTAGGACAATAGGTGTTACTTTTTTTGTGGCAGCTACACTGAAAATGATTTTTAAAAATTTCCATTTTTGGGGTCATTTTAGGAAGCTACACAGGAGGCCATGTACTTAGATTGAGGTTTTATCTCATTTTCTTAGGTATGAATATGATTTCGGGTCATTACGACCCCAGGACAATAGGAGGGTTAAAAGGGTATTGGCAGGTCCCGTTAACCTCCCGTGCGCTGCTGAAATCTCTGCCTTTGTTACGCCTGACCATTTGCTCCAATACTCGGTTATGGAATTCGGGATGCAAAACACTCCCGCTACATTCCAGAGGCTCATGTCCATTGTCTTGGAGGGAGTGCCTAATTGCGAAGCCTACCTAGACGACCTAGTAGTGTATTCCGCCGATTGGCCGTCGCACATGGAGACACTCCGTTCAGTTTTTAGCCGCTTACGTGGTGCTTCCCTGACTCTTAACCTGGCTAAGTGTGAGTTCGGCAAGGCCACGGTAACTTACCTGGGTAAGATAGTTGGCCAAGGTCAGGTGCGTCCCGCGGACGCCAAAGTGGAGTCCATCCGCTGTTTTCCCGTGCCCGATACGAGACAACAACTCCGGCGTTTCCTGGGCATGGCAGGCTATTATTGGGGTTTCTGCCAGAATTTTTCCACTGGGGTTGCCCCTCTCACCAGTCTTTTGAGCCCTTCTCGTGCGTTTGTCTGGACGCCTGAGTGCCAGGAGTCTTTTGAGCGTGTGAAGTTGCTTTTGTGCCACGCACCTGTTCTCACTGCTCCTGATTACAGCAGACGCTTCTAGCTGGAGGTGGATGCCAGTGCCACCGGTGCTGGAGCGGTGTTGTTACAGGAGGATGACGATGGCATTGATCATCCCATGAGCTATTACTCCAAGAAGTTTGATAAGCATCAGTGCAACTATGCCACCATTGAGAAGGAATGCCTGGCCCTCTTGTTAGCTTCGCAGCATTTCGAGGTTTACGTATGTTCAAGCTCTCTCCTGGTTGTGGTGTACACCGACCATAACCCGATTGTTTTCTTCGCACGCATGCAGAACCAGAACCAACGCCTTATGTGCTGGTCGCTGATCCTGCAGAATTACAATCTCGAGATCCGCTACAAAAAGGGTTGCGAAAATGTGTTGGCAGACACCTTGTCTCGAACCTGAACCAGTTTATTCGTCTCGTGCCCTGACTTGGTGTTCTCTGTTTTTGCCTTGTGGGGCAAGTTTGTTCTTATGGGTGGGGGTGTTACGTGCGGCGCACTGTGCGTTTGTGGGGGTCTGGGCCGCCTGCGTCTCGGAGTTCCTCCGTCTCCTCTCCTGCTGCTCTCCCGCCACAGGTATCCCGCTGCACTGTGTCCCGCCTCCTCATTCCGGCCCGGCCAACCAGAGACGGAGCGCCCCTTTAAAGATGCCGGCTTCTTACAGTGGAGATCGCCGTTTTTCGATCACTCATTAATTCCGTGCATTGTGAATTCTAAACTTGCCTAAACTGTGTTTTGACTTTGTATCGTTTTCTGACTGTGATTTTGGATTGTGTCTCGGCTTGGTTGCTTTCGTGGGAGGAGGACAGGTAAGGTGGGGGATCCCCGCGTTAGTTGTCCCTTTTGTATAGAGTTAGGGTAGAGGCGGGTGCCACCTGTATATATTTTGTTTTAAGATAGTGTAGTTAGGTTTCTGTTTGGCTCTGCCACCCTTTTGTTTTGTTGTTAGTTGTATGACTTGGGTGAAGGTATTTAGGGTTGTTTTGTTTTGCTAAGTTCTTTTCGTTGGCACCGCCTGGTGTCCTCTCCCCTTTTCCCGTGTATGTTTGTTCCTGTAAATATTGTAAATATATTGCACAACGTTGTACATTGCTCCCATGTCCGTGTATTTCGTCTCTGCACCGTCCAGGCCGGCATTGGTGGTGGGTTTTCTTTTGTGTTGTGTCCCTCATCCGTACCCCTGGACGCCATTACACATCTGGGGCGTAACACTACACAATTGGTATTTGATCCGCCTTGCAATACCCAGTGTATGCCTACACTGTGGTCTACTGTATACTACTGCTGCTGTTTTGTCAGAACCACCTTTTTGTCTTGCAAGTTGGAATTCTTACAGTCTGCACAATTATTTTACCAGGTTTTGGAAAGAAAAAAAGTGCAAATGACAAACTAAAAAATCAGACAACAAACTTTAAAAAAAAAAAAACACTATCTGCCCATCTATAACTTGACCACCAGGGAGATTTATGGTCAATAATCAAAGATCATGAGATCAAAGAACATGATGTCATTAGTGATAAATTCCATGTAGCAAACAAGATGCTCTTGGAATGAGGTGAACAAAACGTTTGCCTGTTTACTTCATTTCTCTTTCTACAACCAAACAAAAACTTTCCTTGCCTTTTCCATCCTGAAGTAATGCTCAAACTGGCTCAAGACCTCCCGCCAACAATCCCTCGATGTCTTCTTTCAGACAGATTTATTTACCGGAAAACAACTATTCAGACATTTAAAAGAATGCTTAATCAAGCACACAAAACAGAAAAAACAATTGACCAATAAGCATCCCGTCTAGGGCATTTTTCCTGTGATTCTGTCCCCTAATGTTGATTTCAGTTACGTTTAGAATTAAGTCACAAAATAAGGCAGGTCATAATCAAATAAAACTTCTTTTTTTTTTTTACATCTTGGGTTTTTGACTGCCCTTGCGAAAAAGTGAGACAATTTTCCCAAAATAAACACAATTGAAATGCTTATGAGCATGTCATGAAAAGTGGCACATATTCATGCCTTACTCCCAAGGAAGATGCAGAATTAGGCCCTTTTATTTCCTTTGCTAATTATTTGCATTTCCTAAATATGTGAAGTTACATCTCTACTTCCACAGCAAATTCAGGTTCTGCTTAACTTTAATAAAAAAAGACATGCCAACATTGTTTTTGGGGGTGAGGGGCAGGACAGCCAGTGTCGAATTCAATTCAATTTCAATTAAATTTTATTTGTATAGCGCTTTTTACAACAGAAGTTGTCACAAAGCAGCTTTACATTGTTCCCAGGCCTGAGACCCCCTGAGAGCAAGCCTAAGGCAACAGTGGCAAGGAAAAACTCCCTGAGTAACAGGAAGAAACCTTGAGCAGAACCCAGCTCAGAGGGGGAGCCCATCTGCTTCTGGCTGGTACTGGGCAGATAGAATTACAGAGAATACTTAAAGTTGTACAATGTACTTTAAGACAGTTGAGTTTGTTAGACAGTAATAATTAACAACAGAGTAATTATAAAATGTATCCTAGAATGTCCGGTTCTTGGCACGCAGTTGGCTTGATAGGCAGGGCAGTGAGGTAGCAGGACTGGAAATCGGGATGTGACGCTTGGGCTACAGCTACAGGCAGGAGCCCGGAGCAGGGATAGGAAACAAATAGTAAAGTCATTAGTGATTGTTACTTGCAGGAATGGAAACAAAGGCATAAAGGCAAAGGGGAGAACAGAGGGGGGAAGAGGGATGCGTGTGTGCAATAAGGAAAAATCCCGGCAGCTAAGCACTATGGCAGCATAACTAGGGGACAAGAGGCAAGGGGCCAGCACGATCATGAGGGTGACCCTAAGGCAGTCAACACCAGACCACAGCCAGATCAGCTGAACACAGAGTACCCAGGGCCATGATGTAGTGATAGCAGTGACCACTTAGTCCACCAGAGACTCGACGATCAATGTCAGCACCGTGCCGTGTCCCTCAACTAAACGATTTGAAATAAAGATAAGTTTTTAGCCTAGACTTGAGAGAGAGAGAGAGAGAGTCTGCTCCCCAAACTTCAGTGGGTAAATTGTTCCACAAAAAAGGGGCTCGGTACAAAAAAGCTCTACCGCCTATAGTACTTTTACCCACTCTTGGAACAATGAGAAGTCCCGCGCTTTGGGAACGTAGAGTTCGTTTTGGAGAATATGGGCGGAGAAGGTCCTTAAGGTAGGGAGGGGCAAGCCCATTTAAGGCTTTAAATGTAAGGAGAAGTATTTTGAAATCAATGCGGTATTTGATAGGTAGCCAGTGGAGAGGCTAATACTGGGGTAATGTGCTCAAAGCGCTTTGTTCTGGTTACAATACGAGCAGCTGCATTTTGAACCAACTGAAGGGGCTTTAGGGAGGCATATGCACATCCTGACAAGAGGGCATTACAGTAGTCCAATCTGGATGCAACAAAAGCGTGGATTAGCTTTTCAGTGTCGTGTATTGATAGAATTTTCCTGATTTTGGCAATATTCCTCAGATGAAAGAAAGCGATCCTGGAAGTGTTTTTTATATGTGTTTCAAAAGAAAGCTCAGGATCAATCGTGACACCAAGGCCTTTGATGGTTGCACTTGAGGCCAGTAAGACACCATCAAGATTTAATGTAATAATGGTGAGTTTGCTCCTGATAGACTTTGAGCTGATAATCAATGTAGCCCTCCCACTAAGATGACTTTTACATATGTGTATTATTGCGGCCCACTACCATGAACACCTGAATAATACACAACAAGGGAGGAGCTTAAGTGGAATGCACCAGGCAGGATATATGTCTAGGGTTACCGTCTCGCACAGGGTGTCTAAGAGGCCTGGCATAGCCTATGGGAATGGCTATAGTTAGATGCTGGATAATTGACCTCCCTTGCATTAGCTACTAATAGTGTGAGCCCCCACTTTGAGTTACTCTTCAAAGATTGAATGGTGAACAATATATCCCACGAATGACAAATAATTAGAGTGCAACACTAAAATAGCTCACTCTCTAAGTGATAGCTGAATGCTCATTTACATCAAAACTCTTATGCATCAATTACTTTAGCTGCAGAAGATGACATTTATTTATCCATATAGTGCAATTACGGTTAGAGAAACAAACATGTGCCCAGATAAGTGCACAACAAAATACAGACAGCGTCAAATAAAATAAATAATAAAAAAACACTCGCGTTGTAAACACACACACACACACACACACACACACACACACACACACACACACACACACACACACACACACACACACACACACAATCTGGGGTACCCTTTAGTTGGCGCGCATGGTGGAGCTCATAATGGCGGACAGAGGCGTGATTTTCTTCCTCACGGAACCGTTCGTCTGCGGACAAAGGAAACTTCACGAACATCCGCGATCTGAAGAGCAAAGCGGGCTACTCCGAGAGATGGTATCCGATGCGTTGTCCTCGCACAATCACCTCAGGCTCTGCTGAACACAGTCCTTTTTCCTCGTCGTCTCCTCGCAGCAATCGTGAAATGGAGTCGCCGCTGCCCTCCGTTGAATCACTCGCAATGGTCTGAAACTAAATGTCCCGTGTAGCTAATCCACAAAATGGCGATCGAGCACATGAATTCTTACTGCTTCGCCACTACAGAGTACACCTCAAAATCCCCAGCAAAGTGTAACCCAGAAATAAAAAAAAAGACACACACAAACAGTTCGCAGGTTGTATTTCCCCCCAAAATCTTCTGCTAAAACACCAATAAAACTTGTTTTTTCCTCTCAACACAACTCAAACTCTCTCTACCCTCGTTAACCAGACACAATCCCAATGCACATAGCAACAGTAATCCGATAGGCTAGTACTTAACCAATCATATTTTTTCCCCACATTTTTGCCCCCATGAACTAAGTTTAACAGGATTACTGACATCGTAATGAACACATATGAAATGAAACTACTTGTAAACATGGAAACTAGCACATTGTAAATACACCTTTACCTTGTTCTCTATTTGTAAATAATTTTATTCAAAAATAAAAGCAATGAATTTCCCAGGGGTACTACATCAATATTTCTGTTTTGTCCTAATTTAGAAGGAGGAAATTATGGGCCATCCATGAATTATGGGCCATCCATGAATCGTGTAATAGCATACATGTATCAAAGTAAAACTTTCAAATAAGAAATTACAAATGTCTCTAATGTAAATCACCAGGAGAGTCAAGTGAGCCATCACATTACAATTTATATTTTATAAGAAAAATATCTGGAATAAAGGTGACTGAACACTGGACAACTCTGCTGAGTCAGTACAGTGAGGCTTCTGCTGAAATTATGACATTGCACTGATGAAAAGTCCTGATTGTCTGATCACTGGGGGTAGAGGGGACTTTGGCCCCTTTTCCACCAAGGCAGTTTGAGGGCCGGTTCAGAGCCGGTGCCTAATCTTGAACCAGTTCTTCACGTTTATTGCAGCCAAAGAACCGCTCTCGGCCAGGAAAACTGGTTCGAGAGCGGCACCAACACTTTGCTGGTCTAGAACCAAGAACCGTTACGTCAGGGCTGGGGGCGGGATTATCGTGACCAACACGACCAACTAAAACTTTGTGACCGCCATTTAAAAAAAAAAAAAAAAAAAAAAACCAGAGTTAAGGTAGCGTCTAGTCTGCCTAAAAGAACAGTTTAAACTGCCTAAAAAGAAAAAAACAGTTTTATTTTTCAAATGTTTCGCCTTGTTGCCAGCCAGCTATGCATTTCTTAGCTGTTTAGCGAGCTACTAATTTCTCACATCAATGTTACGAATACTACATTCGACGTTCATATCATTAATGTGAGAAATTAATAGCTATGCTTGCTTGGTAATGTTAGCTGCCCAACAGCTAGCTAGCCAGCTACTGTAACCTTGGTAACAGTAGCTAATGTTAGCATGCTACTTCCCAACATTGCCATTGACTCACTGACAAAAGGCTAACATTGTATAAAGTGTATTGGACAAGTTTGTTTTAAAGCACTGTTCTCTTGTTTTTGTTGTTGTTGTTTGTTCCTGCTAGCTTCAGCAGTGGCGGCTGGTGAGCTGGAAACGGGAAGCTCGCGAAACACCGCAGATTGTCTGAAATTTGTGTGCTGTTGCGAAAGCTACAGCATGAGATTGTTTAATTAACAAGGATGGCAATATGAATAATTAAGTGGCAAGAAATCCCAAAGCTTTCTCTTAAATGTTTCACATTATAGCTTTCTTGTGTTACAAAATTCAAATTACAAAACGGAACTAAATTTAGTTGAATCAATTTAAATTACTGAGAATAAACTTTTAGGTTAGGTTGAGTGCAATGAACAATAACATTTAGAACACACATCTCACAAAAGCTGTGATGTGTCATGAGTATTTAATGTAATTTAAATCGATAAATGCCATCCTTGTTAAACAATCTCGTTGTAGCTTTAGCAAGCACACAAACTGCAGACAATCTGCGCTGTTTTGGGAGAATAATCATTTACGCGATTGGTGTCGATTATTCTGTGAATGATTTGTTTTATTGTTAATCAAGGAGGATAAAGGGGAACAGGTTGAAAGTAATGATAGATTTTTGATAGATAGTGTTTGGGCTTCCCCTGTTTCCAGCTCACCAGCCGCCACTGCTAGCTTGGCGCTAGTGGGAAAGCAGAGACGTATACAGGCGTTTACAGTGACGTAATGACGTGGCTCTATGGTGGCTCTCTAGCCCACGGAAAAGCAAACCAGTTCTTAGAAGGTTTGCAAGTTGAACCAACTCCAAAGTGGCACTAGCACCAGCCCAGAACTAGCACCTAGTTCGCGTTGGTGAAAAAGAGGCATTTCTGATCTGCTTCCTCAATATCCTTCTCAGACTCTTCCTCAAGCATATATCCTCTGATTCTCTCACCCCTCCTCTTCCCAGCCTCATTGTCGGCTCCCCTGCCCCTGATCCAGGACCTGTCCCAGCTGGGATTCTGGGTAGGTTGATCCACAGACTGCGGTCGTGATTCTTCATGGCCATCTTGTACTGTTGGGAGGCATGTGTATGGACATACATACACACACACAAAAAACCTCCTTTGACACAGTGCCTGTTGGAGCACAATCAACAACCCGGCTGAGAGTCTGGACCAACAGGTGCCCTTCTACAATGCCAAGCACGTGTGTATATATATGTGTGACATGTGGCTTCTGCACGCAATGTGTGTGAACTGGCCTATGGCAAAAAGCTGACAAAATATTAAAACAAACCAAAAAAAACACAACTGTTATCTTTTAAGGGCACTAGTTTTGCTGGAAATAAGTTTAAAGTTTAGTTAGAGGACAAGTCTTTGGTCTCATGGTTTTAGCATTGGCTGTCTTAGTTTAAACACTATTCAGGGAGAGGATCTCCAGTGAGGGAGTGGATCTCACACAGTTACATGCGCACAGACGCACGCACAGTGAGGGAGTGGATCTCAAACAGTTACATGCGCACAGACACATCCCTCTGGGCAGAAGCAGTGAAAGGCAGATCAGGAGAAAATTCAATTGTTGTGACTAGACCGTGGCTCGTAATGGTAATCCCATCACAGGTAAGCAACATCCCGGGACTTGAACATGCATGCCTTGTGACATACCCGGTCAAATCCAAATGGGGCAACCCTAGCGCTGGGTAAACTGTCATGAATGGTGATTCTGTCACATTCAATGAGATCCATGGGCATTAAACATACACCACGTGAAACATAGCATTAGTATTATTTGTATTTTTCACACTACTCAAAAATTTTCAAACACCCATAAACACATTTAACGCTTGATTTCAGGGGCGTCAGGTTCCCAAGTTGCTCAGACAGTAAATGTACTTGTTTTAAGGGTAGGCTAAGTCCGACAGCATAGGTTCGAAACTGGCCATGTCACTTGCAGACAATGACTTGGATCTCACAATCAGCAGAATAAACGGGCTTTATCCTGCTGAGAATACAGGGAGGGTAGGCCTGCCAGGGTCTCCTTGTTGCTCTACTCTCAACATCCTGGAACTTGCATGGGAACCTATGAGTTGCCAAGATAATGTCAGGAAGATGCACCTATGCTCCGATGCCATTTGTCTCCCGGGTGCGCTGTGGGACTTGTAGTGTGAAAAATAGATGCAGGATATCATGTTCCTTGCCCTCCACTCCAATGTGGGTTCAGTCATTGCCACTGCAGTGATAAGTTTGAATGTAGAACTGGAGACTACTGAAGTATAAAGAGGAATGCAAAAAATATCAAAACCAAAAAGAAAAGCTTATCAGAAGGGTCAGCTTTTATCCCTTTTAAGCTTTGCAATCTCTTGAAGGGCCGCCGCTTTCTGGCTTGTTTGAGTAATAAAATACTAGATTGGTTCTACTGCGAAACATGCAACATACACTCTAAAGAGTTTTCTTACTGATTCAACAAACTATGGGTGAAACTAAAGAAATGACCACGTCTTACACTGCCAACACTAATAGCTACGCAGCATAACCAAGGATATAGAAGCCATTTTCATCGACTGCAGCCAGATAGGGAAGGGGGAGGAAGGTGGTCCAGATCAGCAAGGCCCTGTCAAACAGGGACTTGGACTCTTGGACTTGGACTTGCTTCTTGGAATCTTTCACCAACCGTTTCTTTCCATCTTTAATGTTTCTGGAAACAGGTGACATATAATTTGTGTCCATCTGTTTATCCCTTAAATTGTCTCAATTGTCTCTCAAGCTGATTGTTGTCTCCCTCTACACATAGACTGGATATCATCATGCGAAGTTGACTCTTAAGATCTCCTTGAAGAAACATTGATTGTTTTGATGAATGTAATATTTTTGTTGCAAAATAAACGAAACCTTAAAGAAAGCCTGAACATGTTTGTGGTGTACAGACCACCAGGACCACTTGGTGGTGTACAGACCGCCAGGACCACTTGGAGCATTCCTTGAAGAGGCAGACATGCTCCTAAGTGTCCTGCAAAGAAGTGAAGTACCAGCAATTCTGCTCGGCGGCTTCAACATCCCACTGGACAGCCCACAAGCAGAGGATCTGACTTCACTACTGTCATCGTTTGACTTCTCACTGGTGCAATCCCCCCCACACACAAAGCAGGTAATCATCTTGATCTTGTTTTTACCAGAAATACTCCGGTACATAGTGTGAATGTCTCTCCCCTGCATGTCTCTGACCACTTTTTCCTGTCTTTAACTGCTCTCCTGCGACCCCAATAGCAACCTAGTCACCCCCTAATCAAAGTCCCCCTATGCCGTAATCTCCATAAGCTTCTTCCTTCGACTTTCTCTGATAAAGCCTGTGTATCTCTCCCTGATCTCACACAGTTTTCCCAACTAACAACTACCTCAGCTACTAACACCCTATCCTCTCATCTCAAAGATAAGAACATAAGAACATATTATGACGAAAACAGGCCATTTGGCCCCGTCTAGCTCGCCATTACATTACAATTATAGAGTAGCCAAAACTGCATGAAGTCTGGAATTGAACACAGCAAGGGTCTCTGTTTCGACTACATGACCTGGCAACCTATTCCATGTATTGATTACTCTTTGTGTAAAATAATACTTCCTTATATCAGTGCGGAACTTACTCTTAACTAGTTTCCATTTATGTCCGCTTGTTCTACTGACTGAACTCACCCTAAAAAATGTATTGTAGTTAACCTTATTGAGGCCTTTTAGAAATTTAAAAACCTCTATTAAATCACCCCTAAGTCTCCTCTCGCTAAGTCTAAATAGGTTAAGTAACTTGAGTCTTTCCTCATAGCTTTTATATTTCATGCCAGGAACTAATTTAGTTGCCCTTCTCTGAACTTTTTCGAGAACCTCAATATCTTTCTTATAGTGCGGTGCCCAGAACTCCACACAATATTCCAAGTGAGGTCTGACTAAAGCATTGTATAATTTCAATATAACCTCCTTAGGTTTATAATCAATACTTTTGCCTATATATCCCAGCATCCTGTTGGCCTTTTTTACTGCAACAGCACACTGCCTCGATCCTGTTAAGCTTGGGTCAAATATTACTCCCAAGTCTTTTTCAAATTGAGCACATTCTAGTTTTTTTCCCCCCCATGAAGTAGTCTTGTCTAAGGTTCTTGCTTCCCACATGCAAGACTTTACATTTAGCTAAATTGAATGTCATCTGCCAGGTATCTGCCCACTTTTGGATGCTGTTTAGGTCTTTCTGTATTACCTTAGTTGATTCTATACTGTTGGCTAGACCCCCTAGTTTTGTATCATCTGCAAATTTTACTATTTTACTGCTAACCTCTGCATCAAGATCATTTATGTATATAAGGAATAGCAAAGGCCCCAACACCGATCCCTGCGGGACTTCACTTCGTACAGGACCGTGCCCTGATACAATACCTCCCACAGTTACAGTCTGCTTTCTACTAGACAACTAACTTTGAACCCACTCACTGATAGCTCCTGTAATTCCTGCAGATTTCATTTTCACTATGAGCCTCTCATGCGGCACTTTGTCAAATGTCTTTTGAAAGTCCAAATAGATAATATCATAAGCTTGGGTTGAGTCTAAACACACTGTAGCTTCCTCGAAAAAGTCCAGGAGATTTGTTAAGCATGACCTCCCTCTTCAAAAACCATGCTGGCTATCATTTAAGATACCATTTTGTTCAAGGAATAATTCCAAATTGTCCCTAATGATGGATTCCAGTAATTCACATGTGATACAAGTTAAGCTGACAGGCCTATAATTTCCTGGATCAGTCCAGTCTCCTTTCTTGTAGATAGGTACTACATTGCCATGTTTCCAGTCATTCAGTATTTCTCCAGTTTTAAGAGATTGCTTAAAAATAACTGTCAGAGGCTTGTAAACCACTTCCGCTAGTTCCCTGAGAACTCTTGGATATATTCCATCGGGGCCTGCTGCCTTATTTGTTTTAAGTTTTTGGAGTTTATCTAGTACTTCTGTACCATTTAAATCAATTTCCTCCATAAGACTCTGAGAACTGAATGCACCTGAAGGCATATGTGAAAACACTTCACTAGTGAAACTCTCCACAAAGTAACTGTTTAGGATATCAGCAATAGCTTTGTTATCATAAACCATAACTCCATCCTTATTTTATATACCTCTTACCTCATCCTTAACTCTCCTTTTTCGACTGTAGTATTGAAAAAAGCGTTTAGAGTTGCTCTTTGCATCTAGTGCAATCTCTTTCAAAACACCTTTTAGCTTCCCTTATTTCTTTCTTAACTTGAGCTCGCATATTATTATATTCAATCTTATTACTCTCTGAGCTGTCCAACCTGTATTTTCTAAATAATTTCCTTTTTTGTTTCAAACTGACCTGTAACGACTTATTCATCCACTGTGGATGCTTCTTTTTCAGCTTCCCTTTTCTCAATTGCAGAATGAATTTACACTGTACATCCAGAATAATGGTTTTAAAAATGCTCCACATTTCTTTCACAGTTTTGCCATCTAGAAGAGGCACCCAGTTTATATTCCTTGTAAAATCACACATCTTGATAAAGTGAGCTTGTCTAAAGTTGAAAACTCTAGCATTGGTGAATGCAGACTTAACTTGCCAAAAAACTTCAAATGTAACTGCACTATGGTCACTTGTTCCAAGTGGCTCCCCTACCTCAGTACTGCCAGTTCTATCAGGATTATTACACAGAACCAGATCTAGAACTGAGTGCTGTCTTGTAGGTTGAGTAACAAACTGTATCAAAAACAGTCATTTACAACATCCAAAAACTCTTCTTCACATGACACAGCTTCCCAATTAATTGAAGGGTAATTTAAGTCCCCCATTACTACTGTCTCATCCTCCTGACATGCTAGTTTAATATTATTGAAGAGCATACTGTAAACACTGCTGTCTGAGGCTGGTGGCCTATAACATACTCTGACATTCAGACCCTTTTCATTTTCCCCCAATATTTTAACCCATATGTCTTCACTAACACCAAGGGGCTCCGTTCCTGGAATTTCCTGAATATTAAGATCATCCTTTACACAGAGAGCTACGCCCCCTCCTCTTCTCTTGGTTCTATCTTTTCTTAGCAGCTTGTATCCCTCTACATTATACTCCTCCCCATCCCCTGCACCAAGCCATGTCTCTGTGATCCCAACATCATAATTACTATAACTCATAACAGTTTCTAGATCCAAAATTTTATGCTTTTAGCATTTAAAAAGAGGAATTTCAGGGTACCGCGTGTGGATTTCCTGTCTTTTCCCTCCACTCCCAGCTACTCAAAACCACCTCTATTACAGTGCTGCTCTGACTGATTTGCAGTCATGGTTCCCTCACTACTGATAAAATAATTAGCCATGGTGTGTTCTATTCCGGCAGTCTGTCTATACCTACCCATCTCACTGTATAACCTCCCTGCCCCCCCAGACCCTAGTTTAAATGACCCTCTGCTACCCTAAGCATACGCTGGCCCAGTGCAGCTGTACCCCTCCGGTTCAGGTGTAACCCATCCCGTTTGTACAAGTCACCCCTGTTCCAAAAGGAGTCCCAGTGCCCCATAAACCTGTACCCCTCTTTCCTACACCAGGTTTGTAGCCACGTGTTAAACCTCCATATAAAGGCTTGCTTCCCTTTGCTTGCATGTGGTACCAGTAGAATTCCAAAGAAGACTACTGTGGAGGTTCTGCTCCTTCTTCCCCGCAAGCTCAATAAATTTGTCCTGCAGAACCTCGAACCTACCCCTTCCTATGTCATTGGCTCCAACACGGACCGCTGGATCCTCCCCCGCTCTGGCCAGGAGCTTGTCCGCACTCTCCAGGAGGTCTCCAACCTGGGTACCAGGCAGGCAACAGACCATGCGAGACTCCTTGTTGTGCGAACATACTATGCTATCTACCCCTCTAATGATTGAGTCCCCCACTATCACTAACTCCCTTTTCTTGGAGGATGAGGCTGCCTGGGTGCTCTGGGGCTCTTCAGTCCTCCCACTCTCAGGATCGTGGGCCAGCTCATCCTACAGTGTCATGACACGGTTGGTCACCGCGATCTCCGGAGATGCCGCCCCTCTTGGAATGGTGCACCCCTTTCTACGCCCGCGTCCTACTGTAACCCAGCTCTCTCGCCCTATCTGGTCTGTATCTTCCCCCCTACCCGGCTTTGGTGAGCGCACTGTCTCCTTATAGGGCATATTAATCAGTTCCTGGAACTCTAACAATTCAGGGTTACTGTGGAGTCCAGCAAGCTGGGCCTCGAGATCAAGAATCTTGTTCTCCAAGTGCTCAACGAGATGGCAACGGGCGCAGATGAACTCATCCTGGAGGTCTCCCTCCAGAAATTCGATCATCCGGCAACTCTCGCACAGTTTTGGCCACATTTTTCTCCTCTAACTGAACATGCTTTCTCTAAATAAAGATTTACTGCCGAGACATAATTACCAGCTAAAAGCACTGAGGTGGCTCAGAACAGTCAAAGGCAGAAATTAAACACAGGAAATGCCACTTAGTTTAGATACAATAAAACTACGCTTACAGTTCAGTAAAGGCAGATGCACTAACACAACCAGAATCAGGATGTCCTAAAAGCACACACTGGAGAATGGTAAAAAACAAAGTAAACAAGCAAACAGCTAAACTACCTGACTAGTTAGCTAAAGTATGCTACTTAGATTTAAAGATTTGCTCCTGAGAGGGCGAAAACCACAAAAAACTCTCGTCGGCTAGAATATGTGCCGAATTTAGCTACGTTTGCTAACGAGCAAGCTCTTTGCCAACACTTCAACGGAGGAAAAAAGCGGAAAATTCCCTCTCTGTCCCCTAATGGCAACAAAAGATTCAACTTTAGGAGCAGATCAGACCTACCTTATTTAATAGCTAAATGAATAGCCCCAATTTTTATTTTTATCTGATTGAATGTAGTGGCACAGAGACCACTTCACAAACACAGCACAAACTCGTTCAGGCTAGAGCAATTGAGCCCCGTGCCCTGTGTCTTTACATCCCCTCTGCAGATCTGATCCTGCTCCATGGCTGACTGATGTGCTGCGTGAATCCAGGTCCACCCTGAGAGCTGCAGAGAGGAAATGGAAGAAAAGCCGACAAGAGAGCGACCTCTCAGCCTATAGATCTCTCCCAGTGAACCTCACTGCTGCAACAGCCTCAGCAAAGTTCAAATACTTCCAAGGGAAGTTTCAGAATGCAGCCAATAACCAAGATAAGCTCTTCCAAACCTTCTCATCTCTCCTCTCCCCTCCTCAACCCCTACCTCTCACCACCCTCACTGCTGAAGATTTTTCCAATTTCTTTGAAAAGAAAATAGACAAGATCTGTTCATCTTTCAACCACATTCCAAAACAGTCTCCCCCAAAATCACCCCCAAGCTCTAACCTATTTTCTCAATTCGCACCTCTCCCTGAATCTGACATCCTTAATCTGATTTCCACTCATAAAGCAACCACAAGTGCTCTAGATCCAATACCAACACCTCTCCTCTAAGAAATTGCACCCACCATCCTTCCATACCTCTCTCATGTGGCTAACTCTTCACTAACCTCTGGTATTGTCCCCGAATCCTTTAAGCAGGCAAGGGTCCACCCACTAATTAAAAACCCACTCTGAACCCCCCTCTAGTCAACAACTATAGGCCAAATCTCCCACTTCCTCACCGTTAACAATTTACTTGATCCTAACCAATCTGGTTTCAAAGCCAATCACTCCATGGAAACTTCCCTAATTGCTGTAATTAATGCACTGCAAGCTGCAAAAGTTGTCTCTCTCTTCTGTCCTTATCTTCCTAGATCTGTCAGCTGCCTTCAACACTGTCAACCACCAGATCCTCCTGTCTGAGCTGCTGGCCCTGGGAATCACAGGAACGGGCCTGGAATGGTTCTCCTCCTATGTCAGAGGCCGCTCCTACCAGATCTCCTGGCAGGGCTCCACCTCCTCGCCCCGGTTCCTGAAGACAGGCGTTCCACAGAGATCAGTGCTGGGACCACACCTGTTCTCCCTCTACACCAGAACACCTGGAGAGGTCATAACAGCACACGGCCTGTCGTATCATTCATATGCAGATGATACCCAGCTGGACATCACCCCCAAAGTCTCAGCATGTCTCACAAACATCTTGGGCTGGATGAACGAACAAAACAGCTCAGGCTGAACGTTGATAAGACTGTGATAGTCTACATCCTAGCATTCATGACCCCTCCGAGGAACCTCTCAATTTGCATGGATAACGCAAAGGTAATTGCAGCCACAGCTGCCAAAAACCTCGGAGTAACTTTGGACAGCAGCTTATCCTTCAAAGAGCATATTGCAGCCACAACCAGGATTTGCAGATTCCCGTTATTCAACATAAGGAAGATCAGACCTTACCTCTCCGAATACTCAGCCCAAGTGGTAATCCAGACCCTCATCCTGTCACGTCTGGACTACTGCAACTCGCTGCTTGCCGACCTCCCGGCTTATGTCATCCGACCGTTGCAGCTCATCCAGAACACGGCAGCCCGATTGACGTTCAACCTCCCCAAGCAGGCCCATGTGACACCTCTCTTTGAGTCCCTCCACTGGCTACCGGTTGCAGCGAGGATCAAGTTCAAGACCTTGCTACTAACCTTTAAGGGACTTAACGGATCAGCCCCCCAACACATACAGGACATGATAAAATCCACAAGCCTGCAAGAGTGCTGCGCTCTGCTACCTTGGGTCGCCTCCGTGTCCTGAAATACAAGAGCAGCATCTCTCGAACCCACCTTTTCCCAGTGCTGGCTCCACACTGGTGGAATGAGCTTCCTGTCGAGATTTGGACAAGACTCCCTGGACGCCTTCAAGAAAAAAGTTAAAACTCATCTGTTCAATCTGTATCTGTAGCCTACCTTACTCCCTGTCTATCCTATCGATTGCTATTTTCACATTAAAAAAATAAAATAAATACATAAATAAAACTACATTGGCCTAGCACTTAATGTTGTATCTTACTGATCTCTTGTAATACCTTGCGAAAACTACTCTTAGCATAGTGATGCACTTATTTGTAAGTCGCTCTAGGTAAGAGCGTCTGCTAAATGAAGTAATGTAATGTTTGATGCTGGAGTTATTTATCCTTGTCCTACAGCCTAAAGATTATCAGTGAGTGTATTTGTGTGTGTAGCCGTTTAAGTCAACATGTCTTTCCTCTGCCAATTGGTTCTTGTGGGAAAGATTTTGTATTAACCCTAACAAAGTAGAATAGTTTTCCTCATTGAATGAATAACACGCAATGGTGTCGTGAACATGTCTCTGTGTCTATTTCCTCAACCCTGCCTTAAAGGATGAAACCAGCAGAAATATAGGAGTCAGGTTCCTGTCTGTCCAGGCACCCCATTGTTCCAGACCAAGGAAACACACCATATGGGTGGCCAGATAGGATAGACCAAGCAAAAGTTCTCACAGACCCTTTAGAATGCCAACATCAGATAAAAAACAGAACAATGGTCTAGGTGACATGTTTTTGCCAAAGGTGACTTATGTATACAGGATGTGTTGGGTATAAGAAGGGTTCTCAGTCTCAGGGAAGATGGACTTGTTGCTTGGCACTGTTTGTGTATGTAACTTGTCCCCAGCGTCGTGAATAAAGACTGCAGTGAACCACCTACTTGCCTACATCGAGTTTTTGACCACATTCTCCAAAACAGTTTCTGATGACAGCAAGGGAAGACAGGTTGCAGACACACACCCTGTTTGAAGTTGGTCTTCCCAAGTGCCCACTGCTATGATTCTCCTTGTGTGCTCTTGGGACAGCAACCGGGCAGACTGTATAAGGGAGCTGAGCTTTGTAATTCAAGTTGGCAGGTTCAAATTCCAGGTGGGGCACTGTCGTTGTACCAAGATGCTAAACCAGGCATATCGCTAGCACTATAAATGGATATGTAAAACCTAAGAAGTATTATACTTTCCTGGATTATGGCACCCATTCAGAAAACAAATACTAATTACTACAAATGACAATAATAATGATACCCACACTCACCTGGAGACATAATCACCCTTATCTGTGGGAATGATAAACGAGAGAGAGATGCAAACACAGCAACACAAACCAAACATTGGGCACCTTGCCCATCGTGCAGCATGTCATGAGAAAAAAATTTTTAGGCCAGCTTCTGAGTTGGGCGGAAAAGAGAAATATCTGGCTGCCCACTCACACTACCACCTTCTCAGCTAGGATATCCCTCATAGGCTGTCACACGGGAGAGCAAGAGATGGAATGGGGATTAAATTAATATAAAATGAGCTCTCAATGCAAACTGGTGAAACTCAACATCAAATATCTCAGCCAATTTCTGCTGAGATGTTGCACAGCAACTGACCATTATAAGATACAAGCAGTGACTACGTTACAAGACGGCCAGTAGTATTCATGAATAAGACAGCACAAATACATTAGAATTTCCATGACCGCAAATTTTACTCTCAAGTACCAATTTAAAAGTTTACTCTTCAAATTTCAAAGGATTTGTACCATCAATACTAACATTTCTAATCTTGGATGAATTATAATAGGTTCTGCAGATTTTACAAAAAAAAAAAAAAAAAACCCAAAACACGAAATGCATCCTTTATACGTTTACCTTGTTCTGCCTGTTGTAACAACGTGTACGTACTGACAATTTATCCATAAGCAGATACACGTGCATTTTTTGTTTGGTATGGTCTTCTGCGCTTGGACAATACAATGTAGGATTCACAAGATCTGCAAGATGTGTGCAATTGTCAAAATATTTACATTTATTTTACTGTGATTTGTCATTGTACTCTAGCTGTTTATATGTTGTATACATGTATACAGTTTGTTACAGTAAATTAATAAATATGTATGGAATGCAACACATACATAGATGCATCCTCCGCAGGAGGAGATAAACAAGGACATATTTTGTCTAATTATGTCTCCTACACAATCGGAATCGTCCTTAAGGAGGCCACCAGTCATTGATCACAGAGGTGAGGATATAGAAATCGAGGAAAGGAAGCAATTTGCACAATTGGGACACAGCCCCAGAGTACTTTTAAATACTCCTTCCATCTTGCCAACAAAATAGCAGTATTCTACTTAACTGTGTCTTACATTTCTAAAAAAAGCATCTCATCTCAGCAATACCTCAACCTGGCTCAAGAAATTACAGAACACCAGTATACAAAATCGCTCAACTGACAGCTAACTTCTAGCAATCTCTGCTAAGATTAAATACATAGCTATTGCAATCTGCCTGGTGTTTAAGTCTTGGCATTACACAAAACCCAAACCGCACAAAGTCTTTTAATTCAATGGTTCCTGACATTACCATAGCTTGATGGAGCTTAACACTGCTCCATCAGCAAATTGAGAGAATGTTTTGTCATGTTTTCACAAGTATTATTGGTAGCGTTGCCTTGTATTGCTGCCACTGAGGTTCCATTAGCCTCAGGTCAACTAGATCCTTAAGCAGATTAACAAGAGATAACTGGTCAGGACCCATTGTCTGAGGCCTATCTGGTACTTTACCCAGTCATGAAGACTCGCTGATGGTTATACACATGGAATAGCCTAGTGTGTCGTGCACGTTCCCATTCAAATTTAAAAAAAGGAAAGTACACAGGACACTTTTCCCAGTGCAATGCTTTATTGACCCTTTCCAAAAAAAAAAAAAAAAAAAAAAGTGCCAGTGTCATACAGGTGGAGCTGAGGTCCCCAATGCATTTCATTCCAAAGCTCAGAGCCCTAGCAGATGCACTAGAGCTCATTGCACAGTATAAGCACACCACCAGAGAACCGTTCAAAGTAATGGGAGCAATGCATTTACACATCGTCGTGTTGGAGACTGGTCAAACCAATTTAGAGATCTGGCACAAAGACTGGCCACCATGACTCCAGTTCTGGAGTCTGCAAGGGAAACTTTGCATCTGAACTGGGAGGGAAGTAATCATTGGAAGGGAAGCAGATTTAATTTGCAAAAGGCCCATACAAGTCTACACATCAAGTGATTGATCAGGAAAAACCAGACAAACCTGCCAAAAGCAAAAACACAAAGCACCAGTTTTTCTTTGGATTGCCAGGTCAAACCACCAATACAAGACTGGAGAGACATTTCATGTTCAGTTTGCCTGCAAGTCTCCACTATACTTCATTTTTTTCCAATATACAAATATTTTAAGAAACAAATTGCCAAAATAATCAAACATAGCAGGACCCATGCCAAGCAATAGGGCAGACTACACCCCGTCCAGCCCTGTCTACCACACCCACAACCCCTCCCTTACCCAGTACACCCTCACAAACGCATTCTGCAAACCTTGATTCTGACAAAAACAAACACACACACACACACACACACACACACACACACACACACACACACACACACACACACACACACACACACACACACACACACACACACACCAAGTAGATGCATCAAGTTGAGCCACTGCCATCTGAACAAAGGAGCAGGCTGAAGCACTGGTCGACACCTCCTTCCATTCTCCCCGTCTGGTCTTCCCCTCTTCCTCCTCAGCAGCCTCTAGCGCTGCTTCCGACGCCTCAGGTAACCAGCCCGCTGAGCCTTGCCCATCTGCATGCCGAAGTGGATCACCAGGTTGATCGGCACCAGGACAGTGGTCACCCAGCCCTGAAGCAAAGAAATGGAAGCAAAAATTGGCCAGACAACTGCGTCCACCCACAGCTACACAACACAAACAGAGCTACTAAAATAAAGCCAGAAGGTGTCTCGAGGCACCATCATCATGGTGGCTTCTCTCACCATGATGGCATGTGGGAGGTAGCCATTAGTCTGGCTCTGCAGCCCCACGGTGGTCAGTTCTGCGGCCACATAGCGCTCCGGGGTAGGCTTGTCCAGCGTGGGCTTCCTGATCTTGGTCATTTTGGTGGCCACAAAGAAAGGCAGCACGCTCTGGAGGGGGAGGACAGCAAAAAAGCAGGGAGACTGGTTAACCATTTCGCACGCACAGTCACACTGGTGTGATCAGCCCTTTCATGTGTATGGTCAAACCGGTGTGATTAGAACACTAGATTGGAAAAATTCTAGCTAACGTTAGCTTTGAGGAAACTGATTTAACATTAAAAAAATATAACAAAGGCAGTGGTGAAAACTATGAGAAGCTTAACGTTAATGAAAACATAACGAGCCATGTAACGTAACACGCGCTACATACCATCAAATAAGTCACGTACGAAAGGGTTATAACAGGACTGGAGACAACCTGCCCTACATAAAGCTGATACAAGATGGCACCACCACACTGCTCAGCAGACATGCACAAACTCTCCTGCTCAGCACAGACACACAGTAAGAGGAAAGAGATACCTTATCAACACTAATGGGATGTCAGAGTCTTTACAATGAAAGTTCTGTCCCCTCAGTCTTAAACCTAGAGTTTTTTGGTGAAGGCAGGTGGTCTTAAGTGCATTACCTGTTAGCCCCTCATTCCAATCACCACGGCTGTGTGTATAATCCAAACAGCCAAATACACACAACCAATTAACACAAGTGACAACCAATTAAGAGTCTTGGGGGTGTGGGGAAGTAGGAGTCAAAAGCAGGTATGTGGCGAGGGCTTCTGGGAGGAGTCTCACCTGAATGATGATTCCCTTGCGCTTGTACTCAGCATGAAGACCTCGCGAAAAGAAGTCCACAAAAGCCTGTGGGGAGAGACATTTTGACAATGCAGGGCAGTGAATAATTCAGCCAGTAACCAGCACCAAGAATTCAGGCACTAAAGTCTGCCTATTGGGCAGCACTGGATTCTAATCTACAGCAGGACATGGCTGCTGTGTCATTAAGAAAGAATCTAACAGCTGCATTTGCAAACCTCTACCTGAATCAAGGGATAACAATGACTCAGGATAAAGCAGCCTGTTTGCAAATCTGCAATGTAGTGCACTGTGTGAGGAACTGGGTTTGGTGCCAGAAGAGCATGGGTTTTAGTCCCAGGTGGCACATGTTCAGACACTTGCCTTGGTGGAGGAGTAAATTGTGAGGAGGGGGACCGGATACATGCCACTAGCAGAGGAGATGTTAAGAATCACTCCCTTGGACCTGAAAGGCAGCCAAACGGGAACATGACCACTCCAGACCAGACTACTTCCCTCCCATGCCCCCACCCCACCCCGCAGGCCAGGGCCCCAGTGTCCCATCCCATTGTGAGAAACTGCAAACACTAATTCTGCATCAGTCTACCACACAGGCCCTTCTGCACGTGCTCTGCAGTGTGCTCAATTTATGGCTGCCTTGATCCTCAAAAGTGTGGCAGCATTTCACTCTTAACCCTTTCGCACGCAACTTATTTTTTATGCTATGTAGCGCGCGTGTTATGTTACATGGTTCGTTATGTTTTCATTAGCGTTATTAAGCTTCTCATAGTTTTCAGTTAGCATTTGCTATATTTTTTAACATTAAATCACCGTTTCCTCAAAGCTAAAAATAGCTAGAATTTTTCCAATCTAGTGTTCTAACCTCACCGGTCTTAGCATACGCGCTTAACAGCTAATCACCCCGGTGTGACCATACACACAAAGGGTTAACTCTGCCAAGAAGGTTGTGAACTGCAACATTTGCAAACCTCAAACCTGACCTTGCCTGGCATGAGAGCACATCAGTTATGCTCGAGCATCTGAAGAGGTGGCACGTTGGCTCTCTGGATAATGAAGACTTGTCTCATTAAGTTAATTAGCTAACTAGCATATGTTAATGTTAAAAGCCATGTTTTTTCATGTATTTTTTTCTATTTTGAAATACATTCTCTTGATCAAATTATTAATGATTTTGAACATATAGTATAGCAAATAACCTATTATTCACAACAATCCTGTTCACATTCCAAATGTGCCCTAACTTTATAATGTTAAACCAGAGCCCGTCTGCCATTTAGAAATTCTCTGCTTAAACACTGCATCGTCGTCATGGCGACATTTATGGCTGGAGACAGTGTTGCTGCCGAGTGCACAAGTTTAGGAGGACACTGGAGAATGATGCTTTCTACATCGCGAAAAAGATTTCTACAACTCGTGTCTATGCGTGCGTACCCAATGGGGGTTGCATTCAAATTAATTTGAACGAGTTATGGGTTTGTTGGATCTCGTAATGCTACCAGATGGCTTTCTTCAAAGGAAGCTAAATTTAAACCTCAAGCTAAATTTAAAAGCCGATGGATAAGTAAGAGCCATTGAGTAACTCTGATTCATAAGCCAAATATTCGATTATTCAACTATCAAAACAGTCGTTAGTTGCAGCCCTAGTGTTGAGAGGGGTGGGGTTTATTACAGCTCTGCTTATTTTTCCTGATTTTCATCACCACTCCAGTTTTCCTGGGCATTTCAAGACCAACAGAAAATCGCTTGCAATTTTCAAAGTGAGAAGCATTACGATAAACATAGAAGCCAGTACAAAAAAAAAAAAAAAAAAAAACAGCTGTTCACTGAAGTGGTTCTCCAGGCATGGAGTAGTAGACAGTACATTTCAGTGAAAGAGGTAAGGCCCATCTCTATGCTTCAGCAGGAAACTGAAATGCCAGTGTTGGGTGCAGTTGCATTTACATGAGGTCAGGTCTTGCATCGCACACAGAAATAAGGCTCCTTCCCAAACAACCAAGATGGCGCTGAAACTACACAGCCCCCCAGACAAATTCAGTATGCCTGGATTAACATACTGGGTGTGCCTCCCCAAAACTGTTACCAGCACTGACCTGTCGACCATCCCTGGCAACACCAGACGTGTCATCTATAAAATAAGAGCAGAAATGTGTCAAAACAGGCAACTTCATCAATAAAGCAGTTTTGGAACAAAGATGTTTTGTCTTACATTTTTCAACACTCACACAGCAAAAAACGCATCATGGCCACCTTATCAAAGTGTTACAAGGGCAATCCATGGAGTCTTGACACTAATAAGAATTTCATGGATTATCAGGGAGTTTCATGTTTTTCTTCAGAACTTTCTTCAGAATAGGCATTCTACTACATGGATCAAAAATGATACACAAAAGGAATGGCGCGCTGGAGGCAGAGACAGGGTGTTGCCAAGTGAAGCGGTTTTGCCCCATGCTTCTACTGGCCATGGAGGAAGAGCAGGAGGACGAGGAGAAACGGGAGTCAGTGGCACAGGCATGTATAGGGCACTTAAGCAGAAAGAGGGGCAATGCATTTAAGCAGAAAGTGGGCAGGGGTGGAGAGAGAAAAGGCTGTGTGTGGGTTATGGAGAACAGACAGCATATGGGTGTAGTTCGCCGTTACTCTGGGAGGCACTGAAACTCCAGGTACAACAGCGAGAAAGGGGGAGGGAGGAGAAGGAGAGCAAGCGAGAAAGAGAGAAGGAAATGGACACCCACCCTGACCTGCACTGCCACAGTGGAGCGCTGCACACAGCACACCACTACAGCACAGGTCCACAGCAACACAGTAAAGTAGGACATTACCATCTGCACTCGATCTGACCTGTCACATTGTGAGACCCACACGTCTGTCAGATGGACAACTCAAAGTGTTCTGTTAAAAAGGAGGGAATAAAATGGCACTGACCTGGCAAACGGAAGTGATGTTGACGTTGATCATGGTGTTGATGAACTGAAATTGGGAGCACACAATTTAAATTCTTGAAGCCAAATATGCTAGACCGGATGGTGAAGGGGCACAGCAGTTCAGGTCAAGCCTGGAACTTCATGTTCATGCCCATTTGGGACACATTGTTCACGTCTCAAAACCCAAAACAGAAACTCAGCTGTAACTCACATTGCCCAGGTCAGGGATACTGAGGAAGAACTCAGGGTACATGTAAGAAATCCCAACATTGTTCACTGTGGAAGATATACAGGAGACAGTGTTCAAGCGGTCAGACATAGAAATATAACATTTGCGCTGTCACCGTTTGCCACCAGTAAGCAACAGCAGTGCCCTCAGAATGGCAGCTGGGTGCTGGTGGAGAAATACTGGTGATCTCTTAGAGATAACCACACCTATACAGCTCGAGGGGGGTGGCAGGGGGTACTGGTACTAAGCAATTATTTTTCCTTGGCGTGTGGGAAAATGGAGATTCACAATACAAAAAGGCAAGCACTGCGATCAAACAAAGCCCCTACTGCATCTGTCCTATTACCAATGGACCACAATCTTAACACCGAAAAACCTAAGATGAAATGCATCTAAATGTTTGCAAGTAGCATGTCTGGGCTCTGCAATCTTGTGTAAAGACTCAACTCTGATATGAGGCCAGCAGACTCTTCCCCCCAGGGAAGAAGGGGAGGCACAAGTGACCAGTGATCAGCAGCTTTACTCACCCAGTACCCCAATCTCCAGCCCAGTCAGACCGGCCTCAATCTTGGGATAAATGTCTACAGATCCAAAATCCACAGCAATGGTTTTTGTTTCCACTTTGAACTGGCTCTCTGAGGGCGAGGGCAAAGGTGGGGAAAAAAAATTAATCCAAAAGACCAACACAGTATGAGGTTTTATGGCTCATCAATAGGCAAAGCGTCCTGTTTAATAACTTTGTTATTCATGTCGTTAAGTGCAGCAAACTCCAGCCAGTTGCACACAAAACATTGTTGTGCAACAACATTTGACACCAGTGGTGGGAGAGGCCTCAGACATGAAATGGCCGCTCTTTTTGCCACAGCTCACTCACCGCGGATCACAAAAAAATCACTCTGAATCCATGGAACATTTCCATTGAGAACAAAGCAAATCAGCAAAAGGATGCTTCCAATTCAGGCAGCAGGGGACACTGTCACACAAAAACAGTCATTTAAAAAAAGGTAAATATTGAATGTTTAAAAAACATTGTGCGTGTATGCGTCTTCCTCAGCCCTAGGCAAAAATGGTTACAAATGGAGGGGGAGCAGAGGGATCAGTGTCCGCAAGTCCCCAGCGTCCCCATACGCACGTACACACACACACAAAAATCTTTCTGTGACAATTAAGCAAGAGGTCTCTGGGCTTCTGCTGGGAGGGGAGAGTGGGGAACAAAAAAAAAAAAAAAACATATGACATAGCACTCTTCACCTCACCACCTTCTTCACCACACCATCCCCAAACCCAAATCTCCCAAGCCAAAACAGATGCCTGCTGGCATTCCACCCAGCTCTTGGAGGACACCAAAGCAGAACACAAAGCAAACCATTCCAGGCCAGGTCATTACAGGTCTGTGAAGCAGAAGAGGGCTGATCTGTGCCCAAAGACACCTCCAGGACCAATAGGATTATTGCATTAGCATCGCGTAAGAATTGAAGAGGCGCAGGTCCAATGTAGTTTGGAAGTCGGTGTTGTTTTATTGGTGTTCGAGCAGTTGCAACGAGAGTTTTACAATGATCGGCAAAGCGTCATAGAAAAACAGTCTCTTTGGGTTTGCGGAGTAGTTGAACACTGGTTGATACCTTGAGTCACTTTATATACCTTCTCTGAGTTCTTTGTCCCCAGAGGCGGGAAACAGAAATGTGTATTCTAGCTACATTCTTGTGTCTGGCATTCTTGTCTCTGACCATCACCATTGTTACCTGCTTTCTGCTGGTCCGCAGGGGGTCTGACCCTCCGCCCGCCACCAGAAGCCTAGTCAGGTAACAGTCCTTTTTGTGTGTGTGTGCGTGCGTGCGTGCGTGCGTGCGTGCGTGCGTGCGTGCGTGCGTGCGTGCGTGCGTGCGTGGGCACCTCTGCGTCTGTGGGATAATGGCAGAGACCCAGTAGGATTTCTCAAATCTTACAAATCGACTTAAAACGTTTGTCATTTGTGGGATGTCCTTATGGCTAAACTTGAACACAATGGGCGTGATATGAAATTTTTAAACTGACCACGCAAAGGCAGCGTCGCGCCGGTGTGATTGTGAGAATGGGAACGGATCACACCAATTCCCCAGATATTGTACCAGCCAAGCAAGCTCAGCAGGCCAGGAGGCTACTGTTTCATGCCGAGATAAAAATAACATCCACTCACCAGCACGAGGTCGCCTGCCATTCATTCAGTACACACACGCATGCGTGCACACGCGCACCTCCAAAACTCGATCTTCATTGACTTCCCCAGTTTCCTAACCAAAAGCTTGCAACCTCAGCCCATTCAAAAACAACTGTTTCAAGCTCTCTCCCTCAGACCTGCCTTTAAACATGAGCAAGCAAGAGTTCAGGGACCCTCGGAGTCATGTAGCTGTAGTATCATTTTCACAATGAGCAGAAAAATCCTATTACCCACCATGTCTACGCACCAGATCGTACATACCTTTAGCTTTGCTCCCCATCAGGTTGATTCAATTCATAATGCAATTTCTCAGGTTTCCCTGTCATGTACAACTTCAAATAGGTAAGTGCACCATTTACATATTTACTTGATTAACTTGGATAGACGAACAAAACCTTGCATAACTGATAATGTAGAATAGCTTACGAGATCCAAGTTCAATTTCATCATTTTTAGAACAAAAATGTTCGGACCCTTTACTTTAACATTCTGTCAGATCAAGGCACTTTTTGCCATTCATCAAAACCACTATGTTTGGCAAAAGAGGGTGCAGGTACACATATGAGCAGCAAAGCCATTGTGTTAGGGTTAATTATCCACACCCTTCTGCAACTCATTTCTGTGACCCCTTCCCCACTTTAACAGGGTCTTTAGTGATGTTGGTTAGTAAGAGACAGCTTTTATGTGGAATGGCTTGTGCCCAGCAAGGGATGAGGATGGACTTTGCTACTCACCGATGGACTGGGCAATGTCATCCAGCTTCTCCTGAGATCGGCTGATAAGCACCATGGCAAAGCCCCGGCGAGCCAGCTGACAATGATACACCATCAACTTCTGCACCATCAGCTCAAATCTCTACGACTTACTGTACCACTATACTACCTGCACTGACAATGCTACTGTTCTATATAGCTTTGCTACACTACCTGTACTGATAATGCCACTATACTACACAGCTCTCTGTGAACTGCCTGTACTGAAAACACTATTGTACTATAGTACACCATACCACCACTGTAGTTACTGCTGTACAATACAGCTTACATCATTAATTCTACTGCTCTACACCAAAAACTGGCCCACAGTGATTCTTCCACAGTGGGCCTTCACATTGGCTGCAGCTGTATGACAAGCTGAGTGAGCGCAGCAAGCGACAGTGTTCAAGCGGCCGAGGGCCAAGCACGCGTGTGCAGGTGGCTCACGAAAGGTGCTCCTCCATGCAAGCAGCCCTTACGGAGCGCCCCCCCCCCATCTGCGAGGAACCTCTTGCTCGTGATGAGTCACCATAATTTCTGTGAAGGAAATGAAATTATAAAAGCCAATGAGTCTTACCTCCTCCGCGTAGGCTTTCCCGATGCCGTCCGTTGCTCCCGTCACAACTAGACAAGGAGGAGAGAGGGGGATCAGCACAGGCCAGCAAAATAGCAGATGCCCACTTTTGGGGCATGGAGATGCCCAGCACAGACAAGCACACAGACACACACATACATGTATACACACAGGACCTGAACCAACAGAATTCTCACAGGTTTTTGCTTGGCAAAGTTGGAGCCCTTTCAGGGGAATCGCTTCCAAACTACTCACACACATAGTATTAATCAGCAAATCAAACACATGCGTCAATACAATCAAGGCCCTTGGTCATGTTAGTTACAGTGCACAATCAACTACTGCAGCAGGTGAGGCAGAGTCCCTAAAAGGAGCTGACATGCTCTGCGCATAAGGACATGTTGGGTTCTGAGCTGCACTAGCATCCTAAACATAACACAATGAGGAACAAACAAAGACTGCAGATGCAAGGCAGGCAAAGACTGATGGGATTGGGGTAGGGCGGAGGGTGTAATGAGGTGAAGCTGAATCAGGATAGTGTTCCTTTACCCTGCTGTCTTGGTAAGGTTAGGGCAACCAAGCAGGAACAGCAATGAGGCATCCCCTGCCCATCAACGCTCTTTCAACTTTCTCTACACCAAAAATAGAGAAGGGGAGGCAGAGAGAGGGAGAGAGAGCACAAGAGATCAAGAGGAAGGAAAGATGGAGACACAAAGAGAGCAGGGAGAAAGGAAGAGAGAGAGGGTGAGGAGAGCCAGTGGCAAGGACATAGTTACAGAACTAAGGAGGGAGAAAATGTCTTTATTCCTGCTTTTCACTCTACTCTGGCTGGGTACTCAAAGCACAACACCCCACCACACACACATCAAAAAAAACTAAAATGAAAACATGCATCAGGGCGCCACAGAAGTCCGGGCTGATTAAAGATTAATATCAGTAGCTTGTATTCACTGGAGCTGCACTGGGGAGAGGTGAGAGAGGGAGGGCGGGTGTGACGAACAATAAGACCAAGAACAAGGGAGGGGAGGGCAACGAAGGATGCTGGGGAGTCTAAAAATAGAAAAGAGGGAATGAAAGGCAAGTAGTAAAAACAGACAGGAGAGGAGGGGGAGGCATGAAATCAAGGAGATGAGTCATTTTCAGTGGCTATTTTTAAACATTCATTAAGACTAAATTGCTTTCTGGCTTAAAGGAAAAAAAAAAAAAAACCCCAATGAGCAGACTGCATAATGCACATTCTTTGAACTTTAGGTGAAGAAAGGTGTTTTCAGAAGCACATCGTTTGACTTCCAGGTCCACGGCTCAGTGGCCACAACTTGCACTCCAACAGCAGCACCTTTCTCAGGGGTGCCAGGCAAGCTGCTAGCTAGCCAGGTTATCATTCCAAACAGCTTCAGGGTGTACTCACACTAGGCGATCCGTACCGTGCCCAAGCACGTTTGAAGAGGTGAGCTCAGGCATGGCGCAGTTGGACTCGGGCACGGTACACATCTAGTGTGATCGCTAACCATGCCCGAGCACGGAACTCGAACATGACGTCAATGATGCGACTGTCCCATTTAACAAATATATCCGTTATATAGCAACAGTTAGCTGGACATCCGTTTGTTACACGCCCAGTCATAATAAATCCTTTAAACCATCATTTGACCAGCTAGCTGACTTCCATAAATATAACAAGCTGGCTACCTCCAAAATGATCTTTGATTGGTTAGTTCTGTAGATCTATACGTAGAAATAACTCTGTGGATCCCCACATTAGCTTGATTACTAGCAAGCGAAATAAAACTAACCATACTTGGCGATGTAAGCATTGCTGTTGTCAGGGACTTAGTCAAAGTATCACAAATGAAGCAGCTAACCTGTTAAGTAGCTAGTCTTCAGATAGGTTGCCTGTTAGCTAACTAGCTATGTTTGTCAAATCTATCGCTAGATCACTAACGTTAGCTCCCCAGCCAGTTAGCATTAATTAGGCAACGCAGCGATTTTCAGTTAATCGTGCTGCATGTGTAAGAAGATTTTTACGGAGGCAGCTGACGTTAAGGGAGGAATTTGGAGCTTTACTCGCCAACTACAATTCACGCTCATCAATAAGGTGAGAACCAGACCCGTTATTAACCCAAATATTCTCGAATTAATTGAAAAGTGTACTATCCACGTAGTAATAGATGTTTGTTGTTGTAATGATGACAGTAGTGCACACACAAGTAGTAGCCCTAACTGGTTAACATTAGCTAACATTATTGTGATTAGGCTACTGTATCTGACACAAAATATTGGTTTGTCCCTTAGCATAATGACTGAAACGTCAGCTGCCTCCGTAAAAATCTTATATGTGCAGTACGATTAACTAAAAATCGCTGCGTTGCATAATTGATAAATCTATAAGGCATGTGGGCCGTGTGTCATCAGGCCCAAAAAGACTCCAAATAAGCCACAAAGTAAGTACAATCATGAACTCCATTGTGCTGTGCGAGAGCGCTTTTCTTCAACACAAAAAGCCGCATTGTGATGACGTAAGCATGCTCGGGCCCGGAACGTTAAGCGCAATGTGAGTGTAGGCCAGCGGGGGAGTGGGGAGGGGGGGACAATCGTGCTCGGGCACAGAACAAGGCAACTGGGACTAGTGTGAGTATGCCCTCAGTCTGCCAGCATCTAGTGGGAATGGAAAATTTCAACATCCGCAATGCTATTCATTGGAACAATGATCAGCCAATCCCAAGAGCAATGATAAGATACAACTGACCTTGTCCTGCATGTTTTAGATCTCTCCCTGCTCCAACGCAGCTGATTCAAATGATCAGTTTGTTATTAAGTAGCTTCAGGAGTTTATAATGAGTTGATCATTTGAATCAGCTCTGTTGGAACAGGGAACAAGTGTTTCAATTTATAGCTGGGCTGGCTCAAGTGACATTCCATGCACAATATACAGTAGGTCTAATCAAATGAAAATTTTGGTATCAGTGGCTTCAACCATGATCTGCTTCTTCCAAATGTGTCCTCCCATGGTGAATGCTCAACACCTGCTTAATGCATATAGATGAATCAATTATTGATGTTCTCAGTTCGGACAGATAAGATCAATAATCGATAAAGTACAGTCAAATACAGTTCAATCAATGAAAAATAGTCACAAAGAACTGAACATGTAGCTTAGTGCAGCATTTCCCAACCCTACTCCCGGAGGCACACTGTCCTGCATATCTTCTATCTATCCTTGCTGCTTGATTAAGTCAGGTGTGCTCAACTAATCAAAAGCGCCATTGATGAGTTCAGTCAGGTAGGTAGAGCAAGGATAGATAGAAGATGTGCAGGACAGTGTGCCTCCAGGAGTAGCATTGGGAAACACTGGTAGCCAACTGTCCTTCTTCCCTCAGGTTGCAGCGGTGAGTCAGGTGTGCAGATTCTTGCACAACATCTGAAGGATCCGCCCCTATCGCACTATGTACTCAACAGCTCCTAATACAGGCCCTGGTCCTCTCACGCCTGGTCTACTGTAACTCCCTCTTCGCTTGCCTTCCTGCCTGTGCCTAGGGGTGGGCGATCTTCCCAAAAAACATCACAATCTTTTTAACACACAATCGCGATCCACGATCTGAATTGCGGTCTTTCTTCCCAATTTAGAAATGTACTGTCGAGAATATCCAGACTCGAACAAGCCTATGGACTTATTTGCACCATTTAAAACGCAATATTGCATTAAAGTGTTTTCAAAATGGTAATTAAAACCTGAGTTAAACTAATCAGTAGAAAAATTGTAGTGGTAAATGTGAAACTAAAAAGGGCGTAGTAAAATGTAAACGACACAAAAGTGCACTTTTCAAATTCTGACACTTTCACACGAACATTCTAAGAAAAATAGACAGTTTCAACTTCAAGTTGTAATCAGCAGCCAATAGATAAAGTCTGTTATTTTATGGTTATGTTAAGTACTCAGAACTCAAATAGAAAAAGTAGTTAAATGTAAACACAGAAGTCACTCGTCGTTACAAAAAATTCGCCGTGCTTTATTTGTGCAGCAATCATTTGTCGGCATTCGCTATGCATATGGGGAATAGCGGAATTAGAAAAATATGTGCGACTTGGCAGATCATACCATGCATCTAAAGAGTGCATCACAATCCCACGTTGTCCACACTTTTGAACTGCACCATATCCTTAGCTAGATAGAATATGACCGCCTCAGTCACCCCTTCCCATCGTTTGCTGCTTTTATCTTTTTTTTAGACTGCTCTAATGCGTCAGTCAATGATAATTGTTTATGTTTCGGGACCTCGTGAGATACAGATGAGTGGGGTTGTATCGGCATGTTCCTTCGGATGCTTCCTTTTAAGGTGGTTCAATAGATTTGTCGTGCAGCCATGCGTCGCATAACGTCCACGATACGTTCTGTGAAATAGGACGTTATGTGATTTGGACGTTGTGCGAACACCATACTATATACGGTATATGGTATAGGCTACTATGTACTGTACCATTATACGCCTGGCAACACAATCACTTTATTTCCATGACACATGAGATACACCTGCTGCGTGTGGGTAGCGTTGCCTTCACTAGCCTATGTCCGGTTACGTCCGCTACTTCCTGTTCTGCAATTGGGATTTTTAAAATTTATTATGCGCTACGTCCGAATTCGCCTACAGAAACATGTACGTACATATTTCTGTCGAAATTCCTACTACCCGAATGAAAATACAGTAGACACTACAGTCACGCTACATATACTAAGCACAACACGGACATACTACTACACCGCCATCTTTGCCCATCGATGAACCCGGATGTTTACGTCACGTGGACGGTGATGATACAGCACTCGCTTCGTCTTCATTCAGAAACCTCTAAATTTGTACTTTATGGTAGCAAAATTAACTTCATGAAAAAAAAAAGAACTACTTACATTTATACTGTGGTGAGGCGTCCGCCGTTTCTCCGTCCGCCATCTTTTTGGGTTTTTTCGTAGAACGTTCAGATCTCTTGAACTTTCTCCCATTGGATGATGGGATAGCGTAGTGTCCATCGCTACCATACTACAGAATTGTGTAGGCCATCCAGGCATTCTTCGCGTACATATTTTGGGTTACTAAGGATTCGGACATACTACAGGCCTCGCATACATATTTTTGCCTACTACGTAGTAGGCATGTAGGCGATTTCGGACGGAGCAATAGACTTATGGGACTATGGACGTATATGCGAACGGGCTTTGTCCGAATGGACGTTAAGCTGCGCATGACTGTATTGCTTCTGGAAGTGCTGACCGTTGCCCCGACAAAGTTTACAGATAACTTTGCTTTTAGAAATATCTGACTAGTAGGAGGACATAAAAGGTCACGATCTCTACAATTCGCTTGAAAAGTAGATCGTGGACGCCTTCAGGATCGATCACGATGTAAAATCGCCTGTGCCATCAAACCCCTGCAGCTAATCCAGAATGCAGCTGCACGACCTGTCTACAATCTCCCTAAACATGGTCAGGTTACTCCCCTAATCACCTCACACTTCACGCACGTATCGTAAAATGGAGGCGCCCAGTGGAGTACAGGTACTCTAACAGAAACAAAGCGAAAGAAACGAAACCGAACAAAACAAAGACGAAAACAGAACGAAAATGCCACCGAAGAAAGCCAGTAATGCTGTTGAGGACGAGTTGAAGGAAATCAAAAAATCTCTGAACTTTGACGGATGAGCTCAGCAAAGTGGTCAAACAACAAGCTATGCTACTCGATCTGATGGATGAAGTCAAACAACTGAAGAACCTTGTTAAAGAGAATAAGAAAATTGATGCCCTAGAGCGAAGAATCGATGACCTGGAACAATACACAAGAATGGAGGATTTAATCATAAACGGACTGGATACCACACACCGAACTTATGCCAGGACTACAGCCGGAGGTAAAGACGGGGAGGACTCCCCGACAGAGGAGCTACAAACGCTGGAATGGCAAGTCAAAGTTTTTTGAAAATAAAAATATGAGCATTAAGAGTAACAACGTTGCGGCTTGCCATATCCTTCCCCGGAAGGATAGCAAAACAAAGCCTGCCATAATAGTTCGTTTTGTGAATCGTAAGCACAAGACTGAGCTGCTGAGGCAAGCAAAGAAGCTGAAGGGGGCAGGAGTGTACTTGGATGAGCATCTAACAAAAAAGAACATCGACATTGCCAGACATGCGCGCCTCCTAAGGAAACAAAAGATACAAGCAACATGGACAAGAAACTGCAAAGTAATGATACGGCTAAATGGAACACCTGAAGAAGCCAAAGTAGTTACGATAAGAGAACTCAAAGAATTAGACCAATACAGATAATGAACTATAAACTCTTGCCTGCTTGTGCTGATAACACGAAACCTTCCGTTCGAAGACTTCGATGGCTGTGGATTTTGTGTTTGGTTTGTTTGGGGGAGCACTTGCATGGACCAATATAAAAACAAATGACAGATCTTGAAGAGCACTATTCGTTCCCGTTCAGAGACATTGACGACGAGGAGTTTGCAGACAATGGCAAGGATCATGTACACAGAATATATAGTAAGTATGAAAATTTGAACTTTTGACTACACCGACCACAAAATGTATGAGATTGAAAATGATATTGACCCAGAAAACCACTTTTACAATAACATCAACAACAATTGCAAGTACTACACAGATGAGCAATTCAACAGTAATGTGAAAATGGAAGGTGCTTTATCAATAATACACTTTAACAGTAGAAGCCTGTATAGAAACCTCTCTAAAATTAAGGATTATTTGTGTAAATTCAATAAGTTTAATGTAATCGGAGTATCTGAGACTTGGCTTGATAATGACAAAGTTTGTGATATGGAACTGGATGGATGAGTTGTTTACAATTAACAGGACCAATAAAAAAGGTGGAGGAGTTGCCCTGTATGTTGATACTTTTAACCATGTTGCATCTTAAAGCTGTATGTCAAACACCATAGAAAATATTTGGGAATGTTTAACAGAAATTGATAAAAAAATAAATTTTATTTATTTTATCTAAAAATATAATACTTACCTGTGTATAAAGAACACCAGGAACCTGCATTGATACATTCAAGGATAAACTAGCTGGTATGTTTGACAAATTGAATGACAAATTATATTCACAAATAAAATTGAAAGCAAAAATAGTAGGTGGACTACTTATAAATGACATAAGTGACCACCTTCCTGTTTTTGCAGTTTTTCAAAATTTAAGGTAAAACATGAAAATAGGTCTAACACTTGCAAACTGATTCAACACAGAATACCAGAAACCATCGCTGCTCTCAAGGTGGACCTAAGGAGACAAAACTGGACCGAGGTTTATGTTAATGATGATCCTAACAAAGCCTATGAGGCTTTTTTTATCCACATTAATTGTGCTATATGAAAAAAATTGTCCGTTAAAAAAAAAAAAAAAAAAAAAAAAAAAAAAAACCTCACAAGGAAGCACAAATATGAAGACAAGCCATGGATTACCAAGGGGATAGAGAACGCATGTAAAAAGGAAAAGGTATTATATAGGAGATATTTAAAACATAGAACTAAAGAAGCAGAAAACAACTATAAGATATAAAAATAAATTAATAAGTATTATGAGATCTGTTAAGAAGAAACATTAAGAACATTATCACAAACATTTGGAGCAGTATAGGAGTAACACTCAAGGAAAATGGAGAGTGCTCAACAGCATAATTAAAAAGGGTACTGGAAGAGTAGACAATCCAAATTACTTTGTAAAAGATAATACCATTATAAACAAGACATTGCCAGTGAATTTAATAATTACCTTGTAAATGTTGGATACAATCTAGCAAATGAGATTGTTGAGCCGAGAAATAAAGACGGTGTAGATGAAGATATTGTTCATAAAAACTCCTACTCCATCTTTACTAGGGTTGTTGAGGAAGAGGAAATACTTGATATTGTTAAAAATTTCAATAAAAAAATAATCCACTGATTGGATTGAAATTGATGTCATGAGTTAAAGATATTATAAAATGTATAGTGAAACCACTGACACATGTTTGCAACCAATCCATCCAAACAGGTATATTTCCCAGCAAAATGAAAACAGCAAAAGTCATTCCTATTTATAAAAGTGGAGATAGACATCTATTCTCCAATTATAGACAGATATCTCTGCTTTCCCAATTCTGAAAAATTTTAGAAAAACTATTTGTATAAAGGCTTGATAATTTTTTTAGAAAAACACAATTTATTGAGTGACCATCATTATGGCTTTAGAGCCAATAGGTCCACTTCAATGGCAGTGATGGAACTGGTAGAAGAGATCTCTACTGCAATGGACAACAAGGAATATACTCTGGGGGTGTTTATAGACTTAAAAAAAAGCATTTGATACTATTGAAAGTGTCATTTGTTAAGTGTCTAAATTGTTAAAATGTGTTTTATTTGCTGATGACACTACCTTATATTGCTCTGGGAAAAGTTTGGAACGACTTCTGAATACAGTGGAAACGGAATTGAAAGTCTTAAAGAAACAGTTTGATATTAACAAGTTATTGAATTTAAGTAAAACAGTTTATAATATTTGGTAATCGGCAAATCAATTATCAAGCTAAAATTAGGATCAGTGATGTTGAAATAGAAAGAGTATATGAAAATAAATTTCTGGGAGTAATAATTGATCATAAATTATCTTGGAAACCACACATAAATAATGTAAAAACAAAAGTCTAAAACCATAGCAATATTACATAAAACTAAGGATATCTTGAATCAGAAATCACTATATATATTGTATGGTTCTCTCATAGTTCCATACATTACCTACTGTGTGGAGATATGGGGAAACACCTATAAAACCAACACTAATCCGATTTACATGCTACAGAAGAGAGCCATAAGAATTGTGTCGATCAAATTATGAATCAACCAACGCACTATTTATTAACTTACATACTTTAAAATTTAGTGATCTAGTCGATCTTAAAACTGCACAGATAATGTACAAAGCACAAAACAGTTAACTTCCTAACTGTATTCAGAGGTTGTTTTAAATTAGAGAGCCAGTATGAGCTTAGGGGAATATGTATATTTTAAAAAAAAAAAAAAAAAAAAAAAAAAAAAAAAGGTAAGGACAAATATAAAAACAGATGTATATCTGTCAACGGGGTAAACGTGTGGGATAGTTTTGACAAGGAATTAAGAATGTGTAGTTCACTTTGCAAATTTTAAAAAATGTTTAAAAATAAGGTGGTAAACACATAACTGAGGTATGATCACTATTGTATATGAAACATTTGGAACTTTTGTTTTTGCGTCTGTTTTGTTTTGTCTTTGTATAGCCTAAACCTAGTAAGAAAGGGTTGCCTATTAGAATATGTTACATAAAAAGAGTAGGTATAATAAGCTATAGCTTCAGCCTACACCTTTTCGGTCAATATTTTTTGTTTTGTTTTTGTTTTCCCTTTTAATTTAATGCCTTATTTATTTCTATGTGCATTCGTTTTGTATAATTGTTAATAAGGACCGAAATAAATTACTATTACTACTTCATTGTCTTCCTGTTATCACTCGCATCAAGTTGAAAACCCTGGTGCTGGCATACAGGACAGTGAACAGGACAGCCCCCTCATACCTACAACCCCTCTCCAAACCCTATGTTCCCTCAAGATCACTGCGCTCTGCTTCCACAGGGCAACTGACAGTCCCGACCTGACGGGGTCGCTCTTCTCAGACACGATCCCTGTCTGTACTGCTCCCTCAGTGGTGGAATGAACTCCCCATGGGGGTCAGGGCAGCGGAATCACTGGCCATCTTCCAACGCATACTTAAGACCCACCTCTTCAGACTGCATCTTGGTTCCACCTCAATCCCCACCCCCTAACACCTGCTACTGGTATATACTTGCTCCTCATTTTACATGTAGTATTGCAATGGGTTATGGATTCTGTGATCTAGTGACTGATGTATGGTAGTGTGTGCATGTGGCTTCCCTTAGTTTCTAGACAGATTGCACTAGTTAACTTGCGGTAGGGCTTGAATGGTGTTAAGCTCACACTCACTGGTCTGGGAGTGTTGTTAGCCTGGTCTGATACTGCTGCTCATTTAACCTGAATGGATACACTTCTGTTCTCTTCTGCTAGACGTGGCTCTGGATAAGAGCACCTGCTAAATGACTAGAGTAATGTAGAGGGGATTTTTACAAAAACTAAAATTTGTTTACATACTTTACGGTTGATGTGTGTCCAGAAATATTTGGAAAACAACATTATCAGCGACAAACCAAATAACCATCCAAGTGCATCCAAGCCTGATAGTTGAAAACACAAAATTTAGTGTTCAGCATCAATGCTGGACATCTAGCCTGCATCCTAGTGGTTTTGTCAGCCATCCTAGATTTTCTTCTGCCCCCACATATTCAAAACGTAAATTATGCAATGTTGGGTGGCAGGTTAAAGTGCAGAAGCAAGCCATTCAAATTTTTCTCAACACAAAACTTGATCATTTAATTCAAAAAAATCTATAGTTTGTCCAAGAAACAGCAGCACAAACAATCAAAACTAAGTATTGTTCTAATATCATGTGATGCAAGTCTAAATATTTACAACTATATTAACAATTCAGATTTAGGTTTATGGATGTGGTGAATCCCACACAGAAGCACTACTGTATTATGCTGTCCCAAGTCAACATTGCTAATGGAACAATGACATCCAAGAGCTACTATTGTGTCGATGAAACCCACACAGCAAAGAGGCCAGATCTTTCTTGCTGAGGTTGTACAGAATGAACAGGGCATTCATTTCTGTACTCAAATCACACCTAGTATATGAACATGGGACAATAGGAGGCTTTTCAGCAACAGAAAAGAATGGGGTGAAAAAGTGAATTCATATCCATGATGTATCAGAATCAACTGTAGTTGCAGACAGTATCCTTTACTCAGAACAACTACAATGTAGTCTTTTGGTTTAGGGGAAAGACAAAAAGTGAGTCAGCTAAATTCATGGTAAATCATATGGGCTTGACAAAATATATTCGTTTGGGCCAATATAAATGACGTTTCACAAGACAACGCCCATGCAGAGCTAGAGGCACAAAATGTACCAGTCACGCACACGGAATTAACATGACGTGCTCTTAAGCAAACATGACTCAGTCGTCACTTTTTGCCCTGTTCATCGAACCTCTCGCTGCTGCAATACGTCAAAACAACATCAAGGGAATCCAAACCCTCAACACTCATCACAAGATTAGCCTTTATGCGGATGTTGTTTTGCTTTATCTACAAGAACCATCAAACCTCATTAACTCATTCTCCGAACTTTCCGACTATGCTATAAACTGGACAAAATCAACAATTCTACCCATATGTGGTGATGACTAGAATGCTGCAGCTCAGAGCCCATCTCTCCCCATTCCCACTGGTAATATTAAGTATCTGGGCATAAACATTTCCTCCAGACTGTCAGAGCTGTTTCACCTAAACTTCACTCCATTAATAAAAACAATAGAAGATGACTTAAACCGCTGGATAAATTTACCCCTATCATTAATCGGCAGAATAGCAACTATAAAAATGATCATACTACCAAAAATGAATTACCTTTTCACAATGATTCCAACCCAGCCTACCACTAAATGGTTTAACTCCATAACAAGCAAATTCTATAGGAAAAATAAAACACCCCGAATCAAATTGGCCACATTACAGAAACACAAAACTCAAGGAGGATTAGAAGCTCAAAACTTCCAAAATTCTGGCAAATCAGCTACAGTATATCACCAATTGGATTCACCCAAACCAACAGAACAGCTCATGGTTAGAAATAGAACAGTCCGAATGCAAAGAAATCTCAATCCACAATCTACCATTTCTCACCACTATAAAACACCATAATTGCTTTAACACCGTAATTTCAACAACTCTGACAGCCTGGTGGAAAATCAACAAAATCTTCAAATATACAATGAAACCCTTTAAATACACTCCAATATGGCACAACCCTGACTTTCTGCTCAACAAAACACCACTTATCTTCAACACATGGAAACAAAGTGGTATCACATCTCCACCACCTTTTCCAGAATAACAATTTCATTACTTTTCAAGATTTGGTCCAGAAGTACTATGTCAGGAAAGGACAATACCTTCAGTACCTCCAATTAAAGTCTGTCCTTAAATCTAAAATCAATATATCAAATAAGTTACTCCCATCCCCACTAGTAGAAGGAAATCAACAAAATAACCACCTCAAAGAAAATTCTTTCCAAATTATATAAACTAATATCCACCGTAGACTCAACAATTTCCATCCCAATCAAAGCCTGGGAAAAAGACTTATCTTTCACTCCCGATACCGAATTCTGGACCCAAATCTGCAGGAACACCTTCACAATGACTAACAATACTAACCTACAACTAATACAGTACAAGGTAATCCACAGAGCACATATCACCCAGCACAAGATGTATAAGATGAGACTCACAGACTCCGACACATGCTCACACTGCACATTAAACACCCCAGATAATTATCTCCACTCCACCTGGCTCTGCCCACCAACACATTTCTGGCAAGAAGTCAGTAACAGAATTTCTGTTATCATGAGCTGTAGCATTCCGCTATCTCCTTCCCTCTGTCTACTTGGAGATCTCTCAGTAATAAATCCACCGATCCAAAATACAAAACCTATACTCATCGCCTTAACTATCGCTAAGAAAACTATCCTATTAAACTGGAAAACTAAAAATACATTAATCACGCAATGGTTAAACCTCCTCAAAGAATACATATCCATAGAATAAATTACATTCCAGCACCAAACCCCACACTTTGGAAAAGTTTGGGGCTCCTTTATCATCTCTTTAGACTTGCCTGTTAACTAACCCCCCCCCACCCCACACCCCACACCAACACACACACACACACACACACACACACACACACACACACACACCACAATCCCTCACCAAAATCTTATTTTCTTCTTTTCATCATCTTATTGTCTGATCTCATCTACATCAGCACCTAAACTCCCCCATTAAGTTCCATACAACCCATTATATTGAATGGTTGGTCTTGTTCATGTCGGTCTGTATGTCTGTGTGGTTTTTTTCCCCCCCGTTTTTGTTTTTTTAATCAATTTCTTTCCCCCTCTCCCTTGTATTATTGTCTGTCGTTTCCCTGCTGTTTTTTTTGCATTGTACATGTTTGAAAAAAATAGAAAATTAAATTTAAAAAAAATGAAATTTGTCATGCACTCAAAAACAACTCAGTTGTACAAGAAATTAACTCCTGAGGCCACAGCACCTCACAACCCACAAAAGCATCAACCTGACCAAATGATTTTGATCATGAGAAGTAAGCCAAGTAATGGCTTTCGCAGAGGTTTCAAAAAAAAGCTCAGGAATAGATGACGGTTATTCAAATCCATCGAGGCAATGAATGAAAAGCTTTCGAATGAAGTGTGTTCTATTAAGAAGGTGGCAGTATGATGCATGGGAGAAATGAGTCGTGACCTAAACTGGCCGAACCTGTGGAGCAGGACCATCATGAAAAGAAACAACTCTGCCCCTCCCCTGCACGGTGAGTGTGGAACAGTCATAAGAATGAATTTGCAAGACAATTCGACCGTGATTGCCCATTGCTGGGTGTGATTTATGGACACAACTGGTTTTAATAGTCCTTAGTTTAGGAGATTCCGAATGGGTTGTAGATAATTGCCTATATGCTTAGACATAGTTTCTGTTCCTCGGGGCAGAGATGCACCAGCTAACAAAACGAATATCTAAGACAACATCTTCGAGAGGCAGGCGCATTTGGGTTGACCAACTGTAATTGTATTTAACGGTAAATGTTGTATGAACAAATCAAATAACATAATATAAGGACATGTATTAAACTCTGTTTAAAGACCGAAAATAGACACAAAAAGGCATGTTCTTCATTACATCACACCAGCCAATACCTCCATATCATTGCGATGTTTTGACGCCAGATACACCACTTAGACTGTTTAAAATCAGTGGGTTAGCTAAACAGAGATTATGGCAAATATTGGAGATGTCTATCAAGTCACACTACGCATGCCATCTTAGCTCGTGGACAAATTTACCTACAGCTAGCCATCTAGGTAAGTTTTCGTGCAACCAATTAGCTAGACCAGCGTTTCTCAAACCTCTCCTGGAGTACCACTTGTCCTGCATGTTTTAGATCTCTCCCTGCTCCAACACAGCTGATTCAAATGATCAACTCGTTATGAACTCCTGAAGCTGCTTAACAACAAACTGATCATTTGAAGCATTTAGATCAGGGGACTGGATAACTGGGTGAAAGGCGGCCAAGTAAATCCCCGCGGGACAGGGGATTCCATCGTCCTGGTGGCGAATAACTGCATGTCCTTGAAACGAACACTCCCTAAGCTAAAATACTCTCTACAGTGTCAAAACATTTTCAGCAAGTTAGCTGGTCGCTTTTTACATCATTGTCAATTTTATGAAATGACCATTCCTAAAACAAGTCGTTTGAGCTAGCACGCTACAAGTTTGCTAATGTTAGCTATCGAATTAGATGTATGAAGTATTAATGTGGGGTAATGTTTGTTCAAAAGATACGGCTAGCTTATTAGGTACAGATCAGACAATTGAACACACAGGTCATTTTCCTGGACGGTGGTGCAGAGCCGAGCTAATAATGACCTCGCCCAAAGTACAGAAAGACCGAATTGGCCGCTGTTCCAGCCATTGCATGATGGCAGTAACTCACAAGCCACCAAGCCAATCTCGAGGCTTTTACAGCTGGCTAAATAGATTTTAGTTCCCGAAATAACTACCTTGCCAATTTCCCCAAAACTATCCAACTAACTCGCTGGCTACCTTGCCGGTTAAATGCGATGGGTAGCCTGTTATCTTAACAAACCCGGAGCCAATTTGCCAATTCTGCGTTTATTTCAGTTTACTGGTTACCGGTAGTTAGCTATTTATCGAATGTCTTGCTAGACAGCTACCTAGCTAACGCTACGCAGCCTTCCCTGTCTCAATACAGAATCTAACAGCTCTTCATATATATTTTTTAAATTCTTTAACATTAAATTGCTTTTGATAACTGTTAACAGACCTAGTTTCAGTCGACTCACCTGCCCATGTCCCAAGATTTGTAGAAATCAGCTGACCGTTCCCCAACACCCATATCCGAAGCCCGGAGAGCAGTTGGTAGATGAGCCACACCGACACCCAGGCCGCGGTAAAAGCACCAACCCAATATAGCGGTGCTTCAACGAGACGCAGCAAGACCTCCATATCGAAAAACCGCATGACAGCGACCGTTTACGGCTGGTGTTGAAGTGTTCAAAATTAAGTAAAAGAATTTCAATATATAACGTAAGAACCTCTAGAGAAATCGAGGCTGTAACACTTCACTCACAAACAGTCTATCCAGGCTTGAGATCACGCCCCCCACCTGCTCTTTGAGTTCTCGACTAACCCCACCTCCACTGTTGATTGGATAGAACTAGTATCAATATTACAAGCTTTCCTGTCTTTGGGTAATTCTTACGTCTCAGAGTCTCGTTTTCAAATTCCGAGTCAACTTCAATTCGTATTCATTACTGGTGTTCAAAACGATTCATTTTAGTGATTCGGTTCTTTTCGTTTACTACAATAAAAGGATTCGAGTCTTTGACTCACTGATTCGTTCATTTCCATATCCGGTCGGGCGGCATACACGAATCTGTAAATAATTTTATTGCATTTTAAAAATTACCCTACATTGTTCCAAACACCATGTCCATTATTAGCCTGCTCTGCGGCAAAACAGCGCATGTGAAACCAAATGTCAATGAAATTAATAATTAAATCGTAATATCCATTACGTGAAACTGCACCATGCTATTCAAACAATCATGCAGCCGCCAAGTATACTTCGTCTTTAGGAAGGTAATAGAACCCCACATTTTAACGCGTATAATAAGTACATGTCATTTGCTAAAACTAAAAAAAATGCAATGAGGTAAAAAGAGCCACGCTTATATCCGAAGCGAAAAACTTCGTTTTACAAGTTTTGAACTAACCGAGCCCAAACATTCTAATATACTTGTAGTCAGTGATGTCGTATTTTTATTTGTTGTTAATGTAGACATAGTACGCCATAAATGTGATGCATAGGCTTATGCATCACATTTCTGTTTTGTTTTGTAGCCTACTATGTTGATTTGTCAGTATTTATTAATAAGGACTCTATTCACGTTAAGAGGAAATGTGATGTCAACATTAAATAAATCGTACGTCAAATTGCAGTTGTCATAAACAAGAACTGCAATAGCCTACATTGTGCGCACCTAAAATATGCTACTGTTAAAAATGTAAATATAATATTCCAGGTAGATGAGCAAAACTAATATTTAATAATATCTTTAATTCCTATAATAATGTCACGGAAGCGCTCTGAGCTTTTGCATCGTCATAGTGAATGGCGGATGTTAGCCCAAGCCTGCTGTACCGAGAACTAGCCACATGTCACCAGGGGCCACATGTATCAACGGTGCGTACGCACTAAAATCGTGCTGAGCACTTTTCTATACATAAAACGGTATTTATGAAAAGATACTTCCCGAGAAAACATGCGTACCTCTGCGCATGGTCTCAAGGTGGCATACGCATAACATTTGTAATTTGCAGATTGGCGACACCAAGAGGAACTAACGGTGATGCAAGTAAACGGGTCTTGTGTCAATCATTGATGAGTGTTATCGCGCCAGGTCCCGGCGCCAGGATGAAGTGACTGAGGGGGCAGTTAAAAATGGCGAGGGGGCAAATCTTTTTATATACTAAAACAGTAGATTATCTTCCTGCTATTGCCCATTTCTGCATTTTTTTAAGTGCAAGGAACACTTTCAAAAGTGTTCCTTACACTTAAATGCCTACTGCACATTTTAGGAGTGTTCCCTGGACACAAATCTCTAAGGACCATCAAAGAGGAATTCCACAGGATTGCAGGTGACTGATGTAGAAATCATTCAGTTGAAGTTAATGACGATATTTTAAATTATATTCTGTTCATGACATTCTGCTGTGACCTCAGACTGGGATCAGTAATTAGTTTTTATGTTCCAGGGTTTCCCAATGTGATAGGCTGCATTGATGGCACACAGATCCCTATCACTGCTCCTTCAGTTAAAGTAGAAGACTATGTGAATAGGAAGTCTTTCAACAGCATTAATGTGCAGGTACATTGACTACTGTCTTACATTAACAAAGTCTATACATCACAATATACTGCAGCTAATATCTCTCTGGGTGTACTCGTGAGTGTACTCTGAGCAACAGATTTGCACATGGTAAGTTTTGTACAAATATCATTCCCTTGTCTTCCTCTTTTAACACCCTCAAAATGTATCCACTATATAATTACAGGAGAGCTTGATGGCCACCTGCTTGGTGACAGAGGGTACCCGTGCCAGCCCTCTCTGTTGACCCCTTACCCTGACCCTGAGCCCGGCCCCCAACAGCGTTTCAATGTGGCCCACTGCAGGACTAGAGCCCGGGCTGAGATGACAATAGGCATGCTCAAAGCCCGGTTCCAATGTCTACGTAAACTCAGGGTAACCCCAGAGAGGGCATGTGACATTATTGTGGCATGTGTTGTTCTCCATAATATTGCCACAATTAGGAGAGCAACACCCTGCCATACAAATGAACGACCCTGAGGAAGAGCATCCCATCCACCCTGCAGATGTCCCAGATGGAAGAGCTGTCCGAGACATTATTTGCCAGAATCATTTCACAGATTAAGCTACCACCACCCTCAGGAGTCAAATAAAGAAAAATCATTCACATTTCATTTGGTCTTTATTTCCTACAAATACAAATGCAACAATTAGTATTTTTATATTGTTCCAACAATTAACATAATTCACCTGTGACCATGCACCCACCTCTAACTGGCGTTCCAGTAATTCAATTTCAAGGTCTGCCTTTTTAATCTGCCGCTCCAAGTACACCATTTCTAGGGGGGTATTCCAGAAAGCGAGTTTAGTGAAAACTCTGAGTTCGTTAACCCTGAGATGAGGGAAACTCTGGGTTTTCCATTCCAGAAAGAGAGGTAACTCAAACTCTGGGTCAGTTACCATGGTAACTGACTCTGTGAACCGAACCTACTCGCTGGCAGGTTTTCTTTAACAAACCCTGAGTTTCTCCCTATCTCCTCCCTCCTGCTGAGCCTGAAGCAGCTGTCGGACATGGGGTGTCCTTTCCTCGTTAACCCGATCAATGTTGAAGACGAATTAATACGCATAGCCTTACGTCAAGAGAGGATTTTGAGACCCCCATTAGATGTGCTTCATTCCCTGATGATTACCTAATTGAACGTTACCGTTTTTTGTCACACTCTATCATTTATCTAAACAACATTCTCCGGCCTTACATCTCCAATATTACACACTTGTCAACAGTACATCCGGGGGGATATTCCAGAAAGCAGGTTTAACAAACTCTGAGCCTAACCCTGAACTCCAAGTTGATGAACACTGAGATGGGAAACTCAGAGTTTTTGGTTCCAGAATAGCTGATCCGAGTTAGTTCGATCAACTCTGAGTATGTTCACCCTGAGTTAAGCGCGTGCATGGCGAGTATAAAAAGCCATCATCAATGGAGCTCTGATACTATGATTCACCATGGCAACCGAGAAAAAAAAGGTTGTCTTACTTTACCCCTGTGGAGTTAGATTCTGATACGTGCTTATGGTGAGTATGAGCATATATTCAGAAAGAAAAGCAACACAGCTGCAGCGGCAAAGGAGAGACAATTGGTGTGGGAGAGAATTGCTGCTCGAGTCAATGCGTAAGTTTGAATGCAGTAGTCTATTCATTTAACATTTAACCACACTTCCTTTTAATATTACAGGGGGGTATTTCAGAAAGCGGGTTTAACAAACCCTCAGTTTAAACCTGAACTCTGGGTTGACTAACTCAGCTGTTAAACTCAGAGTTTTCGGTTTCAGAACAGGTGATAACATTTAGTTCAATCAACTCTGAGTTAAGTTAACCCTGAGTAAAGCACGTGCACGAGGAGATAAAAAGCCCTCATCAATGGAACACAGATAACAACATGAATCAGCATGGCAACGGGAGAAAAGAGGGCTTGATCCTCCTACTTCTCCCCAGTGGAGTTAGAAATATTAATGAATGCGTATGCAGAATATGAGCATATATTTAGGAAAAAAAAGCAATACAGTAGCAGCAGCAAAAGAACGTGAGCTGGTGTGGCAGAAAATTGCTGACCGAGTCAATGCGTGAGTAATAATTGGGAAAAAAAGTTTTATTCCGAGTTTTCCACTTATTTGACAGTTTTATTTTACGTGTGTGCGCATGTTAAATATATATGCAGGTGCAACCCAACAGGCACAAAACATACTTGGCAGCAACTGAAGATGAAATACAAAAATATAGTTCAAACAGGTAAGGTATAATATCATTACAAGCAATTGTGATGTTGTTTAGCCTACCCTACCTAAATAAACAGCATTCAGTGGTTATGTCATATATGTAAGTAGCTAGTGAAATTTCCTAAGCAAAAAAAAAGTAAATTGTTCAGCCATCCCAACACTGCCAGTATTTAATATTGTCTATTTGAAAGCAACACCTAAATGCCTTTATACATACAAGTCTCCAAATTTGTGTTAACTGGATGTGTTCAAATTTGACCTCCATTATAGCCAATAGAAAAAAGGCTGAGGGCCAAAAAACAGGTGGGGGTTATAATTTAACTGTCTAGTCTTCTACATCTTCTACCAGTTACTGAGGGTGTAATCTGTCTGGTGGAGCCTTCTGCCATAAAAGACCTCCATGCAGTTGTAAGTACTCCAGATTTTTCATAATGGGTTAGAGTAGAACACAAAAATAGTTAATTTTCATTACAGGAGGGTGATGAGGAAACCTTGTCAGCTGCCACAGAGAGGGAAGATACAGAGAGGCCTATTGAGGTTTACACCTTAAAAATAACATCTAACAGTTGATGATAGTGTTGTACCATAATAAAACTTGACCTTCTTTTCCTCAAACAGAGCGATGCTGGAAATTACAATGAGGAAGAGGGTCCATCCACCTCCACAGCACAACGTACCTCAGTAAGATGTTCAGAATTGGCCCATGACGTAGACCTGGCACTGTGATATTCAATGTCATTTGTGTTCCTGTGGCTCCCTGTGAAACAGCTGTACAAGGTGTACTTAGAGAAACAAATCAAAAAATCTAATTTAGAAATGGACCACATAAGGCCGCAGGTGCAAAAGACAAAAATGGAAATACAACTGCTGGAACATCAGTTAAAGATGGGTGAGGAGCCCACAGGTGGATGATCTACTTGTTTGAACAACATAAAAAATATTAACTACTGTACTGCATTTGTACTTGCAGGAAATAAAGACTTCATAAAAAGAGGCATATTGTCTTTATTTGACACTGGGGAGGTGATGGGTCAATCAGAAATGATGGTAGCAGATTGTGTTTCTCACTGCTCTTCCATCTCGTGCATCAGCCGGGTGGTCAGGATTGATATCAGGATTGTTCCCTGGTTGAGTAGGACATTGTTCTCCTCTAATTGTGGCAATGCTGTGGAGAATCACACATGCCACAATGTCACATGCCCTTTCCAGGGTGACCCTGAATAGACAAAGGCACTGGAACCGGGCCTTGAGAATCCCAATGGTCATCTCTACCCTGGCTCGTGTCCTGCAGTGGGCCAAGTTATAACGTTGCTGCGGGCCGGGCTCAGGATCAGGGTAAGGGGTCAGCAAATAGGGCTGGCAGGGGTACCCTCTGTCACCGAGCATGTAACCATCAAACTCTCCTATGATAATACGAGGATACAGTTTAAATTATCAGCTGCAATAGGTGGAAACAAAATATTGATTATAATAGGATATGGCTATATGTATATACTCACCACGGGCAAGTCTAGCACTCAATGTACACTCATGAAAAATTTGCGAGTCATGCACAGACCCAGGCCACTTTGCTTCCACGTTGCTGATGTGGGCTGCATCACATATGATCTTCACAGTGCAGAACAGTAATTAGCTGCAGTGGCTGTATTGTGAATTATCTTTCATTTGGAATGCAAAAGACTACTATTTAGGCATACCTGCACATTAATGCTGTGGAAAGACTTCCTATTCACATAATCTCCTTCATTTACTGAAGGAGCTGTGATAGGAATATGAGTGCCATCTATGCAGCCAAGCACACCTGGAAACCCTAAAATATATCACATTAACTGATTAGTGCTTCAAGTCTCAAAGCTTTATGCTAAATAAATTACTTATTGCTTTGACTGATACCTGCAATTCTGTGGAATTCTTCTTTGATGAGTCTTGTGGGTCTGTGACTTGGGAACACCAAAAAGGTATATAGTAACCGTTTCAATGCAAGAGTCACATTTCTGACAGCCCGACAGACGGTTGCTTTAGAAATATGCTCAGCGTCACCGATGTTGTATAGAAAACTCCCATTGGCAAAAAAACGGAGTGCAACACAAAGAATTTGCTCCAAACTCAGAGCATGTCCACGGTGTGTCATATGAACGATGTGAGGGCTGAGAAGATTGTTAAGATAAATAATCGACTGTGCTGAAAAACAGTAACGCTCACACAGATAATCATCAGGGAACGATGAAACATCCAAGCGGGGTCTGATCACCCTCTCCCGACGGAGATTTCTGCAAAGTATTTGTGCTTTGATGCCAAGTGGCTCTTCGAGGAAGGGACACGCCATGTCTCACACCACCTTCAGTCTGCCGGCTTCAGCTGGGGAGGAGGGGAAACTCAGGGTTGGTTGGAGAAAACCTGCTAGCGAGCAGGTTAGCTTCACGGAGTATGTTGCCAGAGCAACTGACTCCGAGTTTAGCTGAACTGGTTTTGTGAATCCGAGAAACCAGAGTTTCCTTCAACTCTGAGTCAACTAACTGTGAGTTTTCACTAAACCTGAGGGCTGTACTACGAAGGGAGTTTAGCCTACTCCCAGTAAACAATTTGCGTTGGCCCAACGTTGGCCCATTGTCATTTTTCAACGTTGGGCAACCGTTGTTTTTGCTCATCGGTTCGACGTTGGCCCAACCATGATGGCCCAACGTCGCACTGTTTTGTTCCTACGACGGTGGCCCAACCGTTTATCTGCACGGTTGGCCCAACGTCGGCAGCCAACCATAATCCATATGATATTCTGCACAGAGCAGTATTTGGTTATAGAACGTTAAGCTAACACCGGTGGTCCAAAGTCGCCAGCCAACCGTCACTGATTAGCCTACTATTTGGTTTCAATGTCATTTTTTTCTACAGCAAAGAAGCAGTTAGTCGACACGGTACTAGGATAAATACGTTTTGGTCTTCTGAAGCAGGCAGAAACAATTATATGCCCTTTATATCCAACATATCACATTTGCACATATCACAAAAATGCTGCGCTACACAAGAAATTTCCATTTAGAATTTAAGGTTGGAGAAGTGATTATCTGTATCACTTTTATCGTAGTTGTTGGAGATGTCACAGAGAGGAAACGAGTGGCCTATATTAGATTAAGTTAACATGAACAAATGACAAAAACATAATTAAGAAAACCGATTTATTAAAAACATTTTAATAAAACATTAACAAGATTTTAAAATGGAATAAATAGCTAAAACAAACTTAAAAAAAATGTATTTGGAACAATATAACAGGCTAAACCATGACAAAATACATACACAAAAACACAAATGACAGAACATATGTTACTTAAAAAAATTATTTAGAATACAATTGCATTTAAAATGAAGTGGGCTACTTTTAGAAACTTAATTAAAACTTGCGTTCCTCGCCTTCCGCCCTCAGTCACGGTCTTTAGCATACCGCAGCCAATTTTTCGCTGGTGTACAGATGTCAGCATCTGTGGCATCTTTGACGTTTGCCCGCACAGCTCCTTAAAGACAAAAACAAAATAATGACTCAATAATGTGTTGTGTCAGTTAACCCGCTTAAGGGTTTCTAAACACTATTTTAAGTATAGTTACTGTGTTTTAGCGACATGGCGAACTGTAGGCAAAACGGCACTTATTCACTTAACTAAACTATGTTTTGCCTTTTAACCATATGAAACTAACCTAGGTTTAAGCAAACTTTGACAGCTAGCGGCGGCTGTTTGGTGAAGCAGTAGGCAGCTATAGCGCAGTGTATCTTATTGATAGCGCTATCGTATGGGCTATCTAGATACTACAGCCACTGTCATAAAAATTAATGAGGCCAGATGGAATATTTTCTTTGCATATCTGTGACACCCTTATAACGTTAACCACTTCACCGTTTGTATGAAATAAAAAACGTAGCCTTAGCTAACCAAACAGTGTGGGATTAGCTAAAAGAGCTTAATATCCTACGTAGCTACCTACGCTAGCTAATTAACCTCAGAACCAGGTGACGTTATGTAAATCCATCTCACTAAAAGTGGATAAAACTACCAACATACAACAACAAATAAATATATAAATACCATATATTAAAGTAACCATTCCAATTCAAACTGTACGCTACATAATTAGACATGATACGTTTACTTATTTAACGAAATATAAGACAACTGCTACTTACCCAGATGCGGCTTTACTTCTCTCTTCAGAGTGAGACTGAGAGCTGTCTCGCACAGTTTCAGTTGAACTTCAAAAATGTCCTCGCGATCGTCCCGAGCTAACGGAACATTATTGCGAAAATGCCATGGTTGCGTAAAAGTCACAATACCAACGGAGTGCCAACGTTGGTTCATGACGATTATGCGATGGTTGGGATAGAGTGGTAGTCCAACGTTGTACCAATGTTGGCTCATGATGATTACGTGACCGTTGGGCTAAAGTGGCATCCCAACGGTGTGCCAACGTTGGCAACAGACGGTGACGGTCGCCAACCATAATGACCATAAGCCAACGTTGGCCCAACCACCGCATGTTTACTGGGCTCATATTTAACTCGGGGTTATCAAGGAAAGTCAGGGTTGACAAACCCTGATTGCCTAAATTGGTGTTAAACGGTACTACAATGGTGATTAAGATGTTGGTTAGTTGATTCGTTGTTAACTTAATTGGAGTTTGTGCGTGTTCGCATAAAAGTGGCGTGTTTGGCAACGCAGGCAGAGATTTTCCAATGATGGCTCGTGCTCCGTATTTTTCGCTGGAGGAATGTACACTCATAATGGCAGGCTATGAGGAGTTCAAATAAACGTTAACAGCCAAATCTAACACCGTGGCGGCCAACAAAGCCAGGGAGGTTTGTTGGCAACGCATTGCTGACAGAGTAAATTCGTAAGAACAGTGTTCTTGTATGCTCTCTAGTTTGTCTTACGGACTCTTATTTGTAATATGATTGAGATGTAAGGACACGTAAAATAGTCTATCTAAATATGTGAAATTTAATTATAGCCCACACATGGGCTACATTTCTGAAATGACCCGTTACTCACTGTTAATGAATTAAGATCTACTCCCTAAAGCACCTATGCTGTAGGGCTACCTGTATGAATACAATGCTATGATGTTAAGAATAACTTCATTCTAACAATCATTTCAGCTGAAACCCCAGTGGAAAGCGCACCTGGCAACAAGTCAGGATGAAATATAAAAATATTCTATCAAGTGGTATGCATTAATAGTTCTCATCATTAATACTGAGTACAGATGTGGTGTGTAGCCTACACTTCTAATAGCCTATTCATGTGGTCACAGCAAACAGGAAAAAGGCAGAGATGGTGAAAACTGGAGGAGGGCCACCTCCTCCTACATTTTCACAAGCAGAGGAGTTGGCCATGGCAACCAACAGAGGAAGGCCCATAATGGAGGGGGTTGAGGGGGCAGTCAGTTCAGACCCTGGTGGCAGCTCAGTGTCCACCCTTTAAGTACAGGGTAATATATCAATTGTTTTGATTACCCAGTTTAAAATACTTTTATGTAGTTCACATTCCTGTCTTATGTACAGTTGAGGGGGATACGATTGATCTGCTCCAGCCACCAGCATGCCCCTCATCTGACTCTCAGGTAGAGGTAAGTGTGGAAATAATTGAGGAGTTCTGTGGATTTATCAGTGCTAATATGTTGCCACAACTTAAGTTTTTCTCTCTTCTTTTTTTTTTTTGCTCATTTTTCCATTTTCTCCCCAATTTGGAATGGCCAATTCCCCGCATTTTTGGAATGCCCAATTTGTCATCAATGTTCGGTCCCATTGCACAACCCCCACTGTCAATCCGGGAGAGCGTGGACAAGCACGTGCCCTCCTCCAAGACATGTGATGTCAGCTGCTGCTTCTTTTCGCACTGCGGTCCACAAGCTAAGCTAGCACAGAGATGAGTCGGAGGAGGACATTTTATATCTAGCTTTGGCACGTGGACCACAAGCGCCTTATCGACCAGCAGGGGTCGCTGTTGCTAATGGGACCGAAGCCCCTGACGTACCCACCCCTATCCCCAGCGGAACGAAGCCAATGTGTTCCGCCTGTGAGCTCCCAGTCACTGTCGGCTAGTGACACGGCCAGGATCGAACCCGGGCCATAGCGTTCAGTCTACACTCGGAACGAGTGCTTTTACCGACTGAGCCACTCGGGAGCCCCCAGCTTTTCTCTGATTTTTCTTCAGGAGGACTTGGGTGAGGAGACCATGTCTGACACACACATCCAGGTTGACCCATTTCCTCACTTGTACTTACGTCTATTTAAGGGTGACTAACATAGGCTTATACTAGGCTATGTATGGCAAATTGTCATGAGCTGATATTTCCCGTCATACATACATCTACTGAATGAGAATGAACCTTCAGGAGAACAAAGCTTTGGTCAGTTGGCAATCGCATTATTCTTTTTGAGGAGGAATTAAATCAATCACTCTCCCCACCCGTGGCTACCTCCTCTCAGGCCTCTCAGAGAACTCAAAGGGTAGCTTTTCCTTTGCTATTAACCCTCCTATTGTCCTGGGGTCATAATGACCCGAAATCATATTCAAACCTAAGAAAATGAGATAAACCTCAATCTAAGTACATGGCCTCCTGTGTAGCATCCTAAAATGACCCCAAAAATGGAAATTTGGCAGGACATAATTTCCATGTTTTTCCATACTGTATCAAAACCACTAATGCCCCCTGACCTCTAATCATTGACTTGACATTTTATACATGCTCAACTATTAGCAGCACAGAAGTTGACCTTGCACAAGCGTAGACTTTTCCTTGAACAGTTAGGGAAAGATCTTGTGGCACCTGTCATGGCACAGAGGGAGCACATTCCACGTAATGTAACATCGCATCGCTGGTGATTCAGGCATGAAAAAGATGTGCGCAAACACCAAAGCTAGTGCCGACACCAGCCCCAAAACGTGCGCGATGTCATCTTTGCACAGGATCTGATAATAAAACCCCACTGATCTGCCAGAGATGCAAGCGACATGCAAACACATGCTTACAACTTTTGCCAGTCATGTGTCTGAGATAACCTCATGATTTTTCTACACACTGTCAGCACACTGTATAATAAGAGGGACTGCATGTAAAAAAACTACAAAAAAACCAAAAAAAATACAATAAAAAACCACCCCCCCCCCAAACTTTACCAAACTATCCCTTTACCCTACTTACCCATATCTACCCCAATACAGAGCAGGCATCTTTTCGAGGTGGGGTGGCTTGAGTATCTCAGTGATCATTTGAGCTATACTGATAGGGGCTGTACTAATCCCTGTGAGGTCCAACCATAACAGGAAGGCCAAGGGTGAAAGATTAGACTAAGACCAGGTATTTTTTGTCTATTATTCATTTGAATTAGTGTATGTTTGGATTATATGGATGTTGGAAAGAGCAGTAACTCAAAGATTTTGCTATCAGTCTTGAAATCAACTTGTCTTGGTTGAAGCAAAAAAGGAGAAAATTCCAATTCACACGCTTCCATTTGGCAGGTTAGATGTGTTCATGGTATTATTACAGAACCACAACCTCCTTGACTTAGTTTAAATATGTCTGTAGATAGTTTCATTGGCATTCATAAGTTTGTAGCTTTATCTTCTTTCTCTTACAAAATTTGAACATTCAGATGTTACAGTCGACTACTTCAAAAGGGGGCCCTATAGACTTAATTTATGTTGAGACAGTTTCAATTCATAAATATCAGAATCTATGACATCTTAAAAGGCTAAAAGTTGTATTTTGGGGAATATTATGACAATTTCACTTATATCCAAAACATTTTTCATGCTTTTGCAGTGCATGGGACCTTTGGGGGGCGCTAGAGAGTTAACAAAACAGCTTATGTTGTTTATGACTATTTGGTTGTATTCTACACTTACAGCTGTAACATTGTGCCAAATTTCACATTTGTATTCAAAGGTTTAGTTGAGTTATGAGATAAATTGGGCCCTGGGTCATAGTGACGCAAAGGTAATAGGTGTTAGTATTTCTTAAGACAATAGGAGAGTTAATAGGATTATTCAAACCAGCTTCAAACCATCCAAGTCCAGATCCCTTGTAATCAAGAAAGGAAAAGTAGTGGACAAGTTTCGTTTCACCATCTCCGCTACAACCATCCCAACACTGTCAGAGCAGCCAGTCAAGAGCCTGGGGAAACTCTTTGACTGCAATCTAAGGGACACAGCCACCATCCAGAAGACCTGTGGGGACCTCGAGTCTTGGTTAACCAAGGTGGACAAATCTGGGCTTCCTGGCTGGTTCAAGGCTTGGGTATACCAGCACACCATCCTACCCAGGGTCTTGTGGCCTCTGTTACTGTATGAGATCCCTATGTCAACCGTTGAGACCCTGGAGAAGAAGATCAGCAGCTACCTGCAAAGGTGGCTTGGCTTGCCCAGGAGCTTAAGCAGTGCTGCGCTGTATGGGACGACCAACACCCTGCAGCTCCCCTTCAGAGGCCTCACAGAAGAATTCATGGTGACACGAACGAGAGAGGCCATGCAGTACAGAGACTCCAGGGCCCTCATTTATCAACAGTGCGTACGCACAGATCTGTGCGTAATGGTTTCATACGTTCATTCCTGCGCAAAGTGTGGAATTTATGAACTTGTACTTGTGCTTAGGAATGTGCGTACATATACGCACATCCCTGACCATGCGTACGCACAACACCCACACTAGTATTGTAGTTGATTGATAATTACTAAATTAATTAATTTGTATAATTACAATCAGACATGTGACCAAATTGATGCAAAAAGGTATAAAAGCACACATGGGACAGGGATTTGAAAATGTAACATGGCTCATCTTACATGATTTAGCCCACCGTGCGCTCCGCAGGGAGTGCGTTTTCAGAGAGCGTGCTGACTTGTTTGCGGAAAGTACAGAGTGGCTTCTGAGCAGGTACCGCTTTCCAAAATATTGCTCGATTTATGCCGTGATTTGGGATGTTGGAGTGCGAAACAAAACGCACAAAAGCCATTCCTGTTTATATACAAGTTCTATCCACCCTGGGATTTTTGGCTACCGGCACGTTCCAGCATGAGGTTGGAGACAGATCCGGCATTTCTCAGCCATCAATGAGCAAGATATTGCCTGCAGTGTTGGATGCAATAATTTCCCTGGTCCCAGACTACATTGAGTTCCCTTACACAAATCTGCAGCAAGCCGAAGTCAAACGGGGATTTTATGCCATCGCCGAATTTCCTAATGTCATAGGTGCAGTAGACTGCACCCATATAGCGATAAAAGCACCATCTCAGAACGAATTTAACTATGTTAACAGGAAGGGGTATCATTCCATCAATGTTCAGCTCATGTGTGATGCTCGTTTGACCCTGTTAAACGCTGTTGCCCGGTGGCCTGGAGGAACGCACGATTCATTCATTGTGCAGAACAGCTCTGTGGGCCTTCGTCTACAGGGAGGAGCTGTTGAAGATGGATGGCTTATTGGTGAGTGCTGCGCAACACGTTTCAAATACTATTACTGGGATAAATTAACATGTCCTGTATCTCATCTAACTTGCATCCTTAGGTGATCAGGGCTATCCACTGAAGCCATGGCTCATGACTCCATTAGGCAACCCGAGAACCCCGCAGGAGCAAAATTACAACCGGGCCCATGCGTGCACTAGATGCGCAATTGAGCGCGCAATAGGTCTGCTGAAAGGTCGATGGCTGCGTCTGACGAGCACGGGGGGGACACTCCAATATCGGCCTGAAAAAGTATGCAACATCGTTATGGCGTGTTGTGTGCTCCATAACCTGGTCATCAGACGAGGTGTCCCCCTGCAGGAACCCCCAAGACCAGACACACCCATGCCTGACAAAGAGCCTGATGCAGTGCCCCTTGCACCTCCTAATGCCATTGCCGTTCAGACGAGAGCTAGGATCATACAAAGATTTTAGGCAAGTCTGCCCATTAGCCGGCTTCAGTGTGTGTGTGTACATATATTTGCACAATGACTGATCTCACAATTATTTGCCAGTCTTAAGTTTTATTAACCATTTGGGATGCACATGATGCTATTTGTTTCAGTGACTCATTGATTTCCATTAATACACTGGAAATGGTGTTCAATTGCTCTTTTATTTCACTTATAGCCTTGGTTGTGTCCTCTTTTTAGGACTGTGCCTGTCAAGACCCTTGGCTCCCGACGCACAGAAGACTGTGCGGATGGCCGTGGCTCCTCCTGCGTCACCACCACAGGAACGGACAAACTTTCTGAATAATATGGAAAACATTTGTTGGTAATATTGTTTGTAACATTGTAATTTTTTTTTAATGTAAATTTGTACTTCATGGTTTATCATTTCAAGTTGCGATACATGTCGAAATAAATGTGTGGAAACAGTGGCTTTGTTTTTTTTACCATCACTTTGGATGTTCGATGATCCAGCTTGCTCTGTGGGTACCACGGTGTCACTATCTCCGTGTTCTATGATGACAGAAAGGCCTGCTTTGCCAATGATACTGGTAATCCTTGTGTCCAAAGCCAAAAGCTCGGCCGTGCCTTTTCCTCCACCGGTGGTTGAAATTTCTCGCTTGTATGCGGCCACGCGTTTTTTGCCAATTATTTTGAGGTCAAACCATTTCTTCTTTATTTCTGAAGGTGTCCTCCTCTCAGACCCGATACCATTAACTGCATCTGTGACCCTCTCCCATGCTGCATTCTTTTTCTTGTTAGTTATACCTGCGCTCAGTGAACTAAACAACACCTTTTGGTTGGCTTCCACTTCTCCGACAAGCACTTCAATTTCTGTTTCTGAAAAGTTTCTCTTTTTGGTTCGCTTTGCTATTTTTCCGGTGAGGGAATAAACAAAACCCACGTGTTTTTAAAGGGATTGTTCATACCATATATGGTTAATTGGGGGCGTTTCAGAATGCAAATTAACCTGATAGTGCACGAGCATGGTGATTTAGAAGGTGTGGGATTTATCAATGCTGGTAACTTACTGGTGTGCGTACGACCAGCCTGCGCACGTTTGATAAATACCGATTTTTTGGTACTTACGCACATTCTAAATTTGACTCCTACGATAGAATTTAGAATCCTTTCTACACACTGTTGATAAATGCCACATCAGCAAAGCCACGGGGAAGGAGAGGCAACACCTCCTTCAGGAAGAGGTTCGTGCAGGAGCAGAAGAGGTGCGGGTCAGCAGAATGGTGGGGCTCGGTCAGCAAGGTGCCTGGACAAGATCGGAGGATTTGGTGCAGCGCAAGATCACTTGGTCAGACTTCTGGCGTTCTGACTTCCATCGCATCAGTTTCCTGGTCCAGGCAGCCCCTACTGGCCCCTACTAAGCCCCACAAATCTCCATACATGGGGAAAGGCTGAGTCACCTGCCTGCCCTCAATGTGGTGGGAGAGGAACCCTGCAGCACCTTCTGAGTAGCTGTCCTAAGGCCCTGGCCGACAGTCGCTATTGCTGGCGCCATGACCAGGTGCTCAAGGCGGTTGCAGAAGCGGTTAGTACAGCCATCAAAGCCAGCAAATTCCACCCTGAGAAGAGCGCCATCTCCTTCCTTAAAGCTGGCGAGGACCCCCCCACCACGTCAAACAAGACCGTGCCTGCTCTCCACAGCCCCAGACTGGCAGCTGAGGGTGGATCTCGGCAAACAGCTCAGATTCCCAGAGCACATCACCCACACCACACTCCGTCCCGATATGATCATTTTCTCAGACTCCACCAAACAAGTCATCATGTGGGAACTCATGGTGCCATGGGAAGAACACATGGAGGAGGCCCATGAGACAAAACTGACCAAGTACCAACATCTTGTGGAGGTGTGCAGAAGCCGTGGATGGCGGGCTCGCTGCGATGCCACTGAAGTGGGCTGTCGAGGCTTCTTGGGTCGCTCCCTCTGCAAGGCACTGACGGTGCTGGGGGTGAACGGAGCAGCAAAGTGGGGAGCTATACGCGCCATCACCGGAGCCACAGAAAGAGCCACGAGGTGGCTGTGGTTGAAGAGGGGAGACCCATGGCTTGTTGCTGCTGGGATGCAAGCCGGGACTTGATCAACCCCGGCTGGGTCACCTGGGTGAGGGGGTCTGATGTTGAAAGACCCGAAACCCCCCATGACCCCAGGCACATCACTGAGGATGTATCCCAGTCCATCATAATGATGTTTTTTTTTTTAACAAAACTATTCATACTGACAATATGTAACACTAATGATGCCGAATCCTGCATGCCATGTTCCTTCTCTCTGTGTGTTTTGCCGTGCAGGCTGGATCTGACAATGTACGGTCGCTCTATAAGCGAATGCTTGAGCTCGACTGCCAGAAGAAAATGCTCCAAATAAAAAAACAAACTGGAAATAGAAAAACTTGAACATGACAAAAGGTATTGCCATACATTGACCATCCTTTGATCAATGTCATCTGTAACTTTTTTTCCTTTTGATTTCTAGGAAAGGGAGAATAATTTCACGTGCCTTTTTTATTGGTCAAAAAATTGATTTGTGATGGCCTCTCTAACGGCTCTTCCTGTTGGGTGATCCAGCGTCACTGGATGGCATCGGCATGTGGCATGGTGCTCTTTCTTTTCTAATAGTGGCAATGTTGTGGAGCACCACACATGCTGCCACCACCTCACATGCCTGCTCCGACGCACCCCAAAGCCTTGCAGGCAAGCAAAGCGTGCTGATGACCCCAAATGTCATCTCTACCCTGACCCTTGTGTTACTGTGAGCCACGTTATATTTTTTTTGTGCCCTTGTTTGTGGGTCAGGATAGGGGGTCATCAGGTAACGCAGACATGGGTAGCCTGTCCCCAAGCAGCAGGCTATCAAAACGCCCTTTGAAAGAAATTGTCACAATACTGCATGATGTGTGAAATATAGGGTGGTGTAAGGTGGGAAAGGGAGACGCCTAACAACGCACGGACTGTGGCACACCGAATAAGGGACTGTAGCTCAAGCAAGCATTCTTGGGCCATAAATGACAACCATCTGGCTGAGGAATGTGTTCCCGCTCCTCCACACCAAGGAACAGTACGACAGGATGGGTCACCAGGGGGTAGGGAGAGTCAGAGGGCACGGGATCTTGATGATCCCAAATCCCTCAGGGACCCTTCCTCCAGGCCAGTGGTGGAATCCCAACCTGTAACTATCAACTATTATCTCGGTTCAAGGTACACATGTCTTGTTTGGACTCATTCTGATCCATACAATGCGAGTAGCAAAGGGGTGATATTCCTACAACAGCAGGGAGTCTCCTAACCCTTATTCTGAAAATTTGCTGAAAAGAATGAACACCAATGCACATGCCCCAAATAACAGGACAAGAATAAACACTGGCACCAATCAATAGCCAGATAAGGACAAAACCTATTGGGGTCCTGTCCGTGACCCCACCTCATGTGCTGACCAACTCCTTAAGGTTTGGGTATATAAAGGGAAAGATTTCTGCACTCAGGGAGCCCCGTCAACACGGACTCCTGCGCACTAAGCGCATAGCCATGGAGCCCCGTCAGCACGGACTCCTGCGCACTAAGCGCATAGCCATGTAGCCCCGTCAGCACAGACTCCTGCGCATTAAGTGTATAGCCATGTGACCCCGTATAGGGAACACCGTCCGCACGGACTCCTGCGCACCAAGCGCATAGCCATGGAGCACCGTCAGCACGGACTCCTGCGCACCATAGCGTATAGCTGCGTGACTCTGCATAGGTAGGCTGTGTATCATCATTTGCACTCTACCATACTGCCTGTTGTAATCTTGCAACTTCACTTGATTGGGATACTTTTAATTTGGACAATTCAGAGTAATAAAGATATTGGCCTTAACCTTTGTTTGTGATTTTCATTTGGCCTTTTCTAACGATGCACGTAGCAGGATTCAAGGTTTTTCCGTATGTTCTTGCCGTACCGCTCGAAACCCACTGATACTTACGCTCATAGTCAGTCTTAAGTATTGCACTATTCTGACGAGTCTGCAGTCCCTAGGTGGGCCGCCTAACTTATATTCTGCGGGTCAGACAATAGCAGGGCAGCGAGTTATATTAAATTTGCTGGGACAGTATCATACGTCGTGGTCTATGTAGCCTGATCACCTACAAGCCAAAGCGAACTAAGAACTCCTGAATTGCTAATTAGAATTGGGAATTGAGGAACGAAACGGAGGTTGGCATGAAGTGGAGTCAGATTTAGTTATTAGATTGGCAGACTTTTAATATTATTACTTCCAAGATGCAAACGCACGCATCTGCCTTCAACAGCCACCACTTCCCTCATTGGTTGTGACTGCCTGTCCTACAGTGGTGGTTGTCTTACCTTGTTCAAATCTCTGACCAAGGGTGGATTCCCGAAAAACTTGTGAATCATGCACCGACCCAGGCCATCTAGCCTCACCATTAAATGGGGATCATATGTCATCTGACAAAGGATTTCAGGCCATTTTAACATACTACCATTGTAAGAAAATCACTACCTAATGTGTCTTTGTCTTGAATATGAGTAGTCTTAAGGACAAAATAATGTCGGCTAGCCTACATGTCAGATCAAATACGATATGATCAAACACCTGAACATTGATGCTGTGAAATGACTTCCTATTCACATAATCCCCCTCATGTTCTCCCAGGGGAGCTCTAATGAGGATATGCGTACAGTCAATCGCACCAATCACCCTTGGGATTCCTATGGAAAAAAATGTGTTCTGTATATAGGCCTAGCCTATGCATATTAAAAATAGACCAAGTATTTTTATATTGCGAATTACCTGCAATCGCATAAAAAGCCTCTTTGATCTTGAGAACGCTTAAATGGTCAGGGAACACAACAAATGCATCCAGCAGTTTAGTGAGAGCAAGTACCACCTTGCGAACTGCACAGCATACAGTATTCTTGCTCAGATGTTCAGCATCACCAATGGAATACGTGAAGTGTCCGCTGGCAAAATATCATAAAGCGACACACACTGTCTGTTCAACAGTGAGTACATTACTCCGGCGAGTGCTTTTGGAGACGTCTGGCCCTAGAAGCCGGAAAAGATACTGAATTCCCTCAGATGAGAATCGATATCTTTCATAGAGAACATCATCGGGGTAAGCCAGAGGATTCTGACAGTCTCTAAACACCCTCGCCCTGCGGAGTGAGCCTCTCACAATCCGTGCGCCAATGTCGACTGGGTCTTCCAAATGTGCCGGCATTTTTCTCTACAAGATTGTGGGCGGATGGGGCGGTGCTTGTGTAGGGTAACATTGAGTTAACCATGAAGATAACCTGCTCAGAGCAGTTTAGAGATGCAGCGTAAATTGCCATGACAACATACCTCAGGTAAGACTTCTCCACCTTTCGTAGTACGGGTTAATCGGGAAGTCACACCCGACGTCATAAAGTTAATCCTGAAGTTACCTGGATAAGCCAGTAACCTTGCTTCGTAGTACAGCCCTCTGCTTTCTGAAACAGGCCCCAGGAGAAACTCAAGCTAAAATATAGCTGCAAGCGGCGATCACGGGGTCCAAGCACATCAGCCGAAAATTGAATGGGTGATGGCTGCCATTGTTTCTGAGTCGTCAATTTGTCCTTGAAGACTTTATCAGGACCTTTGACCAATATGCAGTATACAAAATTCTAACTGTATTAGGGAATTGGTTTAGGAGATATGACCATTTCTTTGCTATAGTGCCACCCAGTCATGGATTTACACTAAACTTGATCACCTTAAACCTATTGTCCTATAGATATCAGTTCTCATGTAAATGTGACAGGTAATGTAAATGTTAAATAGGTCAATTTTTTGCCATTGTGAAATACATGTATTATATGTAAGAATGTTTGCCATTAGAAGAACCGAATGATTTCTGCCATCTCAGGTCAGAGAGACTTGACCTGACTCCAGGTGTCTGGGTCAATGAATGTTGATGTAGGTGTAGCCGTGTGGAATGTAGCAAAGTGTAGTTTTTGACTGGGGGAGTGGTGGAAAGTGACTTTGCCATGTCATTTTCATACAGATTGCTATTTGAGACATCCAAAACAAGCATGCAAAGTTTCATGATGATAGGTCATAGTTAAGTCAGTTTAAGGGCTCCTGAAATTTGATTTGACATTTGACATTGACACCCACTCTTACACTCAAACCTATGGGCCTAACAGCATGTTAATTGACATTATCTGAATGTGTTTGCACTGTGGTAGAAAACCAGAATACCCAGAGGAAACCCACATGAACACAGGGACAAGGTACAAACTGAAGGCAGATGCACCCCAAACTTGAAACCTCCATATTGTTAGGCAGTAGTGTTACCCATTTGCACCACCGTGCTGCCCCCCACTACATATATGTCAAGCTTAAACACAAGCAGTGGCATAAAATGCAGTGCGCCTTCTTGGGATGTCGCAATAAGAAGTGCCAATGCTGTTGTAGGCATGCAATTTTTGGGTATTTGAAAAAATCCAAAATGGCAGAGAACATACCATATTAGCTGAATAGATTAAAATGTCCCCATTTTTCAACACCTTGAAGATCAAATTAAAGAAAATAATTTCATTTGACAAGAATTTAATAAAACACACTGAATAAAACAAGGTATGCTGATATATTTTAAGGATAAGGATATTTTTATTGTCATTCCAGGACATGTTGTACATGACAGGGAACAAAATGAGGTACTCAGGTCCGGTTCGGTGGTATTCAGGAACAAACAATAATAAATAATAAAATCAAGAACACACAAGAAAAAAAGAAAAACGTTAAAGATAAAATAAGTAAATAAATATATAAATATGAGTGTAAGTGAGCAGGAATCTAAGATAAACAGATGTAGACGTAGCAGCAATTCAAATTCAAGCAATTCAAACAGAGCAGCAGTTTGCAGGGAAGCAGCATTTTTGTGAAATTACAGTCTTAAAGTGCAAGAGTGCAAGTTTTTCAGTCAATTGCAGCAATGCCCTGATGTGGAGTAGTAATGCCCTGATGTGGAGTAATGCCATAATAGTAATAGCAGCAATTGTTCAGTGGGTTGCAGAGTTTGTCAGTCTCACAGCGTCTGGGAAGAAGCTATTCCTCAGCTTGGTGGTTCTGGCCTTGATGCTGCGTAGCCTCCTGCCTGAGGGGAGGGGGGCAAACAGCCCGTTAGCAGGGTGGGAAGAGTCCCTCATGATGCATTAGGCCCTTTTCCTGCACCTGCTGCTGTAGATGTCACTGATGCTCTGGGCAGTCTTTACTACCCGCTGCAGTGCCTGTCTGTCTGCAGCAGAGCAGTTACCGTACCACACTGTGATGCAGGACGTGAGGATGCTCTCCACCACACACCTGTAGAAGGAGGAGAGGACTGTGGTGCCAAGGCCAGCACGCTTCAGCCTCCTTAAGAAGTAGAGGCGCTGGTGGGCCTTCTTCACTGTGCTGGCTGTGTTGATGCTCCAGTTGAGGTTGTTAGAGATGTGCAACCCCAGGTATTTAAAGCTGGAGACCACCTCAACAGCTGCTCCCTCGATGTGGAGGGGAGGGGGAGTGGTGACGGTCTGAAGTCCACAATCATCTCCTTTGTTTTCTTTACATTGATGGAGAAATTGTTTGCTTTGCACCAGGCCTCCAGATTTTCCACTTCCTGCCTGTACTCAGACCCGTTGTTGTGAGTGATGAGTCCCACCACTGCTGTGTCATCTGCAAACTTGACAATATGATTGCTCAGATGCTTGGCTGAGCAGTCATAGGTCAGCAGCGTGTACAGTAAGGGGCTCAGGACACACCCCTGGGGGGAACCGGTGTTGAGGATGATGGGAGAGGATGATATGTTGTGAATTTGTAACGGTCTGGGGTGATGATTGGACTTTGCATTCAGGAGTTACACCTCATTACATCAATTGAGGCCACAACCACAAGAATTATTGGTTTAGTATAGCCACGTTTTTTAACGTAGCCACTTTCTTTACATGATAGTTAAGTATCTTGGTCTGAAGATGCTGTGTACCAAATTTCGTGCAAATTGGTCACACCCTCTAGGAGGAGATAGATTTTAAAGGTTTTACAAAAAATTCAAAATGGTGGAAAATCCAGTTGGCGCATCATTTTGGTCCAAGAGGCTTTTTTGTTCATCTGGAGCCAGGGAATCAGGGGGGAAAAGAATTTTGATTCTACCCCAAACGGTTCATGAGTTATGGCCCGAAACGCGTTGTGTCTCGCTATAGTGCCACCATCTGGCCAATCGGAGTATTTTTTCTTACCTGAGTAGTGGGTGACCGTAGGAACCTATCCACCAAATTCGGTAGCTCCAGCGCCTATAGTTTTTGCTGTGCAAACACTTTAAGTGCAGAAAAAAAATAAATAAATATAGCCGCATCAAGCGGCGATCACGGGGTCCAAGCACATCAGCCGAACATTGAATGAGTGATGGCTGCCATTGTTTCTGAGTCATCAACTTGTCTTTGAAGACTTTATCAGAACCATTGACCAATATGCAGTATACAAAATTCTAACTTTATCAGGGAATTGGTTTAGGAGATATGACCATTTCTTTGCTATTGTGCCACCCATTCATGGATTTACACTAAACTTGATCACCTTAAACCTATTGTCCTATAGATATCAGTTCTCATGTAAATGTGACATGTAATGTAAATGTTAAAAAGGTCAATTTTTACCGTTATGAAATACATGTATTATATGTAAGAATGTTTGCCATTAAAAGAACCGAATGATTTCTGCCATCTCAGGTCAGTGAGACTTGACCTGACTCCAGGTGTCTGGGTCAATGAATGTTGATGTAGGTGTAGCCGTGTGGAATGTAGCAAAGTGTAGTTTTTGACTGGGGGAGTGGTGGAAAGTGACTTTGCCATTTCATTTTCATACAGATTGCTATTTGAGACATCCAAAACAAGCATGCAAAGTTTCATGATGACAGGTCATAGTTAAGTCAGTTTAAGGGCTCCTGAAATTTGATTTGACATTTGACATTGACACCCACTCTTACACTCAAACCTATGGGCCTAACAGCATGTTAATTGACATTATCTGAATGTGTTTGCACTGTGGTAGAAAACCAGAATACTCAGAGGAAACCCACATGAACACAGGGACAAGGTACAAACTAAAGGCAGATGCACCCCAAACTTGAAACCTCCATATTGTTAGGCAGTAGTGTTACCCATTTGCACCACCGTGCTGCCCCCCACTACATATATGTCAAGCTTAAACATAAGCAGTGGCATAAAATGCAGTGCGCCTTCTTGGGACATTGCAATAAGAAGTGCCAATGCTGTTGGAGGAGTGCAATTTTTGGGTATTTGGAAAAAATCCAGAATCGTGGGAAAAATGGTAGAGAACACACCATATTAGCTGAATATAATACCATGTCCCTGATTAGAAAAGGATCCCCCTTTTTCAACATCTTGATGATCAAATCTTAATCTTTAAAGGAAATAATTTCATTTGACATGAATTTAATAAAACACACTGAATAAAACAAGGTATGCTGATATATATTTTCTACACTTTCTAAACGAATCTGTCACATTTAAATAAAAATAAAATGTAATCACATTTTTAAATGAATAAGTTATTTAAATAAAAATAAACTAGTCTACTGGTACTTCTAATACCACTGAACAATCTCAGATAAATGGCGCCATCTGCTGTTGTTAATGTTTAATGACATTAAAAAGTCTAATCATTTAGTCAAGACAACCCCACTTTTCAGCACTTGAAGTAAAATGAAAAAAACCCTGTCTTGCATTCAGGCCAATATGGAAAGTCCAAGTGTTTCTTCAACACTATTTAGTGTATTAGTTGTGGCAGTAGGGTAAAAGGTGCAGGGGTGCTACAAACCAATTGTGTCTTAGCAGCCATGCCATTTGGACATTGAACTACGTGTTCATTTCACAGTTAGGACCTGGCATGTAATGATGTAATGATCTACAAGAAATTGATGGAAATATCTGATTTTCTTTGTGTGGTCTGTGCCTTGTGATGTCCATTGGAACAAAATGTCATTAACATCTAAGTACACGGACACATGGGTGTTTAAACCTGTTTCTCAGTATAGCACCCCAAAGTGGCCAAATTTCAGTAAACTTGGTGTGTCCCACCCAGGCCTCATGGTAAGCATGTGAAAACGAGTTTTATGCCAATGAACAAAAGCATTGCAGAGATATGGCCACTCTTCCTTCATGGTGCCTTCATGGGCGAATTTGTGGGTATACTGAGGCCATATTGTTCAAACTGGCAACTATCCTTTAACAACTCTTAAAGACAATGGTCCAAAGAGGTAATACACAAAACCGCATTCTGCCAAGCTCTAGGAGGAGATGGTTAAATGTGTTTTTGACAAAATCAAAGATGGGTGAAACACAAAATGGCTGAGGCGGAGGTTTCATAAGTTCCCAGTTAGGACCCGTAACTTTGATGAAGCACAAGAAATTTAGTTGAAATATCTGCTTTCGTGCCAGAGTAATGGGGATTTAAATGTTTTCATGGAACTTACCTGGCAAGTTTCATGATGATAGGTCATAGTTAAGTCAGTTTAAGGGCTGCTGAAATTTGATTGGCTGATGGCGGCCATCTTGTTTGAGCTATCAACTTGTCCTTATAGGCTTTATTAGAACCTTTGACCAAGACACAGAATGCAAAATTTGAACTTGTACGGGCAAGTGCTTTAGAAGTTAGGACCATTTGTTTGCTATGGCGCCAGCTATGGATGGATTTACACTAAATTAGGTAGACTTGAGTCTAAGGCTGTGGAGATGAGGGATCTCAAGCTTGGTGATGATTGGACATTGCATTCAGGAGTTACACCTCATTATATCAATTGAGGCCACACCCACCAACTTCATTGGCTTACTGCAGCCACATCTTTTAACGTAGCAACTTTCTTTATAGAATATTTAAAGATCTTGGTCTGAAGATGCTGTGTACCAAATTTTGTGCAAATTGGACACACCGTCTAGGAGGAGATAGATTTTAAAGGTTTTCCAAAAAATTCAAAATCACGGAAATACAATATGGCGCATCATTTTGGTCCCAGAGACTTTTTTTGTTCATCTGGAGCCAGCGAATCAGGGGAAGAAAGAATTTTGATTCTACCCCAAACGGTTCAAGAGTTATAGGCCAAAACGCATTGTGTCTCGCTATAGCGCCACCATCTGGCCAATCGGGGTAGTTTTTCTAAAATGAGTAGTGTGTGACCATAGGAACCTACGTGCCAAGTTTCATGATGATAGGCCTTAGTGAAGTCAGTTTAAGGGCTGCTGAAATTTGATTGGCTTATGGCGGCCATCTTGTCTGAGCTAATTGGAGTAATTTTTTTTACCTGAGTAGTGGGTGACCATAGCAACCTATCTACCAAATTTGGTAGCTCTAGCATCTATACTTTTTGCTGTGCAAACACTTTTATGGCAGAAAAAAAAAATAATAATAAAAATCAGAACAAACACAATAGGGTTCCAGCACTACGTGCTTGGACCCCTAATAATAATAATAATAAAAATCAGAACAAACACACCAGGGTTCCAGCACTACGTGCTTGGACCCCTAATAAAAATCAGAGCAAACACAATAGGGTTTCAGCACTACGTGCTTGGACCCCTAATCATAAAAATCAGAACAAACACAATAGGGTTCCAGCACTACGTGCTTGGACCCCTAATAAAATCAGAACAAACATAATAGGGTTTCAGCACTACGTGCCTGGACCCCTAATCATAAAAATCAGAACAAACACAATAGGGTTCCAGCACTACGTGCTTGGACCCCTAATAATAGTAATAAAAAAAATCAGAACAAACACAATAAGGTTCCAGCACTACGTGCTTGGACCCCTAATACAAATCAGAACAAACATAATAGGGTTTCAGCACTACGTGCTTGGACCCCTAATCATAAAAATCAGAACAAACATAATAGGGTTTCAGCACTACGTGCTTGGACCCCTAATCATAAAAATCAGAACAAACACAATAGGGTTCCAGCACTACGTGCTTGGACCCCTAATAAAAATCAGAGCAAACACAATAGGGTTTCAGCACTACGTGCTTGGACCCCTAATCATAAAAATCAGAACAAACACAATAGGGTTCCAGCACTACGTGCTTGGACCCCTAATAATAATAATTTAAAAAATCAGAACAAACACAATAGGGTTCCAGCACTACGTGCTTGGACCCCTAATAAAAATCAGAACAAACACAATAGGGTTCCAGCACTACGTGCTTGGACCCCTAACCATAAAAATCAGAACAAACACAATAGGGTTCCAGCACCACGTGCGTGGACCCCTAATCATAAAAATCAGAAGAAACACATTAGGGTTCCAGCACTACGTGCTTGGACCCCTAATAATTATAATAATAAAAATCAGAACAAACACAATAGGGTTCCAGCACCACGTGCTTGGACCCCTAATCATAAAAATCAGAACAAACACATTAGGGTTCCAGCACTACGTGCTTGGACCCCTAATAATAATAATAATAAAAATCAGAACAAACACAATAGGGTTCCAGCACTACGTGCTTGGACCCCTCATAAGTTGCGAACGGAAATGTTTTTTTCAGACTACAAGCCCCTTGCGACGCGTATGTGTTGTCCTATTAGACTTTCTCGCGAGACGGCGAAAATCATTAAGTTTTTCAAACAGGAAAGAGTGTCGCGATTATACAAATGCATAGCAAACTGGCTATGCCAAGTGCGTGTAGTATAGGCATTTTCGCGTCACACTGCATGTGCAAACGCATACACATTCGCTGGTATTTATAGGTATTCCAACAAATAGCAGATGAAAGCCGAGCGTGTGAAGTACAGTGTTCCTCGGTGTTCAATAAATAGCAGTTCAGAAAGCTAGCTTGTTAGCCAGCCATCAGTGAGTGTTGCTCTGCGCCGGTGTTCTGACGAGATATCCTATTTGTCGAAGCGTCCTACTTTGGCCTAATGCGCATGCGCGTCCAGAAAAACGTCACAACCACGTTACAACCATGACTGTCTATGGTTACAGCTCATCGAAACGTCCTACCTTGGCCTAATGCACAGACGCGTACTTTCACTACATTCGAAGCATTTTTACAACGGAGAGCTGACGGGTTTTTGGGAGGTGTTCACCTAATGTTACAAAAGTGTTACATGTTAGAAATCACTGAGCAGGATCTTGTAAACAATATAAGGTTAGTGACCAACCGTACAACATGTAAAATCTTACCTTTTGTTGCGTCTTTTTAAAAGGAATGTCCACAAAATCCTGTCTTTCATGAACTTAATTTTAACATGTGATGGTGCTTTATACTATTTGTAGGCCTACAATATCATGTAGCATATAGCCTAGGCTATACGTAGCATAGAACCTCACAAGTAATGTTGGAGCGCCCTGTACTGGACTCATTAAGTTATTAGGGTACACGAAATAATGCATTATTTAAGTAGTTAATCCTCAAGAGATTCACTGGTTCAGGTAACATCAAGCTGATTTTTAAAAAAATACATTAATTAAAATAAACAACAACTGTGAACTTCGTTTGTGAATTAAACAAGTGAGAAATGAACAAAAAACTATTGGGAAAAAAATATTTATTTGTACAATGTGGTTAGCAAGCTGCAAGCTAGAATAGAATAGAATAGAATAATTCTTTATTGTCATTGTAACGTTTACAACGAAATTTGAGTGCAAACCTCAACAGTGCAAAGGATCAATAAAAATAAAAAGAGCTTATAAATAAACTATAAAAAATAATCTAAAAAGTAAGGCTGTATAAAAGTAAAAAGAGGTAGAACACAAGTAAAAACACACAGATAACTACATTCTGCCAGAAAAAATTGCACAGATCCCTTATTGTAGAGTGAGAACCCTTATTGCACAGTGAAGAACCTTGAACATTTATTGCACAGATCCCTTATTGCACAGTGAATGTGAAACATTATATTTTAGTGGAAATATTTAAAGCTTGTACAGCCTTGGGATAAAAACTGTTTTTGAGTCGGTTTGTCCTTGTTTTAATGGCTCTATACCGTCTGCCTGACGGTGGCAGTTCGAAAAGAGGGTGACCGGGGTGGGATGTGTCCTTTATGATGTCCTGGGCTCTCTTGAGGCAGCGGGAACTGTGTAGGTCCTCCAGAGTGGGGAGAGGGCACCCGGTGATTTCCTCAGCAGTCTTGACGACCCTCCGAAGCTCTTTTTTGTGTGCCACAGTGCAGCTGGAAAACCACACACAGAGGCAATATGTGAGAATGCTCTCTATGGTGGAGCGGTAGAAGGACACCAGCAGTCTCTGGCCGATGTTGTTTTTCCTGAGGACCCTCAGAAAGTAGAGTCTCTGCTGTGCCTTCTTTACCAGTTCTGTGGTGTTCGTGCCCCAGGTCAGGTCCTTCTCAATGTGAACCCCCAAAAAACGGAAGTCATTGACCCTCTCCACACAGTCCCCGCCGATGATTATGGGTTGAATGTCCGTTTTTTCCTTCCTGAAATCAACGACTAGCTCCTTTGTCTTTGACGTGTTCAGGAGCAGGTTGTTGTCTCTGCACCATACTGACAGCCGCTCCACCTCGTCCCGGTAGGCAGACTCATCGCCCCCTGAGATGAGCCCCACCACTGTGGTGTCATCGGCAAATTTGACAAAGGTGTTGCTGGAGTGGACAGGGGTGCAGTCATATGTATAGAGGGTATAGAGCAGGGGGCTCAGCACACAGCCCTGAGGGGAGCCGGTGCTGAGGCTGAGAGCTGTGGAGATGTGGGGGCCGACTCTGACCCTCTGTGTGCGTCCCGTCAGGAAGTCCTTAATCCAAAGACACGTGGAGTAAGGCAGACCCAGGTCCAACAATTTACACACCAGTCTGTGGGGGAGGATGGTGTTGAAGGCCGAGCTGTAGTCCACAAAGAGGAGCCGAGCGTAGCTCCCCTGCTGCTCCAGGTGGGTCAGCGCAGCATGAAGAGCTGTGGCTACAGCATCCTCCGTAGACCTGTTTGCCCTGTATGCAAACTGCTGTGGGTCAAAGGTGGGGGGTAGGAATGATATGATGTGACTCCGTACCAGTTTTTCGAAGCACTTCATCACCACAGGGGTGAGTGTTACTGGCCGGTAGTCGTTAAGGCTGGTGACGGAGGGTTTTTTGGGCAGAGGGACTATGGTGGAGGACTTCAGGCAGGGTGGAACAGCAGACTGGGATAGGGACCTGTTGAAGATCCTAGTAAAGATCCCAGCCAACTGGTCTGCGCAGCCCTTCAGCACACGTCCAGAGACGCCGTCAGGGCCCGCAGCCTTCCTCGGGTTTATGGCTCTCAGCGTACTCCTCACCTCACACTCTTCCACAGTGAGGGTGAAGCTGAAGTTGCTGTGGGCCGCTGGGTGCAGCATGGCTGCTTCTTGTGACTCCACCTCAAAGCGGGCAAAGAAGAGGTTCAACTCCTCTGCCAGCGAGGTGTCACCCTCAGCAGCTCCGGGGCCGGGCCTGAAGTTGGTGAGGTGCTGGACTGCCTGCCACACCTGCCTGCTGTTGTTGCTGTCCAGGTGGTCATCGATCCTCCTCCTGTAGTCCGCCTTGGCCTTTCTGATGCCTCTCTTCAGGTTGGCTCGGGCCGTGCTGTAGAGAGCCCTGTCGCCAGACCTGAAGGCAGTGTTCCTCTCCTTTAGCAGCCGCTGGACCTCCCTGGTCATCCAGGGCTTCTGATTGGGATAGACCCGGATGCGTTTATCCACTGTGACTATGTCTGTGCAGTTCTTTATGTAACACAAGACAGTGTCTGTAAACATCTCCAGGTCCTGGTGTTCAAAAATGTCCCAGTTGGTTCTGTTAAAACAGTCCTGCAGCTGCTGAGAGGCTCCATCAGGCCAGGTTTTAACAGTCCTGGTGGTGGTAGGAGCGGTTTTCCTAAGGGGGGTGTATGCTGGGATTAAGAGCAGGGACATGTGGTCAGACTGGCCCAGGTGTGGTAATGGCCTAGCCCTGTAGCCCAGCTTGATGTTAGTGTAGACCTTGTCCAGTGTGTTTGCTCCTCTGGTAGCACACTTTACATGCTGGTGGAATTTAGGGAGCACTGCTTTCAAATCCGCGTGGTTGAAGTCCCCAGCTATTATATGCACGGCGTCAGGATACATGCTCTGCTGTAAGCTAATGCTGCTATACAATTGTCCGAGAGCCGAGTTAGCATTAGCATCCGGTGGAATGTACACGGCAGTTATCATGGCCACAGTAAACTCCCTAGGAATGTAAAAGGGCCTGCATTTAACAGTCACATACTCCAGGTCCGGGGAGCAGTGACTGGCTACAGTCGCTATGTTAGTGCACCAGTTGTTGTGGACGTACACACATACCCCCCCTCCTCTGCTCTTACCGGAATCGCTGGTCCTATCATGATGCTGTGCTGTGTAGCCTGCTAGCTCGATAGCAGAGTCCGGAATGGATGAATGTAGCCAGGTGTCAGTGACGAGTAGAATGCAACTGTCCCTGACAATGTTATTCGTTGCAGCCTGTAGCCTCAGTTCATCCATTTTATTTGCGAGGGATCTTGCGTTGGTGAGGAAAAGGCTGGGAAGTGGTGGTTTGTGTAGCTGCTTACGTAGCCTCGCTAGTGCGCCGGCCCTGCAGCCTCGCCTTTGTTTCCTCTCCCTGCGCCGCCTCCGCCTCCTTCCCGCGGGGATGGTAATCCACGGAGAGCCGGGGCTTCTCGCTATATCCACCAGTATGTTGTGTAAGCGGAGAAACTCTGCTGTAACGCTCCTCTCGCTCAAAACTCCTATCTTTAGGAGATCGTGCCGGCCGTAGATGTTGTTTGCCCAACAGAATGTAGTAAGGACGAGAAACAACACGTACACAAACAACAATATAAAGCACTGAGAGTGAGAGCACTGAGCCGCTGCGTCTATGCGCGCCGCCAGCTTGTTCACCCTATGTCCAAGCTATGTCCAGTCTTGCCTTGCTGACAGCTTCTTGATTTGTTTTTTCTCCTTTGATGCTCCCTGTCTGGAGATAGTCTTCAGCAAACTGCAAAGCACATAACAAACTCATTGTTACTTTGTAATTTTGCATATTTCATATTAATTACTTTGTAATTTTGCATATTTCATATTAAAGTATGAAGTTTGTTTCATCTACCAAGTATGACCAAACTCTGTACACAACCACACCACCCGCCCCCACACACGTACATACACCCACCCACACATTGCATTAAGGCATACCTTCAATATCAACACGAAAATTCAGGGGAACACATTCAACCCTGCTACACTGACACAGTATATTTCAACTGGTATGCGATTACAGAGCTAACTAAACAAATATACACTGTGTTCTGATAGATTACTGATAAAATTAAAAAACAAAACCCGTGTTTCGTTCGAATATCACACCTGTAATGCAATAGAAGGGTAGCTATATTTAACAGATTCAGTATGGACAGAGAGCATTCAGTGCTACAAAACTGTCGGACGCTGGGATGCAGTTAGGACTCGGTGTAACAAAACATTTGACCATACAAGAAGTGTTTTGCAATTATACGTTATTTTTTATTTCTTTTTTTACTTACCGAATTAATGTCACTTCTTCCTCGTGGCCTCGACTTCTCGATTCCTCGATTTCAAACTTTCTCGGCTGCAAGGTAGGACGTTTCAATGAGTTGTAACGTGGTTGTGACGTTTTTTCGGACGCGCATGCGCATTAGGCCAAAGTAGGACGCTTCGATAAATAGGATATCTCGTCAGAACACCGGCACGCAGTCAACACGTTGTCGCCATGCTACCACGATTTTCACTCTAGACGTAAAACAAAACAAACATTTAAGTACAACAGGTCTGACTGGAAAAAAAGGGAGACGTGTATACTATATATTGAAGGAAGCACAGTGTAAAACATATCTTTACAAAACACGTAAGCACACATTTAGTGTCAAGGATATATGGCAATAAATGACCACAAGCACACACCTCCGACGCACGTATGTCTCAGATTTTTAATTTTTAATTTAATTTAATTTTTAATTTTAATTTAAAATTAAAATTTTAATTTAATTTAGATTTTTAATTTAAACAGCTTTTTTATTTAAACGTAGTTAAATAAAATAAATATTTCAAAGTTAAACATAGGACCTACACCTGGACTCGGCTTTGAAAGTCATCGTAAATTTCACCATCCAATGTGCTGAAAAATCGGTTTTAAAAAATCGGATTATTTCTCCACAACATATTTACTACGTTTATTTTATTTATTTATTTTCTGATGAAGCAATGTACACTGTAAACTATGCAAACATAATGTTTTCCGACAAAAATACACATTGCATGTTCCCTCGTTATCACAAATGTATCGAAAAAACATTTTATATATAAATCAAAGGCACTGAAATGAGCCTATGAATGAATTTGCTTGCAGGGATTTCCCATTACAATCTTAAAATGTAATTTTCAACAAAGCCTGTAATACACTGCTTACACAGCATATATATATGTATATATATATATATATATATATATATATATATATATATATATATATATATATATATATATATATATATAGTACCCACACCCACACAAGCGCACACATATTGTGGTACATATATGAGCCAGCTGAATATCCATCAGCAGTATTGCACAGGCTTTGCTTCCGTCTTGTGTGAATACGTGCAAAACATTGAATACTTTCAGTTCAGTAGAATGAAAATTATTTTAATCATTGGTTTCCACACAGTACATAATGGCGGTGCATAAAACAGAAGTGATCACAAACATTGCACATCTTCACATTTCTTTGCAGGACATTTCTATATTTTAAAAGATATCTGCTCACATGACACACACCAGCCATCATCAACCACAATTGTCCCAAAAATATATAGCAATTAGATATGCGTTAACACATTATACATATATAATTTGTGTGTGTGTGTGTGTGTGTGTGTGTTCCTGATGCATTCTGTCACGATAGTCGAAAAAGCCTCCCTGTTGTTCGAAACTTGCTTCACCGTATCATGACATACTTATGTAAATAGGCGGCTTAAGTTTCGTGAATTTATAATTGTATTTTCGTTAGGAATATATTATATTAACCATTAACAGAGAAAAGAACGCTCACTAGCACACGCCAGAATCTTACATTAGCAAAGTATTTATTTCAGAGTCAATATGAAAAGGTTTACAAAGGCACACATGTTACAAATGGACCATCACAAAAATACATATTTTACAGAGTTTTTTCCCCAATTTGTCTGAGACAGGTAAAGTGACCAAAGCAGCATAACATGTGCATTATCTCCCCGATATTCTTCAGCAACTTCAAAAGATAAGTGTCGTATTTTGTCTACCCAAGTGCCTATATGTTTTAAAAACAGTCTTTCATTTAGGTATAATTTTACGCACATGTTTATATGAACCCCTATTAACCGACGTACAAAATATAGTAACAACCTCAATGGGAAAAGTAACAGTATTGTTTCCTTCATAATTCACCTTCTCTCTATCGTTTGACTCCACAAAAGTTACAACAGTACGTACCGGTCGACGAATAGTTTGAGCAGCTATTGTGGTGGAGAAATGTGTTTGAGTCAAGGGCGTAACTTTGGGTTGAACATTGGGGGGGGTCTCCACCCATGTAGGGGGGTCCGGAGGCATGCCTCCCCACCTCTCCCCCCCCCCGGAGATCTTTTTTTTTTTTGCAAAAAAGCTGTTAAATGACTGTTTCGCGTGAATTTTTAGGGGAAGAGACATACCAATACAACATGATCTACATATCCCAACTAGTGCAGTGGAATAGCATAAAATCATTCACTTTGTGTTAAAAGCACCAAATTTGTAACGCATTAATTTGTTGTTCCAGTATTAGTAAAATGGATATTTATCACTTCCTGAATATATCTTCAGCCATGTACTAGTTATGCCACAATTTAACAGTACTTAATCCCTATTATTCTGTGATAATTATTGCCGCATTGATAGCTGTCAAGACCCTGGCAGCTGCCACACCCACCCCTCCTTGGCACCATTTTATAACTGGTAAACAAATAATTCAAAAGTTCATAACTGTATACATTAATGTCAATTTGTTCTTTTTCCCACCTGGTTCGCAGGAAAGAAGGCACAATTAAGCTACTATAGTAAGCAGAGCTCTTTAGAAAAAACAACACTGTTCATCACTATAATTGATAAACCAGCTGTTTAATAAGCAACAACAGCAAACTCACACAGAAAAAAGAAAAGGGACTACACGAAAGGGAAATGCAGACACAGTCACGGTGGGTAGAACTATTTACAAGGAAAACAAACACCATCGCAAAGCATGCTGGGCAATGCTCCGCCCACTATCCCCAACACGTCACACTATCGTTGCTAACGGTTTAGCTGGCTACAGTGCAATGCAAAATACGTTAGCTGTACGTACTGTAACTTATGCTCTGCTCATATCATGTTCACGTAACTTGAAACTCATATAGACATTTACACACCTTGTTTTCCTGGCTCAGCATGAGAGGATGTTTGTGCTTCAGCTTCAGTCCCTTTACTGGTAAAAAATCTGCGTATATCCATTTTTTCCTCACACTGACTGCGTGAGGTAGCATTTAGCATAGTAACCCCATCAACAGAAGAATTCACAGAGACCTGTCAGCCAATAAGACACAAGTTGGCTCGTGACACTGACCTTGCGCTCAGCTTCAGCACTATTTGCATTGTCTGACCTGTACACATCTTGCTCTTGTGCCTGTTGTTTGCCCACTATTTGCACTTTTGTACGTCACTTTGGATAAAAGCGTCTGCCAAATGAATAAATGTAAATGTAAACAAGTATTTCCACGTATTTTCCTGTAAACCCTCTCTGATTGGTCTTGCCTCCGTTCATTGAAGATAAAATACAACACTGTTCACTGAAGATGCAAAATTACAACACTGCCTTCTTCTTTTACTGATGTTCAGTTACGTAGTGACAAACCGCTCAAAGTGGAGAATTATTCGGGGCTAAAGAAAAAATCTTCGGGGCTACAACCCCGAATGCCCAGGCCAGGCGACGCCTTTGAGTGTAACCACACTGTAGGATCAAATTAGGTCATATTGTTTACTTTAAGTATAGCCTTTTCACTTAAAAGCCACATAAAGATAGAAGTTTTCCAATCTCGTGTTCTAATCGCACCGGTATTAACATACGCGCTAAACAGCTGATCACACCGGTGTGACTGTACGCACGAAAGGGTTAATCAATGATTTTGTTTTGAAGGAGGAGTTACTTCAGGAAAAAAACATATTTTTTAAAGGCAGCTGGACTCGATCGAGACCAACTAGAATATTTGGCGAGACCAATGGCCAAGACCGAGACAAGTCCAATAGAAAAGACAATAGAAAAAACGTCTCGAGTCCGGACTCGAGTCCGAGACCAGACTCGAGTACTACAGCCCTGCCCGTGGTCTGCGTCTGAGTCCGTGCCGGAGCCCTGACAGAGAGTACCCCCACAAACCAGCCATGTGAACACAACATTTACTTTGTCTGGAAGCTCCATAAAGTGTCAGGAATACAATATTATAAATACAAAATTATAAATGTGTTTTTTTAAATCAAAGAACAAGGAATAGACCAAGCCTACTAATCAATTAAAAATCATCAGATTTACCCAACCAGCATACAAGCCACTTCGCCTGTCTCTAAACTACTCTAATTACTTTTTCTTTTAAACACTTTTGAATGTCCCTGTATTTCATTGAGAGCATGTAAACTCATTCCATCAACCTCTCTCAGTAGAGACTTTCGCCCACAAATAGCTTAAACCTACAACTCAGGTCCTCTTTGAAAATATCGTTTCAGTATTAACCTGAAGAATGTTTGCAGTGAAATAAGCATATGGGGACAACAAAAAGATTCTCCAGGGTTACCTCTTGAAGGATGCAGGAACAGGAAGACCATCCGTGAGACAGGACAAGAACTCAGGGCTTTACGCGGGTCAGGACCAGACCAGTATGTCCATGAATGTGGGGTGGGACTCCAGCACTGTCGCCTTGCATCGACTCCACCTGAAGAGAACAAACATACAAGTCATTAATGCACTGAAGCTGAGTAGTACATGCATCACAAAACAATAGATTGACGGAACAAAATTCTAAGAGTACAATTTGTGTAGTTGCTTATGACCTCTCTGCATTTTTTCCTCTTTTGGCTTTACATACATACATACATACATACATACAGAAGTAACTAAACCATAACATTTATTTTCACCAGTGTGAGAGGTTTTACTTTTGACTTTTACATATGTATAGTCTTCCTCAAAAATAGATTATTTGGGTTATATATATATATATATATATATATATATATATATATATATATATATATATATACAGTATATATATAGAATTATATATACATAGAATGTTGAAAAAAGAATATAAATTGTGTATAAATGCTATTTATTATATTCTGTCAGCCAAAATCAAGTAAGACATTCTAAAGATATGTATCTGAATGTCACCCACAGATACATGTGAGTCAACTGAAAAATGGTGAAAAGAAATTCACAAATGTTCAGAAGATGAGCTTATATAAAAATACTGTAGTTTGATTTACACTTATAACAGAAAATGTACTGTAATTTAATTTATATTTCAACATTTCAGACTTAAGGTTTGGTATTAAAAAGAATCCTGTGTAAAACAATACAATTGTGGTGGATTTCAACGCTGAAGTGATTTGTTATCTAAGATGCAATGCATCACCTAAACCTTAAGCATATGGTGTACACAGCATATAACTTGTGTTATAATGTTCTAGCCCATCTTGGTATAATTTGAGCCATATTTCAGTAATAAGGGGTTAGGAGAACAAGGAGAGAGGAACAGGTCATTAACACATCATTTCCTCTTAAAATTATCTACACTATATGGCCAACAGTATGTGGACACTCCTCCTAATTATTGAGTTCAGGTGTTTCAGCCACACCAATAGCTAACAGGTGCATAAAATCAAGCACATAGCCATGCAATCTCCATAGACAAACCTTGGAAGTAGAATGGGTCGTATTGGAGAGCTCAGTGATTTTAAACGTGGCACTGTCCCGTTTAAAGTCACTGAGCTCGATGCCATCTTTGCCACAAGTCAGTTCGCGAAATTTCTGCCCTGCTGGATCTGCCCCGGTCAACTGTAAGTGCTATAATTGTCAAGTGGAAGCGTCTAGGAGCAACAACAGCTCAGCTATGAAACAGTAGAACACACAAACTTACACAGCAGGGCCGCCAAGTGCTGAAGCGCGTAGCACGTAAAAACCGCCTATCCTCTGTTGAATCAATCACTACAGAGTTCCAAACTGTCTCTGGCTGCAACATCAGCACAAGAACTGTGCGTTGGGAACTTCATGAAATGGGTTTCCATGGCCGAGCAGCTGCACACAAGCCCAACATCACTATGCGCAATGCCAAGCAACGGCTGGAGTGGTGCAAAGCACGCCGCTACTGGACTCTGGAGCAGTGGAAACGCATTCTCTGGAGTGATGAATCACATTCCCACAGACACACTCCAAAATCTTGTGGAAAGCCTTCCCAGAAGAGTGGAGGCTGTTATAGCTGCAAGGGGGGCAACTCCATATTAATGCCCATGGCTTTGAAATGGAATGTCCAATAAGCTCATATAGGTGTGATGGTCAGGTGTCCACTTTTGGCCATATAGTGTACTTGTATATTAAAACTGCAATGACCTAAGGGAAAGTGTCACACTCCATGTCACATGCCAACAAAACAATGACACACGACAACTTATAAAATGCTAGGATAGGCATAATGCTACCTTTTCAAGGATGAGTGTTATTTTTGTTATTATTGATATTATGTCTTACATTTGATAGGTGAGACTGTCACAGCTCAGGCAGGGACTCGGGCGCAGACAAGAATGCAGGATGCACAAACGTGTTTAATAAAGCCAAAACGCAGTCCAGGAATCAAGGTCAAAAAACAGGCGAAGTCACAATCCAGAAAAGCACAGCAAACAAAACCAAAAACAGATCCAAAGACAAAGTCAGGTAAACAGACAAAAGGCAGGCAGGCAGGCAGGCAGGCAGGCAGGCAGGCAGGCAGGCAGGCAGGCAGGCAGGCAGGCAGGCAGGCAGGCAGAACGGCTTGTAATGTAACACAACAACTGAGACAAACTCCCGACGAGACAAGAAACAAACGGGGAATACATAGGGTAAGGCTAATGAGGAGATGGGATGCAGGTGTGCCGGCAGGCAGGTGGAGCCGGTCAGGTAATAGGGTGGGCGGAGACAGGGCGGAGAGCAGGGCAGGGCAGGAACACGGGAAAAACAAAAGCACATGGACAGGGAAAACAAAAACAAACCAGGCTAAGAAGCCGCAGTCCTGACAGAGACTGAGGATAACCATGTGAACTTTAGTCTATGGAAGACCTGTCACTGTATGTACAGCACCAGTGAAAAAACGTGAGGTGAAGGGGTTGCAGCTGTAGCCCTGTATAGATGGGTGGGGGTTAATATCTTACATTGCGATTGTTCTTACGAGGTGACGTATGGGTAAAAAAAGGTGGGTGGGGATTTCATCTCATTTAATGATCAGACCTTTTTAAATGACGTTAAGCAGCACAGCAGTGTTTCAAGTTTTCGAAGAAGGGAAGACTGTATGAGGCAGTTACAGTTACCAGTTGGTACCCACAACTGTTGTAATCGTGGACCTTTTGCAAAGGCCTCTTGAAGTATCCCACAACTCTGTGAGTGTGATACCCTCCAGATGTAAAGGATTCACAACCAGGTACTTTGGTCATCTTATAAACAGGGCGATGCCACAGTTGAGCACAGTCGAGTGGGCCTAATCTGCTCTCACAACTTTATAGCTCTGTTTGATTCTTGCCGTTGTGTTTACAATAATCGCCCAATCGAGATATCAGTTGTTGTCATCTCAAATTAATGAGACACATCATTTTTAAATTTGTGTCTAATTCAAGCTGACTGTCATGGGAAGGGTTCTCATCATACTCATCTCATCCAGGTCATTTAGCTGTTTTGAAAAAAGGAGGTGCTTGTGCAAACATCACTGATTGAAAATTAGCGCTCTTTCCATAATAGTTTGTGTGAAGTTCTTTGCTCCTCTCCTGCGTCTCTGTGCCAAAATCAGTACAATCTTTAACAGTTTTGCCTCATAATAATCAACAAATTGAATTGTGAGGGCACAAAAATTACTGTTGACATATTGCACATGGCCAAATATAATTGCATTTCAAAAGAATATATAAAGCATGCACTTGCAGTGAAATCTAACGGACAAAAAACTGAAGGAGCTACAGAAGGCATCAGATGTTATTATAGGAAGACAATGACAGGTCTGTCATTGTGTTGCTTGTTTTCTCGACTATAAATGTACATTTATTCCCTTTTTACTGCTTTACTCTGCTGAGCTAGAGAAGCTGCGATGGCCTGATAGTTTTGTTTTTCCTTCTATGTCACCCATGTTCATTGTAGGCCCATCGTGTGGCACCAGAATAGAGCCATGCTTTGAAAATAGTTGAAAACAGGAAAACAGATTCTATTCGAGAGTGGAAAGGCCAGGTAAATATTTTTATATTTTTCTCTGTTCCACTTGGGTTTCATACTGCAGTGTGCATGGGACAGTGGATTAGCCTAAAACGACTTGTGCTTGGGGCAGATGTAATTTCTAAGTGTAGGGCAAGAGGATGGACAGATCAAATTAATTCCAAATATCAAACAGTTGTGTGTGTGTGTGTGTGTGTGTGTGTGTGTGTGTGTGTGTGTGTGTGTGTGTGTTTGTGAGAGAGATAAGAAATAGAGAGAGGAAGAGAGAGAAAGGAAAAGAGTGTGTGTATGAAATGTGTGAATAGAGGAGACTGGATGAAGCACAGCACCTTTCCCCCATGTCTCATTGTACGGCACAGCTGTGCCGTTCACAGATGCACGTGGCAGGTGCATGCGCAGGTCTGTGTGGCAGTGATCAGAAAAGGGATTCAGTGATACTCTTAATATTTTACTAAATTCATTCCTAATGTGCATATAGTTCAGCACACGGCGAGAAGTTTTTGCGTGCGTGTGTGTACGTATTGTGTGTGTGTGTTTGCTCAGTATGTTGAAGCTGAATTGGGATATTTTGCAATTCTTACAAGTGCATAAAAGCCAGCGATTGAAAAGTGACGGGACACCCCCAACCCATGTCACCAAAAATGTCACTATGTCTGATTGGAACTGCATTTCTGAAAGGAGAGTTGAAAATGTTCAAAGTAAAGTTGAACACCAAATGCATCCAACGGGTTAAAGAGTGTACACAGAATCTGGTAAACGGGGCATGAAGGGTATTCTGCCACCCTTGTATGCCCTGCACAAGCTGACAGATAACTCCTCCTCCAAAATCACCATGCTGGAGAGAGTACTCGGTGAACTCTGTTTAATGGTGTACTGGAAGCGGGTAAAACTGTAGGAAGATACAACATAATAAATACATGAATTCCTGTATACATCAATAAAACAACCATGAAATGAGACCTGAGTTCTTTTAAGTGTGCAACTTACATGCCATTTTAACCTGTGCTTTGACAATTAACTAAAATGAGTGTTTTAACCATATTTAAGTGTTTTAACTATGACAATGGATTATCTTATCCTGCACATACTAACCAACACATATATCGTAAACTCACATTAAAACATGAAATGTCATTCAAGGCTTTGTTAACAACACAAACATACCGACTGTACATCCAGGAACATGAAAGGTAACAGATAAAGAGAATTGTCGTGACCAGAACTTCTGAAGCCTTTTCTAACTTTTCCATTAACTAAACACTTCCTGAACAGAAAAATGAGGTGCTGATGACATCATCAATAGGTGACTGACTCTTAAAGAGACAGTACGCACTTCACTGACAGCACAAAGGGACATCTCATTTTACACATTTTCTGTAATCATTTACAATATTTATAAGTATAGTTATTTATAATTATTATTAGAATATAGTTATATATTAATTGTAATGATCGATAATGATGATAATATCGACAACAACAACAACAACAATAATAATAATAATAATAGAAAAAAAATCCAAAATAAAGGGAAGCATCTTTGGTCTCCCGGTTTGGATTCGGCGAATGCATCCTCCGCAAATGCTTTTTGGGGTAAGGGCTTCCCGACTTGATAGTTATGAACGGCAAGCCCAGACCGCAAAAAGATTCGCAAAGGACAAATTACAGTCTACTTCCCACTAAGTCCACAACATTAAAGAAAACATGCAGAGGGTTCGGGCTCCCGGTTCTCTTCCATCTGTACAAAACGCCTCCAGCAAACGGAAAACCGAGGCACCGAAGCCTCTCCTTGTGTTTAAGTCTAGCTCCAGCTCTGTGCGGTCTATGGGGGTTTCCAAAAAGGCCACATCCGTGTCCCACCAAACTATGCGCTGCCGCTATCCATGGTTCCTATATTATGTTTTACTCCATGTTTGTTATTTTTTCCCTTGTTCTCCCTCTTGTCTCTGCATCATCTCCCTCATCTGATTTATTTTCTGCTATAAAATTGGCATACATTGTTTGCTTTGTATCTATCTCGTTTTAAAGAAGCATGTTTTTTGTTGTTATCGTGGTTCTGCACCTCTCGTTCGCGGGGTTGACTTGTGGAGAGCCGTGCTGCTCTCTCGCAGGTCGGAAACTCGTTAGGAGAAGAACTGGCTGTCTTCTGCTCACAATAAATAAGTGCAGCGAGGGATCTCATTGGAGCAATCAAAAAAATCGTCATCCACCAATCGGTGTCCTCCTCACACTCCTTTTGGAAAAAAAAAGACAGGGAAAACTAAATTGTTTCCTACTTTGCTACAAGTGACTAGATAAATGCTTTTGTTTACTCTTACGTATAATACATCTCTGTCAATGTTCTATTATATATTTTCATAAAATTGTAAATGTCCAACGTCCAAATTTCAAAAGTCAGCCTTTTGTATATAAATGCAACATAATCAGCAGCACCAACTGCAGTGATAGTCGTGGTAGCCGTCATGAATGCTAATATAGTATCTGAATCTGAAAGAGACACGAGACACGTAAGAAAGAACCCTAAAAATGACCACATGAGTGATTCAACTCACAATGTCCATGCACAAGGGTGTGCAGCACTGTGCTCAACACTGGAACAACATGACAAGCCTCTGAAACAAGTAGTGTGGAGAGTTCACTGATGGATACCACTCAGAGAGGACGCAACGACCTTTAAGCATTTAAAGTACATTCCCAAACTGCTTTTTCATCCAATGAAACCTTCATACTACAAACAGACTTTAGGTACACACATTTAAATACGCAGCATTACTGGTAATAATGAAACTACGAATAATGATAATAGTTACAGGAGTTATTAGGAAGTCAGTCTACTTGTTCAGCTTGGTCCATCTATCTCCCGCACACGTTCGCATGTGCCGAGCACGTGTAAAACCAAGTCGGCACAACACAATCAAACACACAATTCCCGAACAACTGAAAATAAGCTAAAATGATCAAAACAACAATTAAAAAGCATAACTTACAAAAGCTTAACTTCCACTTACCATTGGGATTCGTTTACTATAATTCCATGTGTGCCTTTCGACCACAAAGGCCCAGGCGTCCCCCTCTCTTGACATTGAATGTAAGTTACTGCACTAAGTAGGAAGGTTACTGTCTATATCTAGAGTTCCCTCCCTTTCCCGTTTCATCTTCCTCTCCCTCTCATCTCAATCTAATATAGCCTACCCCTTTCACTCAAACTCTTCCCATATGTATAACTGGGCAAGGGCAGTACGGAGGGGGAGGGGGGGGGGCAAACAATCCACAATTTAAAAATTGAACAGAAAAAAATCCAGCTCCATATGCTACCACGATGTGGACTTGTCAGGTTGTCTTTTCAATTACGATTGTATTATGGACGGTGGTGTACCGAAAGGTTGCCAGTTCGATTCCCTGCTGGGGGGCCGCTGTTGTACCATTGGGCACGGTATTAACCCAGAATTGCCTCAGTAAATATGCAGCTGTGTAAATGGACAACATGTAAAAATTTGTACCCTATGCAAATCGCTCTGGATAAGAGCATCTGCTAAATGGCATATATGTAATAATGTGATGTAATGCGAGCGTCTCCATTCAGTCACGATTCTCCCTGTCTGTCTCCACGGCACGGTAACTGCTGCTCCTGACGCAGCCAACAGGCATTACTCACTTTAGCAGTCACGACTCGAGGATCCGTGTTGTTTCAACCAAAATTACACCTCCACCCCTGAATTATTTAAGAGGATCCTGCCCTGTCTGGATTATGCATTTATGAAACGGTTTATGAGAGGTTATGGTAGATGTTTCTTGTGTAGGATTAAATCGTCTGTCAGAATATACATTCACGTTGACATTTGGAAACACAGACGGTGTTCACTGTCATTTATTTTCTTATGTGTATTAGAAGTGCAAACATGCAGTAACTTTTTCTCCCAACCTCACAATCAATGTTATGTGTTGCATTGCGAACAGGAAGCTTTAGATCGGAAACCAGTATGTCGGAAGAAAGAATAGAAAATGTCATTTTGTGTCAATAAAACATTGAGGTTGGGCGATCGACGTCCCAGAGTATTCCTTGTTAAGACCGAGTTGGCCTTTCAAAAATAAACATAATTGATAATTGATTGATAATCACACCCTTACAGCTACAATAACAGTAGCGCTCAGTGAGACTTAAATGGCTGTCTTTCGCATCTCATCAGCAATGATTCGTTTAATGTGACGGATTAAAAATGTATCTCAAAGGCACAAACACAAAATGATCGGAATCGCTAAATAAGATGGGAACAGATAAAGAAAATATATCAATCGATTGGTAAAATTATGAGGAGACAAACTGGATGACGTGGGCGGAAGAGTAATCCAAGTCAATCCGCCTATAGCCTCCCTGTCTGAACCCTCACATCATCACGTAAAATGATTCAAACGATGTCGGCGGGAAAATCCGCGAAGTGGAAAATGTTGAAGTAGGTTACCTTATGTCTTTGCGGACAACTTTTCATCTGGTTTTAATTTGGGAGTTTCTAGCACTATGTCTGGTGGCCAACTCCTCTTGTGACGCCCAACTGAAGTGCAGGCATTTTGTATTGTTTCACCCGAAATCAATTATGATCCTTTCCAAAGTTTCCGGTTTTGTTGCTGGGACGTGGAACATGGAACCCCCTGCCGCCGTTCCATTTTTTCAGAACCATCTCTATTGGACAGCTCCTGGGTTTTCCCCTGTTCGCTCAGTGCTGCGTTTTCAGTTCGCATTTTCTCCGAGGATATTTTTATCGTATTCCCTGTCTTGCGCCCGATATTGTGATTCCCACAGTTTGTAGTTTGGGATCGGGAAATGCTGAGCTTTCGTTTAGTTCGAAAGCTAAACAATTCTTGCGGAAAGGAAAAGAAATGGAAGAGACTCAACAGCGCCGACAGACAGGCAAAGAAGTTTGCAGTCGCTACTGATTCTTAGATTTACCGCCAGAGTGATTCCCCATATGCAAGGAAACGCTTGTTTTGATTTTCAAGCCCATGCATGAAATCACGATGCTAAAATGAAACTACATATCTATCCCCCCAAAGAGGACAGAATAGGATTTAATGATGACAAAATCATTTGAATGGCATGTACAGCACATCAACACACGACACGAGTCCAAACAAGCAAGATAACGTGCAAAATATTAAAGACCGAAAAACTAGCAATGGTATGAACACGACTCGTGCATGGATCACTTACCAGTGTGGGGAACCCTCGCTGTTATGAGGAAATACATTTCTTTTATTCAATTAATTTGGATTATATTACGCACAGAGCAAAGTACAAAACTGCATTTAAAATAATATGTTGCATATGATGTCCAAGTTTTCGTAGAATCGCATTCCTTTTTATACAAGTGATACCCTCTGTCTATTTCTGGACCACGATCAAACCTTGATGCTATTTTTACGCAGTAAAAAAAAAAAAAAAAAAAAACTCACACACTCACAAAGGCATCTCGCAGGAACGTTACGTGAAAACCATGGCATGCATATTAAGACCTGACTTCCCTTCGTTGCGTCATTAAGTTCTTTTTTTTTTTTACACCGAACGCCTTTTTATTTCCTCATTCTGTCTTGTTTCTCAAAAGACATTATTTGGCTCTACTGATCGCCTTCATGTGCTCCTTCAGTCTCTCCTTGTCCCTTTCTCTGTCGCTTTAAAACTGTCAGTTGCAGTAAATCTCAAGCAACTATCGTTAGCTAAAACACAACGATAGCTGTATTTTCTCAGTGTATATATTCCGATGTATGATGAATTTACCCAACAGAACACTCAGTAAAATATAAAAAATTAAAGCTCACTGCCGAGGGACAAAAGACATTTTATTCTATTGAGGGCTGCGTCAAGTTCTAGGCAATGACGTCACATGTAGGTTCTCCTCGTCTCTGGATTCACTGTCTGTCCCACTCTTATGAAATTTGCCTCAGAAACATTGCAGGTTAAATGTACAGGGTGGAATATTAAACAGAGACACACGACCAAATTAATGGCGTTTGTGGTATGTATCGTGGATGGTGGTTTAGTTAGAAATGTATGAATGCAACACTGCATTTCCCCTACGCACCACTCAAGAAACGTGAGAACCAGATTTCTTCCGCGTTTCCTTTTTCTCTCCTTTCTCTTTTTCTCCCTCGTTCTCATTTTCTTCTTCGCTCCCTCCCCCTCTCTCTCGTGGATTCCCTGGCTTGCATTTTTGTCTCATCAAGGCAGGCAGTGTTAAAGCTTGTCCCATTCCATGTATTTGTCAGGGAAACATCTTCATCTCCCCAAGTGACAACACCGCGAACTCTCGGCGTGTGCTGGCTCCTCTCGTGCCAGTGCCCACGCACCAGACTCGCACCCCCAAGAAATCGACTCACTGTAAGCTTTCAGGGCTGCATACACACTCCAGCGGACATAGCCATTCTATACACGCGAATTCCATAGGCAGATGAATAAAATATATGCATGCATATATATAAGGTGTGTATATATGATGCATATATATTTATTAATTACCTTTTCATTCACCTATCATCTACCAATCACATATTCATTTTCATTCATTATCTCTATTTTGTTAAATCCAGTCACATACCCGACCATATTTGTATTCCCGGAGCCCCACTGGCCGGTCACGAGGAGTGTGATTACAGTGCTTTATTTAGAAAGTGGGACTCTCTGCACTCAGGGGGAGACGCTTTCTTCGAATAGACATCTCAGAGAAAGGGGCAACGCCCAACGCTATTTTTAACGTGTATGCACGGCTGCTCTGTATTCTATGAGAAGCCGTTTTGGCCAAAATTGAATACTTCACTTGCACATACATGCATACCGTCATGCATATACATACATATATACACACATATACATACATACATGCAAACACACACACACATATATATATGCTTAATATTTTCTCTGAAATAATGTAAAATGTGAAGTTTCTTCTCAATATTTTAGGTGTGTGAATGAAGAAGAGAATGAGAATGAAGAACACAGAATGAAAATTGCAGTGCTGAACAGTGCAATAAAATGTAATACCTCTAACACACCACACAATCATGGTGTTATTACAAAAAGCAAGATCATTGCCAGCACTGAATTTTCAAAATAAATTAAAAAAAAGAATCTCACAAGAAGTACCCTACATAAGAGTTTCATAAAAACAAAAAAGTCCAATCCAGTTGTTTCCATCATTGGTGCAATTGTTGCTTCATCTCATTCACTGAAGAACTTGATCTTCAGTATTTGTGCTTTCCGAGATAGCTGATTGGCATCCAGCTCGAAGAAGAGTTTTTGGATGATTTCAAAGGTGTATCTGAGCTCAGGAGGGTACCTCAGGTTCAACGTGTAAATGAACCCAAACATTGCTGCAGCAAACAGTATATTGCCAAGGTCCTCAAGAACTATGACTCCTTCCAACACCACAGCGATATCTGCAGGGGGGTCACCAGCATCTGCTCCCTCAGCTCTGATCAGATAAACCCCCAGAACGGTCTCCTGTATTCCCTGCTCGACACATTGGCATCCTGGAGGGGACATACATATCACATTGCTAAATCTCATGGTGCTAAGATCACCATTTAAGAGTTATTTTCACTCAATTTTAGGAAATAGTTCAGCATATGCACTGACCACATACTCCCGGAGTAGATTGCCTGGATCTTCAATCATGTAGACACACAAAGCTTTGAGGATGCATTGTCTCTTTACGTTGATTTCACCACTCTGAGGAAGGAATGGGACAATACACAGAGAGAGAAAGAAAGGGCATGAGGAAGAACGCTTACAGTCAATTAATTCTGCACCTTTTGTTTCAATTCCAGACATTTAGTGTTAATTCTGACAGCAATGGTGACCCAAAATGAACTCCAGAACAAATTCTGAAGTGTCCAAACTGAGATTAAGGTGATAGAAAGGGTCTGATGAAAGTTATACACCCAAAGATTATACACAACCACAAAAGATCTTTACCTTTTCTGTGACAAAATCTCATCCCCAAAACATTTTTGTTGCACACTTAACCTCCACAGTCCTTTTCTTTACCAACTTACCCATTTGCCCATCCCATGGTCCTTTCCACTTTGCTTGTTCTCACTTCATTCTCTTGTTTTACTATCCCTCTCTCAGTTCTCTCATTTCCCCACATGGTATGACAACAGAACTGCATGTTTAAAAAGCATATCAAATTTGATAACTGCCATTCCTGAGAGTGCCACATTACATAAAAAAGAACTAGAGGGGTGCGTCTGTTCATACCTGTTCCATGGGCATCATGAGGCCCCTTATACTTCGACCTTGGGCCCCTCCTCCTCCAGCAGACACTTTCCCAAGTTTAGCGGAGTGTAGATCCAGCTTGGAGAAAAACTTTGACACCAGAGGGACAGTTGTGATTCGTTAGGATTCAGCACAGGATTCAGTTGTGATTCGTTAGGATTGACCTATAAAGGAATTCAGAGTAACACAATTAATCACAGCCGTGCTGATATAACAGCACTCCCTCTCGTGTGATATTGATTAATTGACAAAGACTTAGTCAGGAAATGTTACAACATATATTTTTAAAAATAAGGGCGCCCTTCATTACTCTACAGTTTAGATTTAGGTGACACACAATGACTGAAGTTAAATCGCTTTAGAAACGGAGCAACGCGAACGTGATAAAAAACGTTAAACATTATAGGGCATTAAGAAACAATTGCACTAAACTGATAAAAAATGCAAAAAGTGACTACTACCTTAACTTAATAAATGAGAACCTTAATGATCCCAGTAAATTTTGGAAGTTATTTAAATCATCATCAGGGTCTATGACACCCTCTACTCTTCCTGATCTTTTAAAGGTAAATCAAAGCAAAATTAAGGCTAAACATAACATAGCAGATGCTTTTAATATGCATTTTATCAATGCAGTCTAAGCTGCGGCTTGATCCCCAGCTCTTGGAAGTCAGCGTTTGTCCTTCCTTTATTAAAAGGTGGAAATCCCACTATCCTGGATAATTATCGCCCTATTTCCAGACTGTCCGTTACAGCTAAAGTATTTGAATCTCTCTTTCGACAAGGGCATAGTACTATAACTGCAGCCATATCAGTTTCAAATGGTATTATTACTGCTCTGGATGATAAATCAATAAAAAGGGCAGCACATGATTTTTTATCTAAAGCGTTTGATTCAGTGATCAAGTTGTTGATCACATGTATTCAGTTTGATCTCTGAATAAAAACATGAATAAACACTATTTCCCAATACTATTTAAAAAAACACGTACAGAATGTCCAGAAACAAATGTCCTTCGCTTGTAAATCAAACTACCAAAGTCCATGCAGTGGGATCCGCTCCGTTCTGCCGACTCCGAGCCACAAAGTCCAGTCCAAGCACAGGCGCAATCCAGTCCAGTCTTTGCAGGCACCCGCAAAACATCCACAACCTCCCAATGACGTAACCCGGAAACCTTGAGCCTTTGTGGGATCTGCAGACCGCGATGGTATCTTCTTAGATGGCCATCAGACAGCTCTGCCTTCCCCGTCGGCACGCCACTCCAGCTCCCGTTGAGCGGCACGTCGACTGCACCTGGTTAGAAAAGGGCACCCTTACTCTGCCGCACAATCCACCCCAACACAAACGCACACAATAATAAAATATGTGCACTTCCCTTTATTCCCGGCAAGGAGCGAGCCCATCGACCTCGATCCGAATCTGAGTCCGGACTTCAGGAGGCGGCGAGCGGGCACCAATCTCGCAGGCGGAGCGGCGACTAGGAGCTGCAGGATCACTGTCGTGATGTAACGGCGCTTCACAGAAGGGAATCGGGAATCGGGAATCGGGAATCGGGAATCCCCAATCCCCAATCCCGGTAAGTCCATTTCTGTCTCTTTTTATGGGGTTCTGGAGCGGCTGCACAGCGAATAGCCTTACAGATGTAATTAATGGTGGGAGTTCTCTAGGTAGCATGACTAGTGACGTACATTTGTTATGACATCTCACAATACAAATACATGCAGAAAAAAAACATCACACTGTACATTACTTTGTGCAAATGTCAACCCTTGTGCAAAAGAAAAATCTCATGTGACAATTTGTGGTCCACTGCAAATACAAGCAATCACAGGTCAACATCTACCTTATGACAGTGTTATCTGTCCCTATTTGTATCTTCATACGAAACCTTTTTTATCTCATTTTGCTGCCCATCCTGACCACGACTCCCTGGCAGAAGAGATATTGTATCTCAATGGGACCTTCCTGGTTAAGTAAAGGATAAATAAATACATAAAAAACGTGTAGGCAACCTTTGAGCGGCTAGCAACATTAGCTAGCTCATTAGCTCACTGAAAACTTGGCTAAATGGGGCGATAATTGCAATATGCAGGGGAAAGCCCTTAAATCAACCAAACGAGAATAACTCGAGTCAAAAAACCTGTTTACTACGTAAATACACCAGATATATCAGCTATCTGTTTAGTTCAGCGAGAGCTAGCTGGCTTTAGCTAATACTGCGTTATGTGACTAGCTCAAAACAGGTGTTAAAAAGGCCAGGCTCAGTGCAGAGACCTGTTTTCCCCTTCTCATGTTTCCCTGTGTTGTTATTGGCTAATCAGGGACACAACAGACATTTGATAGTTAAAGTCCGCCCCCTAGTTAGTGTGCTAGCAATGCTTAGCATTGCAAGCAGACTATTCTTATTCTTTAGTTTTATTCTTCTTCTTATTCCACCAAATTTGGGAACGCTTCTCCTCCCACAGTTTTCGAGATATCCACCCCAAACCAACTGTAACCCGTCCAGTGTGACCCCGATCGGGTTGCTGGTGTACAGCTAAGCCGTACCTGCACTCGTTCTCCGTTTTTTGAACTCTTTTTTCCCATAGACTCCCATTCATTTTCAAAATCACCCCCCTCACCCTTCACGGCCTTCCCACTCGCTCACTTTTCACCCCAGAGCCACCACACCTCACATGTTGCCTCGGGACAAATCGCCCGACACTCATCCGAGACCGTTTTGACCCGCACACGTCTTTTTGTCATTTTTTTAATCAGTTTTTTTACTCATTTATTCATTCTTCCATCCTGCCATTGACTTCAATTCATTTTTCAAAGTCTTGCCGTTCGGTCACCTTTCGGCCTACGGCCACAGTACCTCACATGCTAACTCAGGTCATGCCACCAAACACTCATTAAAACACATACTGACCCGCACTCCTCTTTTATTCATTTATTCATCCCTCCATCCTCCCATTGACTTCAAATCAATTTTCAAACTGTTACCACTTGGCCACCATTTGACCAATAGCCACGGGAACTGATATGCTGTTTTGGGTCATGTGACCCAACACTCACCAAAGTGGGTGTGTCCCTAGCAACCATATTGTTTACTCTAGCAACCACCTAGCAACCACTTAGCAATGCCCTTGCAATGCCCAGCGACCATATTGTTTACCCTAACAACCGACTAGCAACCACTTAGAAACATTATGGCAACCACCCAGCAACGCCCTAGCAAGGTCCAGAGACCATATTGTTTACCCTAGCAACCACTTAGCAACACCCTGGCAACCACCCAGCAACACCCTAGCAACCAAGTGTCAACCACTTAGCAACACTTTGGCTACCACCCAGTAACGCCCTAGCAATGCCCAGCGACCATATTGTTTACCCTAGCAACCACTTAGTAACACCCTAGCAACCGCCTAGCAACACCCTAGCAACCACCTAGCAACCACTTAGAAACACTTTGGCAACCACCCAGCAACGCCCTTGCAATGCCCAGCGACCATATTGTTTAACCTAGCAACTGCCTAGCAACCACTTAGTAACACCCTAGCAACCGCATAGCAACACCCTAGCAACTGCCTAGCAACCACTTAGAAACACTTTGGCAACCACCCAGCAACGCCCTAGCAATGCCCAGCGACCATTTTGTTTACCCTAGCAACCACTTATCAACACCCTGGCAACCGCCCAGCAATGCCCTAGCCACGCCCAGCGACCATATTGTTTACCCTAGCAACCGCATAGCAACACCCTAGCAACACTCTAGCAATCACTTAGCAACACTTTGGCAACCACCCAGCAATGCCCTAGCATTGCCCCAGCGACCATATTGTTTACTCTAGCAACCCCGTAGTAACCACTTAGCAACACCTTAGCAACCAAGTAACAATGCACTAGCAACCAAATCATATACCTTAGTAACCATCTAGCAACGCCGTAGTAACCACCTTATATACCTTGGCAACCACCTAGCAACAGCCTAGCAACCACCAAGTAACGCCCTGGCAACCACTTAGTAACACCCTGGCAACCACATAGCAACCACTTAGCAACACTTAAGCAACCACTCAGCAACGCCCTAGCAACGCCCAGTGACCATATTGTTTACCCTAGCAACCACTTAGCAACACCCAGGCAACCGCCCAGCAACACCCTAGCAATGCCCCAGCGACCATATTATTTACCCTAGCAACCACTTAGCAACACCCTAGCAATCACCTTATACACCTTAGCAACCACCTAGCAACTGCCTAGCAACCACCTTATATACCTTAGCAACCACCTAGTAACGCCCTGGCAATCACCTAGCAACAGACTAGCAACGACTTAGCCACATCTTAGCGATCGTCTCATATACGTTACCACGTTTTCGCTGCCGGGTTGCAATGCACTTTTCTAGTTCTTCTTCTTCTTCTTCTTCTTATTCCACCAAATTTGGGGATGCTTCTCCTCCCACAGTTTTCGAGATATCCACCCCAAACCAACTGTAACCCGTCCGGTCTGACCCCGATCGGGTTGCTTGTATACAGCTAAGCCGTACCTGCACTCGTTCTCCGTTTTTTGTCGTTTTTTCATCCCTTTTTTCCCATAGACTCCCATTCATTTTCAAAATCACCCCCCTCACCCTTCATGGCCTTCCCACTCGCTCACTTTTCACCCCAGAGCCACCATACCTCACATGTTGCCTCGGGACAAATCACCCAACACTCATCCAAGACCGTTTTGACCTGCACTCGTCTTTTTGTCATTTTTTTAATCAGTTTTTTTACTCATTTATTCATCCCTCCATCCTGCCATTGACTTCAATTCATTTTTCAAAGTGTTACCACTTGGCCACCATTTGACCAATAGCCACGGGACCTGATATGCTGCTTTGGGTCATGTGACCCAGCACTCACCAAAGGTGGGTGTGTCCCTAGCAACCATATTGTTTACCCTAGCAACCGCCTAGCAACACCCTAGCAACCACCTAGCAACCACTTAGCAACGCCCTTGCAACGCCCAGAGACCATATTGTTTACGCTAGCAACCACTTAGCAACACTTTGGCAACCATCCAGCAACGCCCTAGCAATGCCCAGCGACCATATTGTTTACGCTAGCAACCACTTAGCAACACCCTGGCAACCGCCCAGCAACGCCCTAGCAATGCCCCAGCGACCATATTGTTTACCCTCGCAACCGCCTAGCAACCACTTAGTAACACCACAGCAACCACCTAGCAACACCATAGCAACCCCCTAGCAACCACTTAGCAACACCCTAGCAGCCACCCAACAACGCACTTGCAACCACCTTACATACCTTAGCAACCACCTAGCAACAGCCTAGCAACCACTTAGCCACATCCTAGCGATCGTCTCATATATGTTACCATGTTTTCGCTGCAGGGTTGCAAGCACACTGCATTTTCTTCAGGAAATGCACTTTTCTAGTTAGTGTGCTTGCAATGTGAAGGACACAGATGTCCACGAGCTAAAGCGTGCACTGGGCATGATTAATTACATGAGTAAATATATACCAAACCTGGCAACAGCAGCAGGTCCCCTGTATGATCTGCTGAAGGGAGAAACCGTCTGGACATGGGATCAGCCACAGCGACAAGCATTTCAGCGACTCAAAGAAGCCCTTTTTCCCTCACCCGTCTTGGCTCACTATGACCCACAAAGACAGACAGCTGTTTCAGCAGACGTGAGCAATTATGGGATAGGGGGCATCCTTCTACAGTTGCACGGTGAAAGCTGGAAGCCCGTTGTGTACTGTTCCAGGAGACTGTCAGATGCCGAAACCAGGTACGCGCAGATTGACAAGGAATGCTTAGCAGGAGTATGGGCCTGTGAGAGGTTCCAAAAATACCTGGTAGGCATGGACAGATTTCGACTTATCACGGATCATAAGCCTCTGGTGCCACTGATAAACAATAAGGACGTGGATGCGGTACCAGTGCGATGTGAAAGACTCCTGATGCGGCTGATGGGGTTCAATGCCAAGGCAAAATATGCACCAGGGAAAACACTGGTCATTGCTGATGCCCTGTCACGCAGCCTTGTAAAGGACAGAGACGACACCACAGAGATGATCATTGTTTGTCACGTTAATACAGTCACTCTCAGTTGGCCAATATCACAGCACAAACTGGACATAAGGTCTGCTACACAGAGGGATGAGCAGCTGCAAAGTGTACGGAAGCTGATCAAAGATGGATTGCCTAAACAAGTGAGTAGCGTCACGAACAGTGCAAAAGGCTATTACACAGTGAAAGATTCATTGTCAACACGTGAGGGCCTTATCACACCAGGCTGTCGCATCAGGAGCCTGAAAACCCACCTTTTCAGAATCCACCTGTCCCCGATTGTGTAACCTTTCTGTTATGTTACATTTTATGGTAAAAAATGGTAAAAATATCTTCTGTACTAACCTTGTCTCTATGTTGTAGGTTTTGCTTGCAGATTTCTGTTCTATTGTTGCAGGATATACAGGAGCATGGTACTGTAAATAATTTGCATTCCTACTGTGATCTTTTGCTTAAGAGGTAGTTAGCCAAACCTGATTGATGCACTAATTGTAAGTTGCTTTGGTTTAAAAGCGTCTGCAAAATACCAAATTGTAAATTGTAAATTGCATTGTAATTCCACAGTCAATGAGACAGGAAATACTGGAGCGCATACATGATGGACATCAAAGCCTGTCAAAACGTAGAGAACGTGCAAAGGAAACTGTGTGGTGGCCTAAAATATCTGCTGATATTAAACACAGAAAGTGGAAACATGCCACTTCTACCAGAAAAAACAAGTGTACACAACACAAAGACCCACTACAACCCACACCTCTGCCTGAACGACCATGGCAAAAGATAGCCACGGACATACGTGAGTATAAAGGCAAGCACTACATTGTGATATCAGATTATTATTCACGGTACTTGGAAATCTTGCACTTGCCAACTACCACAACGGACCAGGTTGTTAAGTTACTGAAATCCACATTTGCAAGATTTGGCATTCCTGACCAGATAGTCAGTGATAATGGTCCACAATACACAAGTGAGACCTGGAAAGACTTTTGCAGACAGTATGACATTGTGCATGTCACATCCAGTCCCCACAACCCTCAGGGTAACGGACATGCGGAGTGTGCTGTTCAAACCGCAAAACGCATCCTTAAACAAGAAGAGCCATTATTAGCATTAATGTGCTACAGAGCAACACCAACAACCTCTACTGGTGTAAGCCCGCCTGAACTGCTCATGGGACGGGAGATAAGAACCACACTCCCTTCACTCAAAAGGAATCTGGTCCCTATGTGGCCTGGTAAAGCCCTCATCATACGCAGAAATGCAGAGGCTAAGCAACAACAGGCATTTTACTTCAACAGGAGACATGGAGTAAAGGACTTGCCACCGTTACAACCAGGAGATCAAGTTCTGTTAAAGTTGGATGAGGACAAGACATAGAAAGGACCAGCATGTCATCCGGGAGAGCTGTACAGTACGGCAGGGTGTTGCTCTCCTCTAATTGTGGCAATATTATGGAGAACAACACATGCCACAATAATGTCACATGCCCTCTCTGGGGTTACCCTGAGTTTACGTAGACAATGGAACCGGGCTTTGAGCATGCCTATTGTCATCTCAACCCGGGCTCTAGTCCTTGGGAAGCCCTGCAACATAAAAACTAATTACTGATCCCAGTCTGAGGTCGCAGCAGAATGTCATGAACAGAATATAATTTAAAATTAGATTACATTAGATTCAACTTTATTGTCATTGTGCAGAGTACAGGTACAAAGCCAATGAAATGCAGTAGCATCTAACCAGAAGTGCAAAAACTAGCATTATTTACAGAAAGTGCAGTTGAGTAATTACTCCAGTATAGGAAATGTTATATTTTACAGTATGTACAGTGTTAACAGATAATAAATATGTATAATATATTAATGTGTTGTACATTGGGGGGTGAAATGGACAGGGTTGGAAAGGGGAGAGTATATATAAGGGTTGTATGTACAGTATTGACAGATATGTACAGATGGTTGTATGTACAGCAGTGCAAATATGAAAGTAAAAGTACAGAGACAGTGCAGTCAATTAGTGCAATGATGCTTAGTGCTGTGGTGTGGAGTTCAGCAGGGTCACAGCCTCGGGGAAGAAGCTCTTCTTGAGCCTGCTGGTGCGGGAGCGGAGGGTCCTGTAACGCCTGCCTGATGGAAGGAGAGTAAAAAGTCCCTGGTTAGTGTGGGATGCATCCTTGATAATGCTTTTTGCCCTGCCCAGACAGCGTTTATTATAAATGTTCTCAATGGTGGGAAATTGGGTGCCGGTGATCCCTTGGGCAGTTTTCACCACCCGCTGTAGTGCTTTGCGGTCTGATGCAGAGCAGTTGCCGTACCACACTGAGATGCAGTTGGTGAGTATGCTCTCAATGGTACAGCGGTAAAGTCACCAGTATCCTAGGATACAGGTGAGCTTTCTTAAGGCTCCGCAGGAAGTAAAGGCGCTGCTGCGCCTTTTTGATGAGAATGGAGGAGTTCAGGGACCAGGTGAGATCGTCAGAGATGTGGACGCCAAGGAATTTGAAGCTAGATACACGCTCCACTACATCTCCGTTGATGTAGATGGGGGCGTGTGCATGGCTCCTAGCTCGCCTGAAGTCCACAATGATCTCCTTGGTCTTCTGGGTGTTAAGGGCCAGGTTGTTGTCGGCACACCACACGGCCAAGTGCTGGACCTCGTCCCTGTAGGCCGTCTCGTCGTCCCTTCTGATCAGGCCTACCACCGTGGTGTCGTCTGCAAACTTGATTATGGTGTTAGAACCATGTACAGGAGTGCAGTCGTGGGTGAAGAGGGAGTACAGAAGAGGGCTCAGCACACAGCCTTGTGGCATGCCGGTGTTCACGATGAGAGTGGAGGAGGAGAGGTTGTCTAACCTAACAGACTGGAGTCTGTTAGTCAAAGTCCAGAGTCCAGTTGCAGAGGGAGTGCTAATGCCAAGCTGGCTAAGCTTGGAGATCAGCTTGGAGGGAACACAGTGTTGAATGCTGAGCTGAAGTCAATGAACAGCATTCTGACGTATGAGTTGGGACTGTCCAGGTGGGTCAGGGCAGAGTGGAGTGCCGTGGAGATGGCGTCCTCTGTCGACCTGTTAGTGCGGTAGGCAAACTGATGGGGGTCCAGGGTAGTGGGCAGACAGGATTTCAGTTGTGATAAGACCAGTCTTTCAAAGCACTTTGCAATGTTGGGGGTGAGTGCAACCGGGCGGAAGTCATTCAGGGCCGTAGCAGTGGAGTGCTTTGGCACTGGCACAATGGTGGCGGTCTTGAAGCTTGTGGGGACAACTGCCTGGGCCAGAGACAGATTAAAAATGTCTGTGAAGACCCCGGCCAGCTGCCCTGCACAGACTCTGAGCACCCGGCTAGGTATTCCATCCAGGCCAGCTGCCTTCCTTGGATTCACCCTGCTCAGGGTGGCACAAGCATCAGAGATGGAGAGTGAGGGAGGCAGTTCACCAGGTGGGAGATCCGCTTTGTGGGTGACCTCCTTGTTTCCCGGTCAAAGCGGGCGTAGAAGTGGTTGAGCTCATCAGGGAGGGCAGAGCTGGATGGGGCACAGTAGGTGGTTTGAAGTCCGTGATGGTCTGTATGCCACGCCACATGCGCCGGGGGTCTGAGGAGTTGAAGTGCTCTTCGATCCTCAGTTTGTATGTATGTTTAGCCCAAGAGATTCCCCTCTTCAGGTTGGCCCTGGCTGAGATGTAAGCCTCTCCAGACCTGAAGGCTGCATCCCTGGCTTTGAGCAGGAGGCGAACCTCTCTGTTCATCCAGGGTTTCTGATTGGGGAAAGCTTTTATTTGTTTTGTGTTGTCACTCTGTCCACACACCTGTTGATGTGATCCAGGACAGAGTTGGTGTAAGAGTCAATGTTAATCTGAGAGTCTGTGGTGGCATGGGCAGCAAACACACTCCAGTCTGTGTGCTGGAATTGGTGCTGAAGAGCAGAGTCAGCACCCTCCTGCCAGATCTTGATAGTCCTCATTGTGGGTTTCACACGTTTAATGACCGGGCTGTACTTGGGAAACAGGAACAATGAAAGATGATCAGACTATCCCAGGTGGGGGAGGGGAGTGGCTTTGTAGGCATCAGCCACATTTGTATAGACATGATCCAAGGTTTTATGTCCCCTTGTGGTGCATGAGACATTTTGGTGAAATCTTGGAAGCACGGTATGTAGATTGCAGTGATTGAAGTCCCCAGCAACAATAAAGGCCCCATCTGGATACGATGTCTGCAGTTTGCTAATAGCGGCACTGAGATCTTTCATGGCAACTTTAGCAATTGCATCCGGTGGTACATAAACTGCAGCAGTGATGATGCATGTAAACTCTCGTGGTAGATAAAAGGGTCTGCACTTAATAATCAGGTATTCCAGATCAGCAGAGTGATAAGTTTCAGCAACGGTAGAGTCGGTGCACCATGATTTATTCACATAGATGCATAAACCACCGCCCCTGCTTTTACCTGTTGCTGCTGCAGCTCTGTCAGCCCTGAAGACCGTGCGCCCCTCCAGTTCCACCGCGTTGTTTGGGACATCGTTGTTAAGCCATGTTTCCGTGAAAAACATGAAGCTGCAATCCATAAGCCTTCTCTGTGTGAGGGTCCAAGTCCTGAGTTCATCCAGACACCGTACATTGGCGAGGAAGACGCTGGGTAACGCTGGCCAGTGTGGATTTTGCTTTCATTAACTTCAACTGAATGATTTCTACATCAGTCACCTGCAATCCTGTGGAATTCCTCTTTGGTCCTTAGAGGTTTGTGCCCAGGGAACACTACAAAAATGTGCAGTAGGCGTTTAAGTGCAAGGGACACTTTTCTTACGGTTCTGCAAACAGTTGCTTTCCCGGTATGTTCTGTGTCACCAATGTTATAAAGGAAACTCCCGTTGGCAAAAAAACAAAGAGCAACGCAAAGAATTTGCTCTGATGTGAGAGCATGTTCGCGGTATGTAATATTGGAGATGTAAGGCCAGAGAATGTTGTTCAGATAAATGATAGAGTGTGACGAAAAACGGTAACGTTCAATTAGGTAATCATCAGGGAATGAAGCACATCTAATGGCGGTCTCAAAATCCTCTCCCGACATAAGGCTGTGCGAATTAATTCGGCTTCAACATCAATTGAGAAAAGGGCATGCCATGTCCGACAGCTGCTTCAGGGTCAGCAGGAGGGAGGAGATAGGGAGAAACTCAGGGTTAGTTAAAGAAAACCTGCCAGCAAGCAGGTTAGGTTCTCAGAGCCAGTTCCATGGTAACTGACCCTGAGTTTGAGTTACCTCTCTTTCTGGAACGGAAAACTCAGAGGTTCCCTCATCTCAAGGTTAACGAACTCAGTTTTCACTAAACCCACTTTCTGGAATACCCCCCTGGACTGTCAGTTTAAGTTAGCAAATGTTATGTTTATGTGTATGATGCCTAATGTTCAGTATGTCACAGGTCTAGAGTAAAAGAGTTATTGTTTGTAACTCCATGATCCAGAGGGAGGATAATTTGAGGGGGAGATGTCAAGGTATTGGGTAATACAAGTAGACAGACAGACTGTGTAACCAATCAGAGAGAAGTGTTCTGAGAGAGACACCCAAGGGTATGGCGAAGTTCACCCACACCTGCCTACCCAAAAGCTAAAACAAAAGGAACTTTTAGCAAGCCCAAACACCAGGGGCCACATGTATCAACGGTGCGTACGCACTAAAATACTGCTGAGCACTTTTCTACACATAAAACGGTATTTATGAAAAGATACTTCCTGCGAAAACATGCATACCTCTGCGCATGGTCTCAAGGTGGCATACGCACAAAATTTGTAATTTGCAGATTGGCGACACCAAGAGGAACTAACGGTGATGCAAGTCTTGTGTCAATCATTGAGTGTTATCGCGCATGCATTGGTCCATGTGAAATACTGGTTTAACTGTAAACTGTGAACAATGTCGGACATTATGTGACTGTCAATTTGGCATTATTATATTAACATTGTAATTGGGCATTGCAGTCGAAAAAATTAAAACGTCACAGATGACCATGTGTAATCAAACATTTTTAATGAGTAGGCCTACTCCTATATACAGTCACAGGCTCATTTACAACGTATAAGCTTAAAGCATTCACAATCAGTATGGCTGTGTTACTGCTTTTAGAGGATATCGAGAATAACCTAATCAGGCATGAACGTGTGTTCAGGGACCAGGCAGACTCCTTCGCGAATGATGATGTTTGGCTAATAAGTCGCTTTAGATTGCCAAGGGCCGTTCTCCTCAGCATCTGTGAGGAACTGGAGCCTCTTCTCCTCAGAGAAACATGGTTTTCCTAATGTAATTGGCGCAATCAACTGCACTCATTGCAATGCAGGCACCAAGAGAGGATGAAGTTGTTTTTGTACATTGAAAACACTTTCATTCAATCAATGTCCAAATTATTTGCGACTCCACTATGTCACTTACAAACGTCGTTGCACAATGGCCTCAATCTAGCTTCGTGTCCGAATAATTTCTTTTCTTACGTCCTGCCATTGATCCTCAACATCAATCTCTGCATTTCACTGATTTACCTGGGATCTTTGTATGCTGATTCAACTAATTAAAGGCATGTCTCGGTCCATATAAGAACAATTGTGGTAGTGGGTGTTAAGCACGTTCATGTGCACATAATCGCATGCTAATCTGATTTAAATTCAGATTTATGAAGACATTTGGACATACATGGTGTTTGGTAACTCTGATGAAAAACCTCTGCACACAAATCGTGGGATTGTGTGTACACATGGTCCTACAGCAAGTTGTACGCAAAGATTGATACATATGGCCCTGCTTGTGCTCATTATTGACTAGTAACTAAATTACCTTTCCCATCTTCAACAATCAGCCCCGAATTAGCATATGAATTCTTACAAGCAAAAAGCAATCAAGCATGCCAGCACAAAGTTACAGCAAACTAGCTGTTGCTGTAGCTTGTTATATATATGTTCATTTACAAAAAAAAAAAACCTCAAATGTCCACATTTCTGTATGCTTCAAATGTTTCACACAGGTGTTATAACTAGCTATGCCAAAATCACATCTGAGTTTGATATATCCAGATGCACTAGCTAGCTAACTAACTTTTTTACATGGATGCATAGCTAGCTACTTAGACTAAGCTATGTCTCCTTAGTTAGCAAGCTAGCTATCATTGCAGTTTACTGCCAGTTTCTACAGTTACTGCAGTTTCTCATATGAATTGTAATTTACAGTGCCTTGAAAAAGTATTCAACCCCCAACCATTTTTTCCACACAAATTATTTCCACAACTTGAGATTTTGACTAATTAGACAGATTGTTTTACTTGTGAATCACTCCACTCTGCAACAGGGCAGCCCATAAAAGAAAATAATGATTTATAATCTTAAGAATAAAATAAATCAAGAACTGAAGTATTCATCCCCCTTCTTTAGTACTTGATTGAACCACCTTTTGCAGCTATTACAGCCATCAGTCTTTTTGGATAAGTCTGTGTTAATTTTGCACAATGTAATGGAGCAATATTAGCCCATTCCTCCTTGCAAAATTGCTCAAGCTGCACCGGGTTAGTTGGGGAGCGGCTGTGGACAGCAATTTTGAGGTCTTTCCACAGATGTTCGATGGGGTTAAGGTCAGGACTCTGACTGGGCCACTCAAGGATGTTAATTTTTTTCATTTTAAGCCAATCCAGTGTTGCTCTGGCAGTGTGTTTTAGGCCATTGTCCTGCTGAAACACAAACTTCCTCCCTAGTTTACACTTTCTGGTAGAGGGGAGTAGGTTTTTATCCAGAATCTCCATGTATTGTGTAGCATTTATTTTCCCATTAATCTTGACCAGATTGCCAGTCCCTGCTGCTGAAAGCCACCCCCACAACATGATGCTACCACTAGCGTATTTCACTGTGGGGATGGTGTTTCCTGGGTGATGTGCAGTGTTAGCTTTACACCACACATACTGCTTCACATTCTTGTTCCATGAATAAGTTTAGGGGGCCGCCTGCCCTAGGCAGTGTGGCTGTAGTTCCATATTTCTTCCACTTCTGTATGGTGGACTGCACTGAACTCACTGCACTGTTCAGTGCCTTTGAAATGTTCTTGTATCCTTCCCCAGATTTGTGCTTCTCCAATATTCCTTGCTTGTTCTGAATGCTCTTTTCTCTTCATTTTGGTTTGTTCAATGCACAATTCAACCATGCTGTTTGACCTTAGAGAAGGAAGGTATTTATGGTCATGAAATCATTCAAAATAGGTGATCCACTAATTTCCTACACAGGTGGAGACCAGTGTTAGGATATTTTGCCCTTCTCCGTGGAACTCAATGCAGGACGATGAAGAACACGCTGACGACTTCTCTTAAGAGAATTGATGTTTATTTCAGTGCGCAAGGGAGAGACAATCTCAGGACATTCGGGCTGTCTGTACCGAGAGAATCTCTAAAGAATCAGGTTGTGTGGTGTGTTGATATACAGTCCATGGTCATACATATCAAAGGATTGAGTTGAGTGGTGGGCCGGAGACAAATGGTCTTGTGCCACGGGAACCCTGGCAGAGCCATTCAGCAAGGATGTGTGACATCCTTGCTGCAGACACTACAGAGGTGTTATATAGACAAATTACAGACATATATATATATATACATGATACTAAATAAAACTGGGAACCTATCACCAGCAATACATTGGTTTAGAGTGTACAAGACAATATGCTGCACCTGAGCAAGGTTAGCCTTATAGTTATGAAGGATATGAATACTTTTTAAATCTCTAAGTTATTGTTTCATTTATTTTTTTCTAATTTTTTTGAAACGTTTTAGACATTTCTTTTGATTTGTCATGATGTCCAATACTGTGTAGACCAGCTGCAAAAAATAATAAATTTAATTAATTTGGAATCTGAGATAATAAATTATGGAAACAGTATTGGGGGCTGAATACTTTTTGAAGACACTGAACATATATATATAAAATATGCATATTAGTCAAAAGTTTGTATACACCTGATAAAGATGATGGGAAACATGCATTCAAAGACATTTTGATCTAAACACTTATGCTTAAATACTTGAAATTTGTTTCTGAGACAAACATAAACAGTGAAACTGATGCCTGTGTATGAATCCCAATCTTTTTCTCACCAGTGTGATGTTATTGTATTCTCAGTTATGCTTTCATACTAGCAGCATCCATGCTCTTCTGCGTGTTTTAAATCCTGGCATGACTTTAGTCTGTGACCAATGCAATATTCTATGTTAAGCTGACCTTTCTAAGAGTAGTGTGCATATGTGTATTTGTGCCGTTTGTGGCAGGGGGCTGTTCAAGGAAATACATCACACTCCCAGAACAATGGACTTTGTCAACAAAGAAAAAGCTCAGTTCTCAGATGGAAACAGCATTGTTCCAGGCATTAGGGGAAGAATGACATTTGGTCACTGTACGTTTTTGTAATGACTCGTTTATGGTAGCATGCATTGCAGCTTTTACATTTTTGTGAAAGAGAAGTGAGGAGGAGGAATGACTAGGAAAAAGAAAAAGAGCAGAAACAGAAGAAGGAGGACAGAGGGGATGATTAAGACAGTTCATCTTATCAAGACTAAAAACCTCCCAGTGATATTTGGTACTGGACGCTTATACAGCCATAAGGTTGGAGCTCAACATTTTGACCCAACTTCTGACCCTTCTGCTGACCTGACCAAAAAAGGAGGGGAACGCCAGTTGTCTGACATTAGGGAACAGGGCTCTTTTGTGTTTAGGTTAACTTTGCAACCCCTTGGATTACATCACAGCATTTCAAATCCTGATCCCAGTTCAGTCAGATTCATACACAATACCAGTGAAAAGTTTGTACTCTTGGCTTTTTACCTTGGACTGTTTGCAAATTCAATTTTGGCTCCGAACTGTCATTAAACAGACTTTTTGCTAGTCTGGTCTGCCTCTGGATCCTTCTCTGATTTGGGGTCCAGTCCTCCAGGGAGGGAAGCATATCAGTGCAGCTGTAGGATGGTGCTGAGTGGCAAACCTCCCCCCCCCCCCAGACCAGAAGGGGCTTATCCTGGCTGAAGGGCGATAGCCAACTGAGGAAAGGATCAATGCCAGATGGAAGACCCTTCAACACTGGTCAGGATGCAGACCTGCAGGTGGAAGGAGAGGAGCAAATGTGGAGAGAGATAAGGAGGTGGGATGTGCAGACAGCTGATGCAATAAGAATGACAGGTTAGTCAGCGTATTATATACATCATTTGCTGGTTTGAAATGATTTAGAGAGAGCAAGTAAGGATGTAGGAATTTCCTGCTCTCCTGAACTTTAGTTATTAGACTTCCTTTTTCTGAAAAACTATTTAATTGTCAGTACTTTTTGTTTTGAGAGGTAACGTATAAGCCTGATCTCAGCTAGTTACATAATGTAAGATGTAAGTGAAACACTGGTTGACTTAAGGGCCTTTATGTCTTAATAGAGCCCTTAATGTCCTTAGACAGAACCCTGAAAACACTTCTTTGCGGAAACTGAATGCAAGCCCACTGATTTGTGGTTAAGTGCATGATTAATTTGGACTTGAACACTCAAACTTGCCCTCATCTGGAGGTTAATAACCAGGAAGAAAACACTAAATTTGGCCTTGCAAAAGTACTCAGACCCTTTACCAGTTCGCACATTTTACTGAATTACAAATGATACATTGAAACTGATTTTTTAATTTAAAAACACTGAAACTGAAAGTTAATTGTTTTAAGGTGACATTGGATTTATGTTTGAAAATACTTTTAAGAAAAATAAAATAACTGAAATATCCTGTTTGCATAAGTATTCCACCCCTGTGCCCTGGAAGCGCAGATGAAAAAACTCAGATGAAGTGTCCTAATGAGGACACAACTGGCTTACCATTGGCCTCTACCAGTTGTAAAACTGCTTCAGGGTGCTTGACCACTCTCTGGAGACCCACCCCCAACCCAGGATGCCCCAACTTTAGTCTAGAAATCAAGATCTCTGCCTGTCTGTCTCCATCATATGGTGGACTGCCCACACCCACTGATGGTTGTATAGTGTACAGATTTCTCCTTCTGCTTTCTGAGTCCCAATCCCAAGTCCCAAGCCCTGCCCTGTCCTGCACTTCAGCTCAACCCTGCCCCAAGGGACAGAACACAGCTCTCCCCCTTAGGATGCCTTAGCATCTCCCAGCTCATTGCCCTCCACTCCCACATGAGCTGGTACCCACATAACCCCAACGGTTGTACCCCTGAGCATAGGTACATCTTTTGCCTTTAAAGGTCATGCCCCTCCCCATCCCCAGAATCAAGAACCCCATAAATGTACAAAACAAACACAGACCTCCAGACATTCAGTGTCAGGGGCGCACAATAAAAAATAAACAGTATTTGACGCAAGGAAATTTCCTCTGCATGGACAATGCACAATGACCTCAGACACCTAGACTCTGAAACAATGCATCAAGTGAATGTCTCAGTTTCTTGAGTTTCACAACAAACACAAGCAACATCGCTTGTACGGTCATTGTCTGTGGACAGAATTTTAGTGGATACTGGATGATTCAAGCAGATACCTAAAGCAATGGAGAACCATGAGGAGAGCAAAATAAATGGACACAGCTTGATATGGTATGCACAGTTATAAGCTACATGAATGAAAATATATTACCACAACTGACAGTAGCCACTACGCTAAATGTGCTTTGCGAGTGTGCATCCTCGCATTAAACATTGCACAGGGATAATTGCTGGGAAAGGGGACATGCATGAAATTGAGTTTAGTGGGGAACTTGTAATTTGGAGGTGTGTGATGTAGGAACTGTAAGTGTGGAATTAGTAGAGAGGTGATCTCCTGTCACGCCACAGTGTCCTTTTTCACATATTATGTTATGAGTTCAACAGCAACAGATAAAAAGGGGCTTAAATTTGAAACACTGAAAAAATGTATGGGGAGGACTCCAGATGTGCCAATGACAGGACAGAGGGACCCAGTGATCTGGGCTGAATGAGGCTCTTGGCTGGACTCTCAGTGACCTGTGCTTTGTTTTATAGCTAGATGCATCTGTTGTCCGTTTAATTGTCCGTTAAAAAAACTCACAAGGAAGCACAAATATGAAGACAAGCCATGGATTACTAAGGGGATAGAGAATGCATGTAAAAAGAAAAAGGTATTATATAGGAGATATTTAAAACATAGAACTAAAGAAGCAGAAAACAACTATAAGATATAAAAATAAATTAATAAGTATTATGAGATCTGTTAAGAAGGAACATTATCACAAACTTTTGGAGCAGTATAGGAGTAACACTCAAGGAGCATGGAGAGTGCTCAACAGCATAATTAAAAAGGGTACTGGAAGAGTAGACAATCCAAATTACTTTGTAAAAGATAATACCATTATAAACAAAATACATTGCCAATGAATTTAATAATTACCTTGTAAATGTTGGATAAAATCTAGCAAATGAGATTGTTGAGCCGAGAAATAAAGACGGTGTAGATGAAGATATTGTTCATAAAAACTCCTACTCCATCTTTACTAGGGTTGTTGAGGAAGAGGAAATACTTGATATTGTTAAAAATTTCAATAAAAAAATAATCCACTGATTGGATTCAAAATTGATGTCATGAGTTAAAGATATTATAGAATGTATAGTGAAACCATTGACACATGTTTGCAACCAATCCTTCCAAACAGGTATATTTCCCAGCAAAATGAAAACAGCAAAAGTCATTCCTATTTATAAAAGTGGAGATAGACATCTATTCTCCAATTATAGACCAATATATCTGCTTTCCCAATTCTCAAAAATTTTAGAAAAACTATTTGTATAAAGGCTTGATAATTTTTTTAGAAAAACACAATTTATTGAGTGACCATCAGTATGGCTTTAGAGCCAATAGGTCCACTTCAATGGCAGTGATGGAACTGGTAGATCTCTACTGCAATGGACAACAAGGAATATACTCTGGGGGTGTTTATAGACTTAAAAAAAAGCATTTGATACTATTGATCATGACTTATTAATGAAGAAACTGGAAAGATATGGTATACGAGGGATTGCATATTTATGGCTAAGAAGTTATCTTGATGACAGGTATCAATATGTCCAAATAAATAATGTCAAATCCGATTTGCTGAAGGTTACATGTGGGGTTCCACAAGGTTCAGTGCTAGGACCTAAACTGTTTATATTGTATATAAACGACATTTGTTAAGTGTCTAAATTGTTAAAATGTGTTTTATTTGCTGATGACACTACCTTATATTGTTCTGGGAAAAGTTTGGAACAACTTCTGAATACAGTGGAAACGGAATTGAAAGTCTTAAAGAAACAGTTTGATATTAACAAGTTATTGAATTTAAGTAAAACAGTTTATAATATTTGGTAATCGGCAAATCAATTATCAAGCTAAAATTAGGATCAGTGATGTTGAAATAGAAAGAGTATATGAAAATAAATTTCTGGGAGTAATAATTGATCATAAATTATCTTGGAAACCACACATAAATAATGTAAAAACAAAAATGTCTAAAACCATAGCAATATTAAATAAAACTAAGGATATCTTGAATCAGAAATCACTATATATACTGTATTGTTCTCTCATAGTTCCATACATTACCTACTGTGTGGAGATATGGGGAAACACTTATAAAACCAACACTAATCCAGTTTACATGCTACAGAAGAGAGCCATAAGAATTGTAAGTCGATCAAATTATTATGAACCAACCAACGCACTATTTATTAACTTACATACTTTAAAATTTAGTGATTTAGTTGATCTGAAAACTGCACAGATAATGTACAAAGCACAAAACAATTTACTTCCTAACTGTATTCAGAGGTTGTTTCAAATTAGAGAGAGCCAGTATGAGCTTAGGGGAATATGTATATTTAAAAAAAAAAAAAAAAAAGGTAAGGACAAATATAAAAAACAGATGTATATCTGTCAAAGGGGTAAACTTGTGGAATAGTTGTGACAAGGAATTAAGAATGTGTAGTTCACTTTGCAAATTTAAAAAAATGTTTAAAAATAAGGTGGTAAACACATAACTGAGGTATGATCACTATTGTATATGAAACATTTGGAACTTTTGTTTTTGCTTCTGTTTTGTTTTGTCTTTGTATAGCCTAAACCTAGTAAGAAAGGGTTGCCTATTAGAATGTTATGTAAAAAGAGTAGGTATAATAAGCTATAGCTTCAGCCTACACCTTTTTCGGTCAATATTTTTTGGTTTTTTTTTGTTTTCCCTTTTAATTTAATGCCTTATTGTTATTTATTTGTATGTGCATTCATTTTGTATAATTGTTAATAAGGACCGAAATAAATTACTCTTACTCTTAAAATAGAGAGAGGGGGCTCCTCCTCTGCCTGCCATTCCAATGCCAGACACCCTGCACACCTCACACAGCTCTGCCCGGGGGGAGACGTTCCAGTACCCTCCAGAGCGGTGTTTACACGGCGGCAGATTAGGCCACGCTCCCCTGTTCGATACATCACCGCTAACGCAAACAGCCCCACTCCAGCATCTGGCACGGGAGGCCAGCGAGCTACTCTATCATCTCCACTGCACCAAAAAATCTCTTTAGCACTCACTGCAAGAAGATTAATAACCCAAAGTCTTCATGAAAGGAGAGCTTGATTCAATCTGATTAGGCAACCTTACAGCTAAGAGTGCATTTTGGAAGGAATGTCCATCTACTGGACTGTAAATTAATGTCTGAACTTCCTCCTCTGTCCCACAAGCCAAAAAACAAATTGGTTTTGTTTTAACCCCTGGAGTGCTTGGTATAGTCAATTCAGTAAGAGGTACTCAGGTACTGTTGTTATTAAATCAAGACCTTATTTCTCATAAAAGGTGACTGACTGACCATTTGTTTTACCAGTAACACCTTCTTGGGTCTTTCCTCACTGAAGCAGCTTGTGAGAGAGGTGATGACATCAACTGATCGACATCTCTGCTCAGGTCACATACAGCAGAAGGAATACCAGATACATGTCCTTGGCCTTTAGGACAGAGCTTTCTGTGTGGCTCAACAGCTGACAACGTCTGTGATCCTGTGTGGTAGTGTGGCAGTTCATAAATCTGGGGCCACAATCCCTTTTGGGGTCATAACTTAAAAAAGTGGGGCCATAGAGCTAAGTCTTTGAGTAAAATTAAAAAAGACAATCTAATCCTAATAAATGCTTAAATATATTTTGAACATTCATTGGTACTGACTGTTAGTTTTAATTTAGGATAGGCTGAAAGCATTTGGATAATTCTAGACATGAAGCTTGGAACAATTATGAATGTTTTATTCATAAGGTGAATGTTTATTTCATCTTTATTTTGTCCACAAACATTTTGGAGTTTTGTGCATTAATCTGGGCTACCTGAAATGGAATATATAATACTAAACAAGTCTAAACACGTAATGATATATGTGAGAGATCACTACCACAACAGAAAGCAGTGTTAAGAGAGAGGTCGTCATCATCGTCGTATGGTTTTCACACCTCCAATTCTAGATCCTTGATCCATCTCCTGAAAGGTTCGTCACATTCATTTATGGTGTTATATCCGCCCGTCACATTTGTGACTTGGCACTCCATTACTAGGTGGTCAGTGTCTTGCACGTCTACTCCGCAGGCTGGGCAGGGTGGTGACTCACACAGCCCCTGTCGATACAAATTTAGGCCTGCTCTAGCCTGTTTGCACCTGAGTCTGTTTGCTATTACCCACTGTCTGCGAGTTGCATTATTTAAGCCCTGTAGTGGCTGAGTTAGGTTTGACACTATCGCTCCCCCCGCTGGTAAGTGTTCCCTCCAGTACTTTCACCATGCTGTTTTTATTTCAAAGCCATCTTCCTGGTTTTTTAGATTTCAATCTGCTAGTATCTGGCGCCCCCATCCTGATGCTTTTTAAGGGGACATCATCGTCCAAGTTTGTAATGTTTTGGTACATTTTTTTGTCGCTTCTTTTCTTCTGAGGAAGGGTAGAGGAATTGCACTCAGTTGAGAGCCATGAAATTGGTGTAGATTTCAAAGTACCCTGAAATGAGGACATTACTCTACTGTGCTGTCGCAGTGCTAGAGCTGACGTCCTTGGTACAGACTGTCATGCGCCACAGGTTGTTCCCACCAGTTTCCTCAGGATTGAGTTTTTGGCTTTCAATTTTTGGGCTGTATTTTCTAAATGTTTTCTGTAAGTCAATATTCTGTCTAGTGTCACTCAAGGTATTTGAGTGCCCAAGGTATTTTGGGCGAGGTTACCTAGGTAGGGTGTTTTCATTTATTTTGATAGTCATTACGAGATTTGCCTGCTTAATATCCAAGTGGTAAAGGGTCGTAATTGTTTTAGTTGCATTCATTTTTAGGTACCGTCTATTGAAATACAAGTGTAAGTCATTTATGTCTTTAGACAGGGTATTTTCTATGTCTCCAATTTTGTTGGACTGATGTACTATGGCCCAATCGTCGGCATATCCAAACCTTTGGGATTGTGTGCTTGGCATGTCTCCCATGTATACATTAAAAATTGTCGGTGCCATGATGGATCCCTGAAGTAATTAGGGCTGTACCTGACTCAGAATTTTGTTAGTTGAATCGGATTTGGCTGTTCAATACGAAGATTTGATTATTCATTCCTTTTTTTTTCATATAGACTATCTGGCAATCAGAAAATCCATTGGCATGAGTTTCAGTGATGATTTTCGACCACATTAACATAGTCAAATGCAACAGACTCATGGGAACATATTTTTGAGCATTTAACCCTTTCGCGCGTACGGTCACACCAGTGTGATTAGCCGTTTAGCGCGTATGCTAAAACCGGTGCGATTGAAACACTGTATTGGAAAAATTCTAGCTAATTTTAGCTTTAAGGAAACAACAATTTAACATTAAAAAATATAGCAAATGCTAACTGAAAACCATGAGAAGCTTAATAACGCTAATGAAAACATAACGAACCATGTATGCGCCGCTACAAAGCATAAAAAATAAGTTACATGCGAAAGGGTTAAATTAGCCTTGTAAATAGACTTATTGCCTTCATTATATGTATAGTAAATCTGCCCAGATAATTGCAGAATGGCCACCTAGCTATGCAACTTGCCCATTTCAAGTGGTTTGCCATGTTCGATGCTGTTGAATGATAAGCGAATTCTTGCATACAGAGTTTGCATTGAACTTTGTTAGGGTTGTCCTTCAAAAGTTCGAAATGCCGCCATACATTTACATTTATTAATTTAGCTGATGCCTTTATCCAAAGCAATGTACACAAGTGCAAATAGTGGGCAAACAACAGGCACAAGGGCAAGATGTGTACAGGTCATACAATGCAGATAGTGCTGAAGCTGATCACAATGTCAGTGTAGCGAGGCAGAGCTAATCTGATCTGAGGTTACATACATCAAATACAGTCACTGGGACAAAGTGCTGCTATACTACCTAGGCAAAGACGTGCTACAAATACAACGTGCTACAAATACAATGTAAGAGATAGTGCTACAAGTACGAGCCAAGAAGGTGTACAAGGTCAAATGGCAATGGTGTCAGTCCAGGGGCCTCATTTATAAAAAAGTTGTGTAGAAACGATTGTACATTTGATCCAAGATCATTTCTGAAATGTGCGCACGTGTGATTCAGAGAAAATGAACGTACGCACAAAAAAATGTGCGTACGCCACTCTCCCAGATGTTAAATCTATAAATCACAAATGATCTTGAAATTGTGCGTAGCTGAATGTTTTTAGATCTCTGCCTTGTAAACGCCCCCTAATTAATTCCATTAGCATATAAAGGAGCCTGAATCAAAACCCAAATTCTCTACTTGATAATGGCGAACTGCAAGAAAAAAATTTTTTAGCGAGGCCGAAATTGAGCTCCTGTTGGCGGAGGTGCAGATGCGTGCAAGGACGCTGTTTTGGAGCCTTTCCAGTGGCGTTACCACTAAAACCAAGTACGTGCCATCTGGGCACAAAGCTCTAATAGCGTAGCTCTTGGCAAACGGTACCTGCGTATCAGCCACTCGGCATCATGCGCAAAGACGTCTGCCTGATCTGTAAAAACTTGTTCCTTTCTTATTCGAGAAGTGCCAATGCTGCCATTCTTCCTCTTGTAAACCACTGCATTATTAGACATTTTATAGCCTATAGATTGACTGAACTGTTGTACATGGGTGGAACCATTAAATAAATTTCCTTCAAGGATGTGTCAGTTATGCCAATAGGGGTAGTTTTGGAAAACCAATGTGTGTTTTTGTTTTGTTTTCCACAAATAGCCTAGCTTATGTTGTTTTAATTTATTAATAACTGTATTGTGCAAACCATTACGTATAGCCTAAACAATGTGTTCAATCTGGCAATACAACTACAACAGCATCTTTTACTACTACTACTACTACTACTACTACTACTAATAATAATTACTAGAAAAATGCATTTCCTGAAGAAAATGCAGTGTGATTGCAACTCGGCAGCGAAAACGTGGTAACATATATGAGACGATCACGAGGATGTGGCTAAGTGGTTGTTAGGGTGTTGCTATGTGGTTGCTACGCTGTTGCAAAGTGGTTGCCAGGGCAATCCTCGGTGGTTGCTAGGTGGTTGCTAAGGTACATAAGGTGGTTACTAGTGTGTAGCTAGGTGGTTGCTAGGGCGTTGCTAGATGGTTACTATGGTATATGAGGTGGTTGCTAGGGCGTTGCTAGATGGTTACTATGGTATATGAGGTGGTTGCTAGGGCATTGTGGGGTGGTTGCCAGTGTGTTGTTAAGTGATTGCTAGGTGGTTGCTAGTCTGTTGCCAGGTGGTTGCTAGGGTAAACAATATGGTCGCTGGGCGTTGCTAGGGCATTGCTGGGCGGTTGCCAAAGTGTTGCTAAGTTGTTGCTAGGGTGTTGCTAGGCGGTTGCTAGGATGTTACTAAGTGGTTGCTAGGCAGTTGCTAGAGTAAACAATATGGTTGCTAGGGACACACCCACCTTTGGTGAGTGTTGGGTCACATGACCCAAAGCACCAAATCATGTCCCGTGGCTATTGATCAAATGGTGACCAAGTGGTCAGGCTTTGAGAAATGCACTGAAGTGAATGGGAGGATGGAAGCATGAATCAACGAGTAAAGGACGAGTACGGGGTCAGTATGGGTTTCAATGAGTGTTGGGTGGCATGACCTGGGCCAGCATATGAGGTACTGTGACCGTAGGCCGAAAGATGAGCGAGTGGTAAGACTTTGAAAAATGAATTGAAGTCAATGGGAGGATGGAGGGATGAATAAACAAGTAAAAAAACAGATTAAAAAAATGACAAAAAGACGAGTGCAGGTCAAGATGGTCTTGGATGAATGTTGGGTGATTTATCCCGAGGCAACATGTGAGGTTTGGTGGCTCTGGGGTGAAAAGTGAGCGAGTGGGAAGGCCATGAAGGGTAAGGGGGGTGATTTTGAAAATGAATGGGAGTCTATGGGAAAAAAGGGATGAAAAAACGACAAAAACTGGAGAAGGAGTGCGGGTATGGCTTACTGTATACAAGCACACCGATCGGGGTTAGACCGGATGGGTTACAGTTGGTTTGGGATCGATATCTTGAAAACTGTGGGAGAAGAAGCAGTCCAAAATTTGGTGGAATAAGAAGAAGAAGAAGAATAAAACTATCGGATAACAATAGTGTGCTTGCAATGCTTCACAATCACACCAATAATAAATACAGCCGCAAGCGGCGATTACGGGGTCCAAGCACATCAGCCGAACATTGAATGGGTGATGACTGCCATTGTTTCTGAGTCATCAATTTGTCCTTGAAGACTTAATCAGGACCGTTGACCAAGATGCACTATACAACATTCTAACTTTATCAGGGAATTGGTTGAGGAGATACGGCCATTTCTTTGCTATTGTGCCACCCAGTCATGGATTTACACTAAACTTGATCACCTTAAGCCTATTGTCCTATAGATATCAGTTCTCATGTAAATGTGACAGGTAATGTAAATGTTAAATAGGTCAATTTTTTTTAATCATTATGAAATACATGTATTATATGCAAGAATGTTTGCCATTAAAAGAACCTAAATAATTTTTGCCATCTCAGGTCAGTGAGACTTGACCTGACTCTAGGTGTCTGGGTCAATGAATGTTGATGGGGGTGTAGCCGTCTGGAATGTAGCAAAGTGTAGTTTTTGACTGGGGGAGAGGTGGAAAGTGACTTTGCCATGTCATTTTCGTACAGATTGCTATTTGAGACATCCAAAACAAGCATGCAAAGTTTCATGATGATAGGTCATAGTTAAGTCAGTTTAAGGGCTCCTGAAATTTGATTTGACATTTGACATTGACACCCACTCTTACACTCAAACCTATGGGCCTAACAGATAATTGACATTATCTGAATGTGTTTGCACTGTGGTAGAAAACCAGAATACTCAGAGGAAACCCACATGAACACAGGGACAAGGTACAAACTGAAGGCAGATGCACCCCAAACTTGAAACCTCCATATTGTTAGGCAGCAGTGCTACCCATTTGCACCACCGTACTGCCCTCCACTACATATACAGTTGCATGCAAAAGTTTGGGCATCCCTGGTCAAAATTTCTGTTACTGTGAATAGCTAAGTGAGTAGAAGATGAAATAATCTCCTAAAGGCAGAAAGTTAAAGATGAAACATTCTTTTCAACATTTTAAGCAAGATTAGTGTATTAATTTTGTTTTATACAATTTTAGAGTGAAAAAAGGAAAGGATCACCATGCAAAAGTTTGGCACCCCAAGAGATTTGAGCTCTCAAATAACTTTTACCAAGGTCTCAGACCTTAATTACCTTGTTAGGGCTATGGCTTGTTCACAGTCATAATTAGGAAAGGCCAGGTTCTGCAAATTTAAAGCTTTATAAATACTCTGACTCCTCAAACCTTGTCCCAACAATCAGCAGCCATGGGCTCCTCTAAGCAGCTGCCTAACACTCTGAAAATTAAAATAATTGATGCCCACAAAGCAAGAGAAGGCTATAAGAAGGTAGCAAAGCGTTTTCAGGTAGCTGTTTCCTCAGTTCGTATTGTAATTAAGAAATGGCAGTTAACAGGAACGGTGGAGGTGAAGTTGAGGTCTGGAAGACCAAGAAAACTTTCCGAGAGAACTGCTCATAGGATTGCTCGAAAGGCAAATCAAAACCCCTGTTTGACTGCAAAAGACCTCCAGGAAGATTTAGCAGACTCCGGAGTGGTGGTGCACTGTTCTACTGTGCAGCGACACCTGCACAAATGTGACCTTCATGGAAGAGTCATCAGAAGAAAACCTTTCCTGCATCCTCACCACAAAATTCAGTGTCAGGAGTTTGCAAAGGAACATCTAAACAAGGCTGATGCATTTTGGAAACAAGTCCTGTGGACTGATGAAGTTAAAGTAGAACTTTTTGGCCGCAATGAACAAAGGTGTGTTTGGAGAAAAAAGGGTGCAGAATTTCATGAAAAGAACATCTCTCCAACTGTTAAGCACGGGGTGGATCGATCATGTGTTGGGTTGTGTTGCAGCCAGTGGCACATGGAATATTCACTGGTAGAGGGAAGAATAGATTCAATTAAATACCAGCAAATTCGGGGGGCTTCCGGTCGGATACCAACATGGCAGCAGCATAAAGAGGGAGCTCCCCGACACTGAGATTGAATAAGCCCAAAAAAACCTATCTATTGGAGAAAGTGATGATAAATTTGACACCGTTTAAAAAGGGCAATGAGTAAGAACAGAGGAAAAGAAAAGAAAACCGGAAGTCGAATAAAAACGCTGATTTGAACTTCGAGCAGGATAGCGAGGCAGCTAAGCTAACAGGTGAGCCACCCCGGACAGGCTGTACAGCTAGCAGAATCCATAAGTGTGAGAGCGGACACTAAGCTAGCGGCACAACCGAGCCAAGGAGAGCTACAGCCACCAGCTAAAAGTATGGCAGACCTGGAAACAATCCTACAAGAGCTAAGAGAGTTTCGCCGGGAGAACTCTGAAAATCTCAAGGAAATCAAAGAGGATATCAGGAAGACAAACAATAGGATTGATGACGCCGAAAAGCGGATTGTGGAAACGGAGGAGCGCACCCGCAGCTTGGAGGAAGCCGCGTTGGAGCTTGCGGAGCTGCAGATGCAGGTTGAGACCAGGATGACAGACTTGGAGGGCCGCGAGAGGAGGGAGAACGTCCGCATCCATGGGGTGAAGGAAGGCGCGGAGGGTAATGCTCAATCAATGATCACGTTTATCGAAAACCTCCTCAGGGAGAAGCTGGAGTTACCTGCATCGCTGGAGTTAAAGATTGAAAGAGCCCATCGGGCTCTAGTACGCCAACCTCCGAAAGATTCACCTCCAAGATCAATCGTGATGAAGTTGCAAAGTTTCCGCAGCAAGGAGGAACTTATCAAGATCGCATGGCAGAAAAAAGGGTTTCTTATATGAGGGGAGGAAGGTATTTCTAGACCACGACTATGCGCCAGAGGTTTTGAGAAAACGCAAGGAATATATGGAGGCAAAAAGAGTACTGAGAGAAAAGAAAATACGCTTTCAGACACCTTTTCCTGCAAAACTCCGAGTGTTTTACGAGGGGGAGACGTGCCTCTATAATACAGCGGAGGAGGCGACGAAAGACATGCGGTCGCGAGGCTTCCAGGTGGAGGTAGTGACACTGGAAGAAAACTGGATGGAGCGGATCAAACGTCTAATATGGTCGTCGGGCAGTGTGAAGATGGGCCATGGGACAACGGAGACACGGCTGGGATACAAACAGAAATTGCAAGCCTTCAGGAGAGACCGGGACTCCCGATGAAACAACGTTGTAAAAGGTGAACATCTGACTGTTTCCAGGAGATATCATTAGCTGAGGTGAGAGAGTCATGTATATTTAATTTTGTTGGGACTGCAGCGTTTTATAAGGACTTTATTTTCTATGTTCATATCCTCACGAACCGAGGACGTCGGGGCAGCACTAAAAGCAGTTGCGAACTTATGAACGATGCTGTTTTTAGCATCGAGGGCCCTCTGACCCTAGGGAGCAGAGGTCATCCCTCAGAGCGGACTGTTCACCAGAGCTCAAAGAAGGTCAAAAAGCAGACCTCACTAAAGGAAGTTCTTTCAGTACTGTGTTTAAAGGTACTTAAGTTACACATTCGTTATAGGTTGTTCAATGTTGTTTATTACTGTTTCTGTAGCTATAGGGGGGGATATGACAGAGAGGATAGGAGAGAGTCACAAGGTAGACAGAATAGAGATTGATGACAACACCCAAGAACTGCATTAAAGTAGCCTCATATAATGTAAATGGCATACTCAACCCAATCAAAAGAAGTAAGATAATAAGTAAGATGAAAAAAGAAAGAGTAGGGGTAATCTTATTACAGGAGACCCATTTAACGGATAAGGAACATGCAAAGTTAACAAGAAATGGTTACAAACAAATATTTTCCGCCTCCTACAAATCAGGGCGCCGGCGAGGGGTGGCTGTTTTGATTTCGGGATGATTTCATTTGAAAAGATATCTGTGACCGGGGACAAAGAGGGTAGATATATCATGGTTAAGGGAAACTTGAGGGGGAGGTGGTAACTTTTCTTAACATCTATGCCCCACCAGGGTCAGATTGGAAATTTTATAGACAGATATTTGAATTGATAACACTAGAGGCAGAGGGTATTTTGATTGCTGGAGGTGATTTGAACCAGAGATTAAACTCACAGCTGGACGCCTCAGGGGGCGGGATACAAAAAAGCGCAATCAGTAAAAAAATTAAGATGATGATGTCTGAACTGGATATTGTAGACATTTGGAGGGATCTGAATCCCACAGGTAAAGACTACACTTACTATTCATCACCACATAATATATACACGAGGATTGATTATTTCCTGATGCATAACAAAGATAGGCATAGAGTGGAGAAATGTGATATAGGAGTAAGGGATTTATCAGACCACAGTCCTCTTTATTTAACATTACGTCTGGTTAGTGAGAAAAAAACAACAGTCTGGAGATTAAACTCAAACGTGTTAAAAGGACACACAAAGGCAGAAATAGAGCAGGAGCTAAAGATGTATATAGAGGATAATGATAATGGCGAGGTGTCTCCGTCTGTACTGTGGGATGCGTGTAAGGCCGTGATGAGAGGGAAGCTAATAGCCAAATCAGCATACTTAAAAAAGATGAGACAGCTAAAACTTGACACGTTAAAATCGGATCTAAAAAGGCTTGAAAGGGAACATAAAGATAATTTGGTAGAGGGTATATACCAGGAAATAAAAAGAAAGAGGGCAGAGATAAATGAGATCTACGCACAGGAGATCCAAAAAAAACTGTTGTTTACAAAACAAAGATATTATGAAGTGGGGGGTAAGTCAACAAAATTACTGGCGTATAAACTGAAGAAGCAGCAGGCAAAAAATAACATTTACAAAATAAGAGACCCACGTACAAGATCAACGGTTGACAAAACAGAGGATATACAAAAATGCTTTGAAAATTATTATAGAAACCTATACACTCAACCGAAAACTAGTGATAAATCCCAGATGGATCAACTCCTGGAGAGCTTGAATTTACCAAAGGTAACTGAAGAACAGAATAAGGCTTTAATTGTCGAAATTACCGACGAGGAAATTGGTAAGGCAATCTCAAATCTTAAGGCCAACAAGTCCCCAGGTGCAGACGGATATACGGCAGATTGGTACAGAACATTTAAGGTAACATTAATCCCGCTTCTGCGGAAGGCATTTAACTGGGTGTTGAAGGAGGGGGAAATCCCCCATTCATGGAGAGAAGCCATTATCTCTGTAATTCTGAAGGAGGGAAAAGATGAGCAGGAATGCTCCAGTTATAGGCCTATTAGTGTCCTTAACCAAGACTATAGATTGTTTACAGCCATTTTAGCCCGACGACTAGAAGGAATTCTGCCTGAAATAATACATTTAGACCAGACGGGCTTTATAAAGCAAAGGCAGACGCAAGATAATATCAGGCGCACCTTACATGTTATGCAACATGTAATCGAAAATAAAATAGGGACGGTAGTGGTGGGAATAGATGCGGAAAAAGCATTCGACTCAGTGGGGTGGGATTTCCTATATAAAGTTCTGGAGCGGTTCAATTTTCACAACACATTCATCGAAGTAATAAAGGCCCTGTATAATAAACCAACAGCTAGGATCAGGATCAACGGGAGTCTTTCAAAGTATTTCACACTAGAACGAGGCTGTCGACAAGGCTGCTCAGCAAGCCCTCTTCTTTTCGCTATATTTTTGGAACCTCTAAGCAATTGGATAAAACACAATGAAAATATCACAGGGGTGGATATAGGGGGTCGGGTACAAAAGATAGCTCTATTTGCGGATGATATATTAATGTATTTGACGAGCCCAGACACGTCCTTCCCTGCACTTATGACAACCCTCTCAGATTATGGTCATTTATCAGGCTATAAAATAAATATACAAAAAACTCAGGTTATTACCTTCAATTATAGACCAGGCCAAGCTATTAGAGACAATTACAAAATTAATTGGGAATCAAAAACACTAAAATATTTGGGAGTTAATCTTCCTCAAGACCTAGGGCAATTGAAGTCCATCAACTACAATCCATTGCTCAATAGAATCAAATCGGATATTAACAGGTGGAATTTGATACCATACATGGGCATTACACAAAAAGTGGAGGTGATAAAAATTAACATACTGCCGAGGCTCCTGTACCTGTTCCAGAGCCTACCTGTGGAGTTAAAAGAAGATGAATTTAGGGAATGGGATAAAATGATCTCCAGATACATCTGGCAGGGGAAAAGACCGAGGATCAGGTACAGAACGCTGCAGTTACCTAAAAACAAAGGAGGATTAGGACTTCCATGCCTGAAGAGCTACTACCAAGCAGCACAAATAAAAACATTATTGAACATATATAACCCTTATTACTCAGCGAGATGGAAAGAGATAGAGGTAAACACAACAGATGGGGTCCCATTACAGGCTATAATAGGGGACAATAAGCTGAGGAAGCACATTAGAGAAGGGGCAAAACCCATGGCTGGAGGTAGCGTTGAGGATCTGGTTCAAACTAATTATGGAAAATGACTTAAGCACTCAAAGTAGATTAATAAGATGGATTGGGTTCGATTCTGAATTTATGCCAAATAGGATAGATAAGAGTTTTAAAAACTGGGAAAGGGGACCTACAATACTCTGCGTAGCTCTTAAAAAGAAGGAGGTTAAAAGTTTTCAGGAGATAAAAGACCAATATCACCTAACAAATCTGGATCAATACAGGTACTTGCAATTACGGAACTATCTAGAGCAAACAATGAGGGGGGTCATAACTGGGAGGCAGTCAGAAATCATTGAAATGTTCACCGCAACATATAAATCAAAATTGGGAACAAAGCTTATTTCAAAACTATATAAGGGAGTGGAGGATTTAAAGGGAATAGACACCAGGTATATAAAAGAGAGGTGGGAGAGGGATGCAAATATTGTCGTTTCAGTGGACGAATGGGAAGAGATAAATGAACTGCAATGGAAAACAACCTGTTCTTTAACTTGGAGGGAACATGGGTGGAAGAATATCATAAGATTTTTTAGAACTCCAGCGCAGTCAAAGTACCACGATACAAGGTGCTGGAGATTGTGTGGAGCTGTGAAAGCTGACCATTTCCACGTGTTCTGGAGTTGTCCTTTCATTTGTACCTACTGGCAAGAGCTTAAAAGTGTATGGACAAAGTATTGAAGGTAAATCTCCCACTTACATTTGAGGTGCTATACTTGGGGACACTGGGCATAGACTTAATAAGATCTGAGGATAAATATATTTACAGAATAATGCTGATTAAGTAAAAAAACAATTACTAGAAAGTGGATGAAAAATGAAATACCTGAGATCGAGGAATGGGTTGAGGTTATGCACAACATATATGTGATGGAAAAGTTAACTTTCTCTGTGAGACTGGAGATGGATAGATTTGAAAGAATCTGGGAAAATTGGATAGAGTACATAAAACCAGTTAGGTCAGACTTTATCTGAGATATACATCATGGGATAAAAGACCCCTAGTTCTTTTTCTATAGCTACAGATGTTGAAAGGTTCTGTTTACTTTCTTCATTATGTATTTTATTTTATTTTAGTTCACAATATCTGCAATATGGATGACATGATAGAAGCATGTTAATTCAACTGGTCATAACACATGGGGTTTGTGGATAACTGCCACGCTCTGAAAATGGATGAGTGCATCTGAGTGTATGTATACACGTGTGGGTGAACATATATGGGTATATTTGCTTGAGTATATATGGATGTAGGTATATATGTGTGGGTGTGAACACATGTATACATGTAGGGGCATATGTATGTATACGTATAGGGCTATAGCTTTATGTATATAGCATAGTCTATTTTATTTTATGTTTTGTTTTTTCCCTTTGTATGAATGTGCGGGCATAGTTATTCAATATCTGGATCCAAAGTAAAAGACAGTGGAATACTGTTATTGTAACATTGGAAATGGAGAAAAGAACAAGTCTCTTATGTACCAGTTGAAAGCAAAATGTATGTGAAAATACTAAATAAAAAGAAAATTAAAAAAAAAAATACCAGCAAATTCTGGAAGCAAACATCACACTGTCTGTAAAAAAGCTGAAGATGAAGAGGATGGCTTCTACGACAGGATAATGATCCTAAACACACCTCAAAATCCACAATGGACTACCTCAAGAGGCGCAAGCTGAGGGTTTTGCCATGGCCCTCACAGTCCCTCGACCTAAACATCATCGAAAATCTGTGGATAGACCTCAAAAGAGCAGTGCATGCAAGACAGCCCAAGAATCTCGCAGAACTAGAAGCCTTTTGCAAGGAAGAATGGGTGAATATCCCCCAAACAAGAATTGAAAGACTCTTAGCTGGCTACAAAAAGTGTTTACAAGCTGTGATACTTGCCAAAGGGGGTGTTACTAAGTACTGACCATGCAGGGTGCCCAAACTTTTGCTTTGGGCCCTTTTCCTTTATTGTTATTTTGAAACTGTAAAAGATGGAAATAAAGTAATCTTGCTTAAAATATTAAAGAAATGTGTCATCTTTAACTTTATGCCTTTTGGAAATCAGGTCATCTTTTACTTGCTTAGCTATTCACAGTAACAGAAATTCTGATCAGGGGTGCCCAAACTTTAGCATGCCGTTGTATGTCAAGCTTAAACATAAGCAGTGCCATAAAATGCAGTGTGCCTTCATGGGACGTCGCAATACGGAGTGCCAACGCTGTTGGAAGAGTCCAAAATCATGGGAGAAATGGCAGAGAACATACCATATTAGCTGAATACAATAAAATGTCACTGATTAGTAAAGGACCCCCCATTTTTACAACACCTGTTTTTGCTAACAGGCTTTTTGAAGATCAAATCTTATTTTTTAAAGAAATCTTTTCATTTGAGATCAATTTAATAAAACACACTGAATAAAACAAGGTATGCTGATCTTTTAAATGAAATTGTCACCATTAATTAAAAATAAAATGTAATCACATTTTCAAATGAATACGTTAGTCAAATAAAAATAAAAATACACTAGTCTACTGGGATTTCTAATACCACTGAACAATCTCAGATAAATGGTGCCATCTGCTGTTGTTAATGTATAATGACATTAAAAAGTCTAGTCATCCCATGCAAGACAACCCCACTTTTCAGTACTTGAAGTAGAAAAAAAATGGTCTTTCATTCAGGCCAATATGGAAAGTCCAAGTGCTTCTTCAACACTATTTAGTGTATTAGTTGTGGCAGTAGGGTAAAAGGTGCAGGAGTGCTACAAACTGATTGTGTCTTAGCAGCCATGCCATTTGGACATTGAACTATGTGTTCATTTCCCAGTTAGGAACTGATATGTAATGATGTAATGTTCTACAAAAAATTGGTGGCAATATCTTCTTTTCTTTGTGTGGTCTGTGCCTTGTGATGTCCATTGGAACAAAATGTCATTAACATCTAAGTACACGGACACATAGGTGTTTAAACCTGTTTCTCAGTATAGCACCCCAAAGTGGTCAAATTTCAGTAAACTTGGTGTGTTCCACCCAGGCCTCATGGTAAGCATGTGTAAATGAGTTTTATGCCAATGAACAAATGCATTGCAGAGATATGGCCACGCTTCCTTTATGGTGCCTTCACGGGCGACAACTCTTAAAGACAATGATCAAAAGACAATACACAAAACCGCATTGTGCCAAGCTCTAGGAGGAGATGGTTAAATGTGTTTTTGACAAAATCAAAGATGGGTGAAACACAAACTGGCTGACGCGGAGGTTTCGTAAGTTCCCAGTTAGGATCCGTAACTTTGATGAAGCACAAGAAATTTAGTTGAAATATCTGCTTTCGTGCCAGAGTAATGGGGATTTAAATGTTTTCATGGAACTTACCTGGCAAGTTTCATGATGATAGGTCGTAGTTAAGTCAGTTTAAGGGCTGCTGAAATTTGATTGGCTTATGGCGGCCATCTTGTTTGAGCTATCAACTTGTCCTTATAGGCTTTATTAGAACCTTTGACCAAGACACAGTGTGCAAAATTTGAACTTGATTGGGCAAATGCTTTAGTAGTTATGACCATTTGTTTGCTATAGTGCCACCTATGGACGGATTTACACCAAATTTGGTAAGCTTGACTCTAATGGTGCATAGATGATGGATCTCAAATTTGGGGATGATTGGACATTGCATTCAGGAGTTACACCTCATTATATCAACAGAGGCCACGCCCACCAACTTCATTGGCTTACTGCGGCCACATATTTTAACCTACCAACTTTCTTTATAGAATATTTAAAGATCTTGGTCTGAAGATGCTGTGTACCAAATTTCGTGCAAATTGGACAAACCGTCTAGGAGGAGATAGATTTTAAAGGTTTTAGAAAAAATCAAAATGGCGGAAAAATCTAATATGGCGCATCATTTTGGTCGCGGAGGCTTTTTTGTTCATCTGGAGCCAGGGAATCAGGGGAAAAAGAATTTTGATTCTACCCCAAACGGTTCAAGAGTTATAGCCCAAAATGCGTTGTGTCTCGCTATAGCGCCACCATCTGGCCAATCAGGGTATTTTTTGTTTTACCTGAGTAGTGGGTGACCATAGCAACCTATGTACCAACTTTGGTAGCTCTAGCATCTGTAGTTTTTGCTGTGAAAACACTTTTAGGGCAGAAAATTAATAATAATAATAATAATAACTAAATATAGCCGCAAGCGGCGATCATCGGGGTCCAAGCAGAAGCGCAAAAGTTGCAACCAATGTTGGAATTAGAAGTGGTTCAGTGGCTTCAATAGGAGATATAAGCGGTGGAATTTTAGGAAACGTTAAAAATTGACACATGATATTCAGGCTCTGTCATGTCAAATTACATCTAGTCTATCTGTAAAACAGCTCAATATCCCCTTTCCAACCGATATAAAGCATGTCTAATCTGACAGTCATGTAACCTTCACTGTCACTTCAATCCATTACATTTCCAAATAATTTAACCAACAGGGTAATGCAAGAAAGTAACAAAACAGTTGTTTGAGAGATATATTGAATAAAACAACTTCCTATATATCTGCACTCTTGGGAATTTCAAGACATGTTCATATTAAATCACAGCATGTTTTAACCTCCAATATGTGAATATCAGACATGAACCTTCTCAAACAAAGAGGTAACCAAATAACATTTTTGGCAATGACAGTATTGCATCCACAAATATTAGAAAATTGGAATACTCCCTTGGGTTTCAATCTTCATATGTGTAAAAAGGTTTGTAACGCCGGGACTATGGATGCACAAGATTCTGAGAACGTGTGGATCACCTGCAAAATTAAATGGATGGCATCTTAGAAATGATTTGATGAATCAAAATAGCTTTTGGTCGACAAGGTCTGTAGATCTTGCATATGAAACGAAATGTGAGCAAATGAGTTTAAGTATAAGTATACCAAATTTCAGATTTTTAGCTTAAGCGGTCGTTGAGATATGGCAATATGTCAGTTGTAGCGCCCCCTATGGACGGAATGTCACGAAATTTGGCACGCTTCCAAAGATCATGCTAATAATGGAGGGAGTCAAGTTTGGTTACGTTTGAACCTTTACCTCACAAGATGTTGGCCATAGAGTCGTTATAGGCCACGCCTTCAAATTTCATTAACACGTAACTTTGAAACGGAACGGAGAATCAAAATTATTTTTACAACTTTTTGTCAGCATGGTCTGGACATCACGTACACCAAAATTCGTGATGATCAGACAAGTGGCCTCGGATTTGTTCATTTTCCTGCCCTTTTCATGAAATTGAAACGGCGTGGAAATTTTGTGGTGGACATTGGTGTGAATGGGCCCATTTGATTCGGGAGTGTACAAGGAATCAGCAAAAAGAATTTTTGTTCTAACCCCTGCAGTTCCCAAGATAGAAGTTAAAATATAAATGTACTTATTACAGCGCCCTTATGGTCGATTTGTGTCATATTTGGTACATAGCTTCTATGTGTCATCTTGGATGAGCCTATTTATTTTCATGAAGATCAGCCATTCGCACTGGCAAATATTGACTGCTGAAGTTTGATTGGCTGTTTGGCAGCCATTTTGTTGAGCTGAGCCAATCGGCACTCTGGGAAAAGTGAGCAAATGGGGCCAAGTATGAGTACACCAAATTTCAGATTTTGAATTTAAGCAGTTCTTGAGATATTGCAATGTTTTAGTTATAGCGCCCCCTATGGATGAAATTTGACAAAGTTTGGTGTGCATCCAAAGAATGTGGTACTGATTGGGTGTCTCAAGTTTCATTAAGTTTGGACCTTTACATCCCAAGATATTGGCTGTAGAGTCATTATGGGCCACGCCTTAAATTTTGATTGACGTACAACTTTGAAACGGAATGGCGAATCAAAAATCTTTTTACAACTTTTTGTCAGCATGGTACATAGATGATACATACCAAATTTCGTGAGAATCGGATGAACGGCCTCCGACTAGTTCGCTTTACTTTCACTTTCGATTTTGAAAATGGCGGGAAATTTTTCATGGCGCGAATTGACGGGAAGGGCTGGGGCTTTCAAGGAATCAGAGGAAAAATGAATTTTTGTTCTAACCCTTACGGTTCCCGAGATATGAGCAAAAACGTAAATGCGCTTATTATAGCGCCCCCTACAGGCTGAAAATCGGTGATTTCACTTGCGCGAGTCATTTCACCAATTTGGAATCTACGATCAAGATTTGGTGCATGTGCGACTTACGGTTTTTGCTGCCCATCGCGTTTGCTGGAGAAAAATAATAATAATAGGAAGAAAAATCAGAACAAAAACAATAGGGTTCCAGCAGCCGCTGCTTGGACCCCTAAAAATCGGAACAAAAACAATAGGGTTCCAGCAGCTTCACTGCTTGGACCCCTAATAAGAAAAATCGGAACAAAAACAATAGGGTTCCAGCAGCTTCACTGCTTGGACCCCTAACTAGAAAAGTGCATTTCCAGAAGAAAATGCAGTGTGCTTGCAACCCGGAGGCGAAAACATGGTAACGTATATGAGATGATAGCTAGGATGTGGCTAAGTGGTTGCTAGGCTGTTGCTATGTGGTTACCAGGGCGTTACTAGGTGGTTGCTAGGACGTTGCTAGATGGTTACTAAGGTATATGATTTGGTTGCTAGTGCGTTCTTGGGTGGTTGCTAGGGGGTTGCTAAGGTAAACAATATGGTCGCTGGGGCAATGCTAGGGCCTTGCTGGGCGGTTGCCAGGGTCCCGATAAGTGGTTGCTAGGGTAAACAATATGGTCGCTGGGCGTGGGTAGGGCGTTGCTGGGTGGTTGCTAGGGTGTTGCTAAGTGGTTTCTAGGGTAAACAATATGGTCACTGGGCATTGCTAAGCTTGACTCTAATGGTGCATAGATGATGGATCTCAAATTTGGGGATGATTGGACATTGCATTCAGGAGTTACACCTCATTATATCAACAGAGGCCACGCCCACCAACTTCATTGGCTTACTGCGGCCACATATTTTAACCTACCAACTTTCTTTATAGAATATTTAAAGATCTTGGTCTGAAGATGCTGTGTACCAAATTTCGTGCAAATTGGACAAACCGTCTAGGAGGAGATAGATTTTAAAGGTTTTAGAAAAAAATCAAAATGGCGGAAAATCTAATATGGCGCATCATTTTGGTCGCGGAGGCTTTTTTGTTCATCTGGAGCCAGGGAATCAGGGGAAAAAGAATTTTGATTCTACCCCAAACGGTTCAAGAGTTATAGCCCAAAATGCGTTGTGTCTCGCTATAGCGCCACCATCTGGCCAATCAGGTATTTTTTGTTTTACCTGAGTAGTGGGTGACCATAGCAACCTATGTACCAACTTTGGTAGCTCTAGCATCTGTAGTTTTTGCTGTGAAAACACTTTTAGGGCAGAAAAATAATAATAATAATAATAATAACTAAATATAGCCCATAGCGGCGATCATCGGTCCAAGCAGAAGCGCAAAGTTGCAACCAATGTTGGAATTAGAAGTGGTTCAGTGGCTTCAATAGGAGATATAAGCGGTGGAATTTTAGGAAACGTTAAAAATTGACACATGATATTCAGGCTCTGTCATGTCAAATTACATCTAGTCTATCTGTAAAACAGCTCAATATCCCCTTTCCAACCGATATAAAGCATGTCTAATCTGACAGTCATGTAACCTTCACTGTCACTTCAATCCATTACATTTCCAAATAATTTAACCAACAGGGTAATGAAAGTAACAAAACAGTTGTTTGAGAGATATATTGAATAAAACAACTTCCTATATATCTGCACTCTTGGGAATTTCAAGACATGTTCATATTAAATCACAGCATGTTTTAACCTCCAATATGTGAATATCAGACATGAACCTTCTCAAACAAAGAGGTAACCAAATAACATTTTTGGCAATGACAGTATTGCATCCACAAATATTAGAAAATTGGAATACTCCCCTTGTTTCAATCTTCATATGTGTAAAAGGTTTGTAATCATGGGACTATGGATGCACAAGATTCTGAGAACGTGTGGATCACCTGCAAAATTAAATGGATGGCATCTTAGAAATGATTTGATGAATCAAAATAGCTTTTGGTCGACAAGGTCTGTAGATCTTGCATATGAAACGAAATGTGAGCAAATGAGTTTAAGTATAAGTATACCAAATTTCAGATTTTTAGCTTAGCGGTCGTTGAGATATGGCAATATGTCAGTTGTAGCGCCCCCTATGGACGGAATGTCACGAAATTTGGCACGCTTCCAAAGATCATGCTAATAATGGAGGGAGTCAAGTTTGGTTACGTTTGAACCTTTACCTCACAAGATGTTGGCCATAGAGTCGTTATAGGCCACGCCTTCAAATTTCATTAACACGTAACTTTGAAGCGGAACGGAGAATCAAAATTATTTTTACAACTTTTTGTCAGCATGGTCTGGACATCACGTACACCCAAAATTCGTGATGATCAGACAAGTGGCCTCGGACGAGTTCATTTTCCTGCCCTTTTCATGAAATTGAAACGGCGTGGAAATTTTGTGGTGGACATTGGTGTGAATGGGCCCATTTGATTCGGGAGTGTACAAGGAATCAGCAAAAAGAATTTTTGTTCTAACCCCTGCAGTTCCCAAGATAGAAGTTAAAATATAAATGTACTTATTACAGCGCCCCCTTATGGTCGATTTGTGTCATATTTGGTACATAGCTTCTATGTGTCATCTTGGATGAGCCTATTTATTTTCATGAAGATCAGCCATTCGCACTGGCAAATATTGACTGCTGAAGTTTGATTGGCTGTTTGGCAGCCATTTTGTTGAGCGAGCCAATCGGCACTCTGGGAAAAGTGAGCAAATGGGGCCAAGTATGAGTACACAAATTTCAGATTTTGAATTTAAGCAGTTCTTGAGATATTGCAATGTTTTAGTTATAGCGCCCCTATGGATGAAATTTGACAAAGTTTGGTGCATCCAAAGAATGTGGTACTGATTGGGTGTCTCAAGTTTCATTAAGTTTGGACCTTTACATCCCAAGATATTGGCTGTAGAGTCATTATGGGCCACGCCTAAATTTTGATTGACGTACAACTTTGAAACGGAATGGCGAATCAAAAATCTTTTACAACTTTTTGTCAGCATGGTACATAGATGATACATACCAAATTTATTGAGAATCGGATGAACGGCCTCCGACTAGTTCGTTTTACTTTCACTTTCGATTTTTTGAAAATGGCGGAAATTTTCATGGCGCGAGTGTGGGGAAGGGCTGGGGCTTTCAAGGAATCAGAGGAAAAATGAATTTTTGTTCTAACCCTTACGGTTCCGAGATATGAGCAAAACGTAAATGCGCTTATTATAGCGCCCCCTACAGGCGAAAATCGGTGATTTCACTTGCCGCGATCATTTCACCAATTTGGAATCTACGATCAAGATTTGGTGCATGTGCGACTTACGGTTTTGCTGCCCATCGCGTTTCGCTGGAGAAAAATAATAATAATAGGAAGAAAAATCAGAACAAAACAATAGGGTTCCAGCAGCTTCGCTGCTTGGACCCCTAAAAATCGGAACAAAAACAATAGGGTTCCAGCAGCTTCACTGCTTGGACCCCTAATAAGAAAAATCGGAACAAAAACAATAGGGTTCCAGCAGCTTCACTGCTTGGACCCCTAACTAGAAAAGTGCATTTCCAGAAGAAAATGCAGTGTGCTTGCAACCCGGAGGCGAAAACATGGTAACGTATATGAGATGATAGCTAGGATGTGGCTAAGTGGTTGCTAGGCTGTTGCTATGTGGTTACCAGGGCGTTACTAGGTGGTTGCTAGGGGCGTTGCTAGATGGTTACTAAGGTATATGATTTGGTTGCTAGTGCGTTCTTGGGTGGTTGCTAGGGGGTTGCTAAGGTAAACAATATGGTCGCTGGGGCAATGCTAGGGCCTTGCTGGGCGGTTGCCAGGGTCCCGATAAGTGGTTGCTAGGGTAAACAATATGGTCGCTGGGCGTGGGTAGGGCGTTGCTGGGTGGTTGCTAGGGTGTTGCTAAGTGGTTTCTAGGGTAAACAATATGGTCACTGGGCATTGCTAAGGCGTTGCTGGGTGGTTGCCAAAGTGTTGCTAAGTGGTTGCTACTTGGTTGCTAGGGTGTTGCTGGGTGGTTGCCAGGGTGTTGCTAAGTGGTTGCTAGTGTAAACAATATGGTCTCTGGGCGTTGCTAGGGCGTTGCTGGGTGGTTTCCAAAGTGTTGCTAAGTGGTTGCGAGGTGGTTGCTAGGCGGTTGCTAGGGTGTTACTAAGTGGTTGCTAGGCGGTTGCTAGGGTAAACAATATGGTTGCTAGGGACACACCCACCTTTGGTGAGTGTTGGGTCACATGACCCAAAGCAGCATGTCAGGTCCTGTGGCTATTGGTAAAATGACTACCCAGTGGTAAGACTTTAAAAAATGAATTGAAATCAATGGGAGGATGGAGGGATGAATAAACGAGTAAAAGACGAGTGCGGGTCAGTATGTGTTTCAGTGAGTGTTGGATGATTTGGCCCAAGGCAGCATGTGGTACGGTGGCTGTCAGGCCAAAGGTGACCGTGCGGTAAGATCATAAAAATGAACTGAGGTGAAAGGGAAGATGGAGGGACGAGTGAACGACAAAAAGACGAGTGCGGGTCAGTATGACACTCAATGAGTGTTGGGTGGCATGACCTGAGGCAGCATATGAGGTAATGTGATCATAGGCCGAATGGTGATCTCATGGTAGGACTTTGAAAAATGGATTGAAGTCAATGGGAGGATGGAGGGATGAGTGAACGACAAAAAGACGAGTGCGGGTCAGTATGTATTTCAGTGAGTGTTGGGTGGCATGACCTGAGGCAGCATATGTGGTACTGTGACCATAGGCCAAAAGGTGACCACGCGGTAAGACTTTGAAAAATCAATTACAGTTTGCCCGTGTAAATACCGGGTTTGCACATATACTGCGGGATACGGGAAATGTAGTTTAATACGGGGTTTCCCCATATAGAAACAAAAACAAAAATAATAGAAATTATAACGACCTGTAAATAGTAAAATAAGCTGTAATATAAATTAACGAGCTGTAAATCATCTGAAAACGATGACCAGATGGTGCAAATAGCAAGCTAGCTCACATGCACAGTGGTTCTGTGGAACGTCTGATTTGTTTATTGCGTAGCTAGCTAGTTAAGTAGTAATCCTGCCGTTCGTAGGGCAAAACATTTCGTCGTAGCTGGATGGCTCAGGTAGAAAAGGTTGCCAATCTAGACTCCATAGTCATCAAGGTTAGCGGTTTCTTCCGCGGCTAGCTAGTAAGGCAACGGTAAAAATTGTGTTTGGAATGCCCTTTGAAGTTTGCAAGCGTCTCACGAGACTTACTCCCACATCACCGTCTTCATCAAACAAGCGCAGTATTGACAGTACGCGTTCACACTATGCTTCACGGGCAAAAACCAAATTACATTTTAAAATAACTGAAAGGATAAAACCCTAAATGATAATATTACCCATTATAATATTAATATATTGTTCAATTGTGTATTCTCCCACTCATTTTTTGGTAGGAGAATCATTACCAGTAGGCTACATAATTAATATGATGCCTACAAAGGTAGTGACTACCAAGTCATCTGCCTTCCGAACGGAACGCACAGGCCTTTTTGTTTTTACCTTCTCTGATTGGCTAGTATTCGTTGCCTTCGCGTAAGAATATCAGGGTCAGAGCCAATCAGAGGCAGAGTAGGGGTGGGTCTTCGCAGAATTTGGGTGGGAAAAAAATGCAGTTCACAGGGACGGTAAGTGTTTCTTCACCCGACCGACCCCCCAAAAAAAACTATTTCTCCTCGGATCTGCACGAATCTCGTAGGTGACCTATTTTGATCCCAAAACAGCGAATTTCGCCGAAAGGTGTGGAGTTTGCATCTCTGAACATTAAAAATCCCATTAAAAAATCCCACTGGGTAAAGGACGATGACTACAACATAAAAATCACACTGAACTATTTAGAAGGCCAATGGCGGCTGAGACAAATGAGTTCTTAAGTCTGTCCTGCATGTTGGTGATTTGTATCTGCGACCAGACGGAAGCAAGCAGAACTCCTTGAACAAGGGGTGGCTAGGGTCAGCCAGGATTGACTGGCCTTCCTCAAAGTCCTGACCTTGTACAGATTAGTTAACTCATTCAGGGTCGTACCTGCAATTTTGCTGCACATTTTGAGACCCTGCAATCTGTAACTATTTTTGAGATTTAGCGACCCGTACCAGCTGACAAAGGAGAGTGTAAAGACAGATTCAATAAAACAAGAATAAAACATTTTCATAAAAGTATTGTCAACATTAAAACTTCTGATAAAAATACATATATGCTGATGGGCTTTTCTACACACAGCATCCACCTGAAGCTCAAAGGTCAGTGCCAAGATATTTATAATGCTGCACAAACTCAACAGCCTGGTCATTGATCACTACCGGAGAGGTGACTGTAGGATTTTTCCTAAAATCTATTGTCATCGCTTTAGTTTTAGACACATGTCTAAGAAGGATGACTTGCACCATCTGTGAAGTCTGCCACTACAGGGCCGAGATCAGGGTCATTACTGCTGAGAAGAGACACGATCACTGTATCATCGGCGAACTTAATGATATGGCACCTCACATATTGGCTTTGGCACTCGTTTGTGTACAGCACAAATAGGTGAGAGGACGCACCCCTGGGATGATCCGGTGGAGGAGAGAAGAACGTCTGATAAAACACTATTAACCTTCACACGTTGCGACCTTCCAGTAAAGAAATCAATCAACCAACATATCAGACCAGGATCAATGTCGTGGATGCTTGCTAACTTTCCTGCTAAAATATGAGGCTGGATGCAATTAAAAGCTGAGGAGAGATCAATAAAGATCAGTAGCACAAAAGCGTTTGCACCCTCTAAGTGTGCCAAAATCATATTTAATAGGGTGCCCGTCGCGTCGACCACACCCCTGCCTGACCTATATGCAAATTGGAACGGGTCCAAATTTGCCTGCACTGTGTTCAGAAGCGCATCCTTCTGAACAGTGTGCATCTAGTCGGCGTTCGGCATCGGTCCAGGATACGGATAAGTGTATCGTTTCATTACTTGTCGATAGTTGTTTAGCTGTAGCTAACAGTTTGTGATTGTGTGACCAGCTAGTTTCGATCTTTTGTTGATTTGTTGATTTGTTAATTTGTCGATTTGTCACACCTGTGCTTAGATTTAGCCAGCTGTGAGTCGTTATTGCTTTGAACTAGGTAGTTAGCACTCGCAGGTATTTAACTCAGTCAGAGGCTGCTGGTACGGCAGCCTCGTCGCCAATCTGCTCACCACCTGCATTTCCTGTGCTGCTCTCTTTCTCTTTACTGACCTTACCACTCACTAAGCCATGTGCTTTCTCCCTATCCCTTTGCACTTCTCTTCCCCTCGCAGGCGATACAACCACCGCGGACGCAACCCGGCCAACCTGCTCCATCCCGCTCTGTCCTCTCTGGAGGTACTCTCAGTGGCGGGCGGACTCTGGAACTGCCAGTCATCGGTCCAGAAAGCGGACTTCATCACCGCCTACGCTGAGACCAACTCCCTGCAGTTCCTGGCTCTCACTGAGACATGGATTTCTCCTACCAACACTGCTACCCCTGCTGCCCTGTCTTCATCCTACTCCTTCACACACACACACCACGGTCCTCAGGCAGAGGAGGGGGCACAGGTCTGCTAGTATCTCCATCCTGGAGATACTGCCTTGCACCCCTCCAGAGCCTCTTCATCACCTCTTTCAAATTCCACGCAATAACTGTCTCTCATCCTGTCAAACTCACCATTGTCGTTCTATATCGCCCCCCAGGTCCACTCGGTCTCTTCATTGAGGAACTCGACACGCTCCTGAGCTCCCTCCCGGACAACCCGCTGATTCTCCTGGGCGACTTCAACGTGCAACCAGAGAGCTCCTCATCGGCTAGCGTGCTCTCGCTCCTGCGCTCCTTCTCCTTCACCCTCTCCCCGTCTCCTGCGACCCACAAAGCCGGCAACCAGCTCGACCTTGTGCTCACGAAGAACTGCGCCACGTCTCACCTCACGGTGACTCCTCTCCATGTATCTGATCACTACTTTGTATCTTTCTCTCTCTCTCTCCCTATCACTCTCGACTCCTCTGACACTGCCACTACTACCTTCAGGAGGAATCTCCACTCCCTTTCTCTCTCCACATTCACCTCCACTGTTTCTCCTCCCTCCCTCCCCTCACCTCCTTCTCAAATATGTCTGCTAATGCTGCTACAACTGTTTTTAACACGTCTATCTCAGTCTCTAGATGCTCTCTGTCCCCTTGTCTCCAGGACATCACGGCCATCGCCCTCCTCCCCATGGTTAACCAACTCCCTCCGCTCTGACAGAACTGCGTTGCGGGCCGCTGAGAGGAAGTGGAGGAAATCCAGATCCCCCGACGATCTAGCGTCCTACCACTCCCTGCTGACAGCATTTATGGCTGCAACAACAACAGCTAAGTACTCATTTTTTCAAAACAAAATCAACGCCAACATCACTAACCCCCGCAATCTCCTCTACCTTCTCCACCCTCCTCTCCCCTCCCATTCTCTCCTTTCTGCAGAAGACTTCAAGGTTCACTTCGAGAAGAAGGTGTCCAGCATCCGGGACTCCTTCACTCCTCCATCCACAGCCTCAACCACCGGAAGGGCACCCAGCCACCACCTGTTCTTCTCTACACTCAGCGACTCAGAAGTTCTTCAACTCATCACATCCCACCGAGCTACAACCTGCCCCCTCGACCCCATTCCCTCCACCCTCCTCCAGTCTGTGTCCGGTGAGATCGCCCCGTATCTCTCCTCCATCATCAACACATCTCTGAATACTGGCCTTGTTCCCACTGATCTTAAAAACGCTATGGTTACCCCCCCCTGCTAAAAAAACCCACCGCTGACCCATCTGACATGAACAATTACCGTCCAGTATCCCTCCTGCCATTTATATCCAAATCCCTTGAACGTGCTGTACTTAACCAACTGTCTCCCTTTCTCCACAAGCACAACCTTCTGGATCTCCACCAGTCTGGGTTCAGACCCGGGCACTCAACCGAAACGGCACTCCTGGCGGTGACAGAGGCCCTCCACGCAGCCAGAGCCTCCGACCTGTCTTCGGTCCTCATCCTCCTCGACCTCTCCGCTCGTTTGACACCGTCAACCACCAGCTGCTCATCTCCAAGCTCTGGAGCTTGGCATCTCTGGGACTGCCCTTTCTTGGTTCAGGTCCTACCTGACCGGTAGATCTTCCCACGTCTGTTGGAAAGGCTCCACCTCCACCCCACTCCCCTCACTACAGGTGTCCCCAGGGCTCTGTGTTGGGACCCCTCCTCTTCTCCATCTACACCAACTCTCTTGGTTCAGTCATTGACTCGCATGGTTTCTCCTACCACTGCTATGTTGATGACACTCAATTAATTTTTTCTTTCCCCCCCTCCACCCCCAGGTCAATGAAAAGATCTCTGCATGCCTGGCTGACATCTCCAGATGGATGGCCTCCAACCACCTCAAGCTTAACCTGGACAAGACTGATCTGCTGTTTATCCCGGCTAAGACCTCTCCTCGTCAAGAGCTCTCCGTTACTGTTGACGGCACCACAGTAACTTCCTCCACTTCTGTGAAGAGCCTGGGCGTCACCCTCGACCCTGTGCTCTCCCGCTTGGACTACTGCAACGCCCTGCTCGCAGGCCTCCCAGCCTGCACCATTCAGCCGCTGCAGCTCATCCAAAACGCAGCTGCTAGGCTGATCTACAATCTCCCCAAGTTCTCCCGCGTCACCCCCTTACTGAGATCCCTCCACTGGCTCCCAATCGCAGCCAGGATCCGCTTCAAGACCGTGCTTCTCACCTTTTCTGCTGCAAGAAAGACTGCCCCGACCTACCTCCAGGATCTCATCCTACCCTATGCACCCGCTCGTAAACTTCGCTCTGCTACATCCGGACGCCTCGCTCCACCCACCAACAGAACAAAAGGCCCACGCTCCTCACAACAACGCTTTTCCATCATCGCCCCCCAGTGGTGGGCGTTCCCGTCCCCCACCTCCCTGAGAACAACTCCTTTACCCCAACCCTTCAGATGTGCGCTGAAGAAACACCTCTTCAGACTCTACCTGGACTGATACCTCTGCCACTTTGACCTTGTGACTTTGACGTTGTAACTTTGACTCCTGTCTTGTACTTGTTGCTCACTTAGCTAGGTAGTATAGCGGTACTTTATTGTCCCTGTAATTGTATTTGATATGTAATCCTAGTTCAGATTAGTTGGCTCGCGACACTGACCTTGCGCTCAGCTTCAGCACTATTTGCATTGTATGACCTGTACACATCTTGCTCTTGTGCCTGTTGTTTGCCCACTATTTGCACTTTTGTACGTCGCTTTGGATAAAAGCGTCTGCCAAATGAATAAATGTAAATGTTCACAATCTTCTGAGGTGATTTCATTACAAGAGAGGTAAGCACTACAAGCCTGTAGTCTTTGGGTGACTTTGGAGCATAATTTTTTGGCACAGGTACAATGATGGAATCCTTCCAAAGACAAGGAACCATATGGAGGTGGAGTGACAACTTAAAGATAAAACAGAATGTCTACTAACTGTTCCGCACAATTTTTAAGAATGCGACCTCCAATGCCATCGGGGCCAGGACTTTTCCTTACCTTTACACCCCGGAATAATTTCAGGACCTTGCCCTTATCAACTTGTACACTGTTCTGCCCTGGAGCAGCATTTTTGAAGACTGACCACTCCTCACTAAAATCATAGACATTAAAACGATTATAAAAAGTGTTCAGTTAATTAGAAAGGTCAAGATCAGGTTTGCCATTAAAGGACATTGGACACTTCGTGGACTTATAGCCAATAGAAAAACGGCTGAGGCCCAAAAAACAGGTGGGGGTCCACCACTACCACTGCTCACAGAGGCTGAAGAGATGGCTCAGTCAAAACAGTGGGCGACCTATTGCTGAAGGCATATCTGGAGGAAGCTCATCTAACCCAACCATCCCCCAGGATACAAGGAACGATGTAAGAGGTTACTTATTCAAATTAAGGATATATGTACATTCATCCTTTTGCCAGTGTTAACTTAGTGACGCCCACCCATCCATCTTAGACACAGCTTGGCACACTGATTTTCTTGCAGTGGTACAATTCTTTGTAATTGACTGCTGTTACTCTTCCAGATTCTTAGTTGTCCTTCAGACATCATAATCTATTTTAAGGTGACTCAGTCATATATTTGAAAAATTGTGATGTGGCCTGCACACTGTTGTGAAAGCAAAATTCAAATTAGGTAGGGTTTTTCTGGGTAAAGTTATAATTTAACTGTCTAATCACCTTCTACCAGTTACTGATGGTGTAATCTGTCTGGTGGAGCCTTCTGCCACACAAAAATAGCTAATTTTCATTACAGGGGGGTGATGAAGAAACCTTGTCAGCTGCCACAGAGAGGGAAGATACAGAGAGGCCTATTGAGGTTTACACCTTAAAAATAACATCTAACAGTTGATGATAGTGTTGTACCATAATAAAACTTGCACCTTCTCTTTCTCTAACAGAGCAATGCTGGAAATTACAATGAGGAAGGGGGTCCATCCACCTCCACAGCACAATGTACCTCAGTAAGATGTTGTTCAGCATTGGCCCATGACTTACGTCACGTGCAAATGAGCGATAGAAAACTGATCGCGCAAATGTCACCATTCCGAATTTTTTTGTACGACCGCCCCATGCTGCCCCCGGCAAAATGCCGCCCTGGGCGGCTGCCCATGTCACCCATACCTAAATCCGCCACTGCAGACAGATGGGAGATAGGGAGATGCAACTAAACTCAAAAAGAATAAAATCTTACTCCCCCATAATGGCTTTGACTTTTAACTCATCAATGCCGCTCCGATGCTGCTCCCCTTTTGCAACTTTTGATTCACCTCCTGAGACTGGGATTTTATTAGATTTGCTTAGAAAATAATGAACATACCTGACAAGTTTTGAACTTTCTTCGCCTGACTGGTCAGGTGTCACACACAATACTGACCCTCGAGTTGCTCTGGATCAGCAACAGTCTCCCAATCGCATTCAGCATCATCATGATATTCTGAAATGACCTACAAATAAGCCTATATTATACCAAGACTTTTAGAAAACAAAATGCACAAGCAGACTCGACTCCTCCCTTTGCGCTTGATTTGCAATGAATAACGCATCCTTAGCGTCCTCACTCGGAAATTCACGTCTTCCTTACAAGCTCATTTAAGCAACTGGAGCCATGCATGGGAATGTTGGACCAGGTAGCTTAACTTTGCACGTATCTGCATTTCATTTTAGAGTGTTTTTGTAGCCTGAGAAAGTAACGTCATCTATAAAAGACCTAGTAGACTAATGGCTTTGACCCCCAGCTTCTTCCGCATCTGCCCATCCCGGTGCTCCGGCACTTAAAATAGCACTACACCTAGGTCAGTGGTGTACTGGCCATCGGGCATACCAGGACAAATCCTGGTGGGCCGGTGGACCGTCAAAAAATCATAAAGTTTTTACCAGTGTTCTGTCAATCTGAGCTACTTGTCGATCTGTGCTACCTAGCAGTACTGCGCTTGGGCACGCATGCGCATGACCCACAAGCGTTTTCACAGTTTAAATACCTATCGATTTGAGCTACTTGGGGTCTACCTGGCACGTGTAACACTGAAGGTGAGTAATATCTTTAAATTATTTTTCTTTTATTGTGTCTTTTGACCTGTAAGCATGTAAATATTTCCCTGTACATACTGGCTTTGCTGCAGAATGTTGAAATTAGATGATATTAGCGTTCAGCATGTGAGCGACCAAGTTTAAACAACCTGGATGATAATGGCGTGCAGCGTGTAGGTCTACTACGTTCAAGTTAGTCCAAGGGATAGAACAGATATTGGTAGCCTACCATCTGAGTGAGCAAATATATGATAATGTTTCCTATAATTACCCACGCCTGTGTGAACTGATGTGTGATTGCATACACGCTGAGGAAAGGTAGTCTGTTGCGCCCGAAACATGTGCGGTGTCGAAGACAAAAGAAATAACATGTGGAGTACTTTCCTAGTCTTTCTTTTGAATTATCAACTACTTTTAGGATACAGCACCCAGTTGCTTTAAGATAGACGTGAGTTGAGCTTTTTATCTTATTTTTCATGCATCAAATGTAAATCTTAGTTTATGTGCACATTATTATAGTGGGCCTACATATCCAAAAATATTAGAAGCATGTGGCCTTTACCAAATTTATTTTCTTGTTGTAATGGGATATGTGTTTTACAGTTCTATTTGTGTGTTTTCCCCTGTTTGTATAGGTATGGAGAAAAAGTGGCAAGAGGTTTTTGATTACCTTGCTCTGGGAAAATACCCAGATGGGTATAGTAAGTCCCAGAAACTAAATTTGAAAAGATATGCTGAAAAATTTACAGTAAAAGGTGAGTATCTAAGCAAAATTGCATTCAAATGTAGCCCTATCTTGGTAAGATGTCTCTTTTGTGATTATAGTTCCTTTATGAATGTTCACTGCAGATGGAGAGCTCTTCTATGGAAACAGAAGAGCCATAAAATCCAGAGCAGATGCAAGAAAACTCTTCAAGGGGTTTCACTGCTCTGCAATTGGGGGGCATATGGGCATGATAAAAACGCGCTCCGCGATGTGCTCCAGATTTTACTGGCATGGAATGTCTGTTGATGTCGACAGATGGGTACGTGTTTGAGTTTTTTGTGCTTTGTGTACAGAGTCACTTTTTTTATTCAGCCAAGTAGGTTTGGACCTGAAGAACGTGACTTGGTCATGACAATTAACAGCTGTTTTCTTAAAGGTCTCGGAATGTGACGAATGCCAGAGGACTGGAAAGTCTCTGACTGCTGCACAGCCGTTAGAATGTATAAAGGTAAATTTGTGCAGTGGTATCTTGATATTACACAACAGCTTTTAATAAAGAAGTATTGAAAATGTAAAAGTAAATATTGCTGTCTGGGAGTTAGTAGGGATTGACCTAACAGGACCTCTCCCAAAAACCGAGGATGGCTTTCAGTACATTCTCACGGCCAGTGATTATTTTTTGAAATGGGTTGAGGCATTTCCATTAAAATCAAAATCTGCATTTGAAGTGGCACAACGCATTTGTTCAATTATTTATAGGCATGGTTGCTAAAAAAAGAATACTATCAGACCAGGCAAGAGAATTTGTCAATGAGGTATGTGCATTTTAAAACACTTCTGTAGCAAACAGAATTCAGGAATTGTTCCTTTTTTGTTATATGTTCTGTTATGTTGTTTCAGCTCAACAACAGCCTCTGTACCCTCTTGGGTATAGAAAGGAGCATCACAGCTGCTTATCATCCCCAAACCAATGGCCTGGATGAGAAGACGAATGACAGCATAACGCGGCAAGTTGTTTTTTCCAAGCTCTTTCAAACACAGACTTTTACCTCTCTCAAACATTCTTACCCCCCACACACATCTCTCTCACACACACACACACACACACACACACACACTCTTACTCCCTCCACCCGACATCTCTCACACACACTGACATATCACCCCCCCCTTCGCACACACAAACCTCTCACCTACAACCAAATGATGCACATCTCTCTCTCTTCAGACTTCAAACAACTTCATTAATCCCAAAAGGGCAATTTTGTTTAAGCTGCCTACCTGGACCATACATGCATATCCAACCACACAGTACACATAAGTGTGCCAGAGACAATCAGTATGTTGATAATAAATACATAAATAAATAAATGACTCATTGGCACATCCACCGCGAGGCAATAACAGACATAAGGACCAGCGAAAGTATAAAAACAGGGCATGACACTTAATGAAGTTAAAAGCAAAAACAAGAACAAATATAGCTGCAAGCAGCGATGAACGGGCCCAAGCACCAAGGGTGTAGACGTCATACCAACCAAATTTAGTATGAATCTGATGAGACCTGTAAGAGGACCATTCAAAAGTTTGTTATAAATACCTCACTTCCTGCTGTCAGTAGGTGGCGCTATGACAATGAATCACAATTGGCATGTGTGTGTGATTTTGCCCCATAATTGAACATACATGTGAAGTTTCAGCCAAATCAAACAATGTACAGCGGAATTATGCCACACTTCCTGTTTGAGCACGGTCACGTGTAAATTGATCGCCTCGCAATGGCAACGCCGATTGTGATATCAAAAATCCCTTCGCAATTTAGCATCAGGAATGTCTTGGCATCATACTGACTAAATGTGGTATGAATCGGATGAATCCTCTAGGAGGAGTATTCGAAAGTTCGCTGACTGTGAAAACGCACAAAATCCAAAGTGACCAACTTCCTGTTGGGTGCAGTTAAGGGGTGTGAGTGCGAAATTTGTTCATCTTAGGTAGACCAATATGCCTACCAAATTTGGTGCATGTGTGTAAAATTGGACGGCCACACTTGACAAAGGGGGCGCTATCGACCCCCGTGCCACACCCAGGTCCAAGCTTTTGATAATCCAAATTTCATGAGTTTTCGTGCATGCCAAGCACCTCAAAAAGGCCACCAAAGTGTAAAAATAATAATAATAATAATCACAGCGGATACAATAGGGCCCTTCGCACACTCAGTGCTTGGGCCCTAACAACAATACAGTCTCTCTTTCTCCAACACTCACACATACACACAGAGGGTGCTCCACCTCTTTTACATACATACACACTCTCACACTGACACAACACAGACTCTCTTACCTCTCTCTGTCTCTCACATAAACACATATGCACACACATGCATGCATGAACACTTACACTCACGCACACATATTTATATTCTAGCATATGCACTGATCACTTAGGCTACCTTGCACAGTAACAGAGTTAAGCAGCGATGTCTTTTTCCTTCGCATGTTTTACTTCAGTGAAGATATATATATAGCTTCACTTGACTAAGTATCCTTGTATTTTTTTAGAGCTCTTACAAAATTGGTGAGTGACAAACAGAACAACTGGGACGTCTTCTTGGATGCGACCTTGTTTTCGTTAAGGTCAAAGGTCCACACCACCACAAAGCACTCCCCTTTTCTGTTGATGTATGGGAGGGAGGCAGTTTCCCCTCGGAGGTTCCTGTTGACATGCCGGTAAGTTTATTTTTAAAGGACTCAGAAATAGTCATAATGGCTTGTGGATCTATATTTTTAATGAATTTTAATCTGGATAATTATCAGTAATGTGTGTTTTTCACCTCAGCTTTCCATCATTATTCTCGCTGAGGAGAAGACTTATTGTAATTGGTTAGAGCAAAAAAAGAAGTCAATGGAGACTAAAAAAAACCACAGCAGAAAACATCTCCAGGTCTCAGGAGAAACAGAAGCAGGCATATGAAAAAAGATTACAGAAGATGTACAAAAACACCTATCATGCTGGACAAGGGGTGCTTCTGTTCAACATGAGGAAGCGGGGAAGGGAGGGAGGAAGAATCGAGCCTGGTTTTTCTGGACCCTACGTCATTCAGGAAATAAGTGGCAGGCTTGTTACACTGGCCAATTCAGAAGGGGCTACTTTAAAGAACAAATACAGCATAAACCATATTAAGCCATATAAAAGGAGCCAACCTGACGACAGTCCAACTCCCAGTGAGGAATCACACAAAATCCCAGAAGACAACAGTAAAAGGTAAATGGCTTGCACTTACATTGTGATTTTATCACTGTACAAAGAACTGTACAGTGGCCTCTGTTATTTACCCAATAACACCAATGGCAGTCAGATTGTGTTAGCATGTTCACTGAAAGCAATTTGTGGTTCAGTGTCTTGCTCAAGGACACTTTGACAAGGCAAAGGAGGTAGCTGGAATTCAACCTGGGGCCTTCCGATTCCCAGATGGCTACTCTACCTGCCCCTGATAATGCCCTTGTTTATTTTTTAATGCCTTTGTTCAATGTCTATTTAATCTATTCTTCCTTTGTGCAGTGCATTTCCCTGTAGCCCACACTCTCCAGTCCCCAGTGAGGAATTGCATAAGATCCAAGAGAGGCCTACAGTTATTCAGTATGCCCCCCCCAGAGAGGTAATAACGGTAAAAGCAAAATCACTGCCTGAAAAGCCCGTTTCTGCCTTGAATATAATGCTTTTGTAGCCTACATACATCTGCCTTGCATATAATGCCCTTGTTTTTTAATGTATTCCTCCTTTATGTAGTTTATTCATTTAGTCTGTATTCATATGCATTTTTAATTACAGTCTCTGGATAGTAGGTCAGTTTACATTCCATTACATTTCACGTGAATGTTGTATAACTATGTGTAACAATCATCCTCAAGCATCCACAAGATTCCTCATCGAAAAAGGACAGCGTGGAAGAAAGAGGTTGTACAGTAGTAACTGAGTCCTGACCTGTTGGTCATTCGTTTGGCCTACCCAAGTTTATGGGCATGATGGGGATATGGCCTGTTCAAATTGTTCATGTTTCCTGTTCACTAACCATTATGTTCCAGTGTCCATATACTTTTGGCCATGTAACATTAATGGTATAGAGGTTTAACAAAAAAAAGTCTCTGATTTAACATTAATGTTGTGTTTTAAGTTACACTGCTGTGGGCTGCAGAAGATCAAGGCCAAGTGGAAGCAGCTGTCAGCCCATTTAAACTGTATGATACGTCCTTCCGTACGCTGCAAGGGACAGAGTGGCTGGCTGATGACGTAAGAGGCTACAATTCACTGTTGAAAAAGTTGTAACAGAACATTTTTAAATTATTCATTTATTATTGTTACTATTACTAATTTTTGCAGGTTATTGATGCATACGTGCATATCCTTGTTGAAAACCAGCAGGCAAGTGGAAATTATATTTCTGTAGCTTTTGTTTCATGTTTCTTGCACTACAATTTAGTATTATACAATATTCAATTGTTTTTAACAGAAACCTGTTCATCAGCTCAGTGCTGTGGTAGCGACTAGTTTGGAAGATTCTGGAAGATTCCAGGCTCTCAGAAAGGTAATTTATTTGCTGGTTATTATTTAGCAGTATTACTTAACACCAACGATTAACAATAATTTGGTATGAAACCCATTCCTCAGATGAAATTTCCAGTGGAAGAAAGGTGGATTTGCCCTGTAAATGTTGGCGCTCACTGGATTTTAGTGGTTTGTTACCTTTCTTATATTATTTTCATCAGACCTATTTGTTGCATGTATCATGTACAGTGTGTGCAGAATTATTAGGTACACGTGTTTCGGAAGGTTTAACCTTGCTTTAATTGCTCACTCAAACCTGTTTGATCATCTCAATTGCTCACAGCTGTGACTGAACATATAGGGTGCAAGTCCTCTTTGTCAGACAACCAGAAGGTGAAGTAGGTAAGAAGTTGCCTCCATTGCCTGTGCAGAATTATTAGGTACTTTTCAAGTAGGTACCGTGATGGGGCAGAAAAGACTTAACACCTGATGAAAAGAATAGTGAAATTGCTAGCTGAGGGATCAAACATCAGAGAAATTGAAAAAGTTTTGAATAGAAACTGGACAACTGTGAGGCGTTTTGTGAACAATTCTCAAGAAGGGCGGAAGAGGAGAGTGGAGAAGAAAAGAAGAAAGCTGAATCAGAGGGATCTACGAAGAATAAAGAGAGAGGTAAAGAAAAACACTCTACAAACCAGTTCAGCCATATTCACAAGCTGTGGCTTGCCAAATGTACCTCGTAGTACCAGATGTAGTGTACTTCGTGAAGTTTGTGAGGTGAAAAAGACACAAACCCGGCCTCCTCTGAGAAAGGAACATAAAGAAAAACGTCTTGAATGGGCAAAGAAGTACATGAAGATGGATTTTGCCAAAGTATTATGGACAGATGAGATGAGGGTGACTTTAGATGGTCCTGATGGATGGGCTCGAGGCTGGATAGCTCATGGACAGGAAGCTCCGACCAGATTTCAAAGGCAACAAGGTGGTGGAGGAATTATGGTATGGGCAGGAATAATCAACAATGAGGTTGTGGGCCCTTTTAGAGTAGAGCAGGGTGTAAAAATCAACTCTGAGAACTACTGCCAGTTTCTTAAGAGCACTCTGTTCAAACAATGGTACAACCGGAAACCTGCAGCTTTCAAGAAAGCAATGGTTTTCATGCAGGACAATGCTCCTTCCCATGCCTCCCGCTACACAACCACCTGGCTAGCTCAGAAAGGTATTAAAGATGACCGCCTCATGTGTTGGCCACCAAACTCACCAGATTTAAATCCAATCGGAAATTTCTGGGCTATATTAAAGTGCCTCGTTTATTCTGAAGGAAAGCAGTTCTCAAGTTTGGATGCTCTCTGGGATGCAGTCATCTCAGCAGCCAGGTCTATTGACCCTCAGCAGGTGAAGAGTTTGACTGATTCTGTGGATAGAAGATTGATGGCAGTGGTAGAAAGAAAAGGAGGCTATGTGAACAGGATGTGAACAAGTGAAGGGACTAAGACTGAACTTTAACATGTTTTTTGTTGCTTTTGTGGTTAGTAATGTTTAAAGACATTGTTCATTTAGTTTTCATCTCATTTTCTAATTTCCATTTGGTTCTGCCTAAAATTTTGTTGTAATAGTTGTGCTATTATCTCTGTACCTAATAATTCTGCACACTTTCTGAGAAATTGTGCATTTTTTTGTTATATAAAAGCAAAGCAATCATAAGCACTGTCAATATAGAAACAAAAATAAAACTGAATTGTTGTGCTCTAAGGAAAGTACTTGCTTCATTAAAACTATTTTTTTTATTAAAAGATCAATGCACCTAATAATTCTGCACACACTGTATAGACATTTCAGTTGACCTCTGCAGCAGAGCTCAGTCACTTTGGATAAAAGGGTTTGCTACATCAATATAAATGTTGTAATGTGATAAAATAACATGAATGCATTAGACATTTTTAGATTGTCAACATGTCAGACAAGACACTTTTGCTGATTGGTGTCTATGAGCGCAAGATGCTACAAAACTGGAGGTAACAGTGCTTGTGATAGTTTCAACAAAAACATAGACTGATCAGATTTTAAGATGACCTTTACAAAGTTTGAAGCTCTTGCTTTTTCATGTTAAGAGAATTTGCCTCATGCTCTTGTCACTGTGTGTTCTTGTCAGGCCTTTTTAACAAAAATTAGCAACTTCTTGAGGATGGCAGAACATGAAGACCGGGGAGAAAAATGGACAGTACGAAGAATGCAGCATAACAAGCAGCAAGATTCCAGCAGCTGTGGGATTTTAGTGTTGATGGTAAACATTTTAGTTTAGATTTGAGTGTTTCTTGTAAACATTTTTGTACTAATGTTATAGGCAGTAACTGAATACTTAAAATACTTAAAATGCCATTTTGCAGTTCGCAGAAGATTATCTCAACAAAGGAGACATCAGCAATATCCAAACCTCTCCACAAGCGGTTTTAAAGGCACGAATGGAAGTAGCTTGTGCCCTATTTCAGGTTGGAGGTATGTGGCCTGAAACAGTGCATGAAAGCAGTGCCATCAAAACATTAGTCAAATCATTCTTAGTCAAAATCCATGCAAATTCCATCACCTCAGTGCCGTCACTACAGTTGAGTATGTGCTTTGACTGCCATACCAACGAGCCTGGCTCTTTGGCGTCGCGATCAAAGTCGCATGTTTGGTACCCTGTAGACCTGGGTTCAAGGCTGGGTGGGGTGACTGCTCTCACCCTTTGCTACACTCAGACACAAAGGTGATCAGTCTGTGTGGGTTATGTACTATAAAGCCACCACAAGCAGTCCTTACCACTGCTGAATAAGTTCAAACAAGGTTACTTACATTGTGTCATCCTTATGAAAACCATTGTTTCTAGGAAAAGTAGAGGACTATTATGTGGTGTGTTCCTCACTGGAGCATGATGCTGATGAGAGCATGATTGAAATGGTAAAGTATAACATCAAATATGTCTTTTGTATTGTTAATTGACTGAAGGATGTGTGCATATTACCATGTAATTTCTCATCATATACATTTATGTACTTAATGGTCTTTTTTTGTGGGTAGGTACAGTGTTCTTCATGCAGCAGGTGGGCACATTTTCAATGTGCCCAGTATCAGCACAAAAAGGACAAGGACTTCATGTGCAACAAATGCAAAAAAAACAATATAAGCAATACTGTAAATATGTAAATATATGTAAATAAATAAGGATCTTGGATGTTTTGTATGTTTGTTTATGGTAATTGTGGTGATAAAACAATTTTATTATTATTATTGATGCATCTGTATGAAGGTCTACCAAGGGTAAGTGAGAAAATAGCCAGGAGTGAACAGTGGTGTAATATGACATGATTCTATAATGGGAGCATTATTTGATAGAAGATATTGGTCTGTCGAAATATGCTACCTCTCCCCATATTCATATAATGAGTGAATAGTGGTGTAATATCACATGATTCTATAGTGGGAGCATTATTTGATAGAAGATATTGGTCTGTCGAAATATGCTACCTCTCCCCATATTCATATAATGGGTGAATAGTGGTGTAATATGACACGATTCTATAAGCAGCATTTTTCGATAGGGTAGCGTGAATCGATAGACTCTGCTATCGATTGACGCTACCAGTAGCATTTTTCGATGAGGCAGCATTATTCGACAGAACACCGGCCCTGTCTGCCTCTTTACTGGCCCTCTCTGTGTGCCTGTCATCTGATAAAATGGTTCAATTGGGAGGACTGAGAAATGAACGTTTATTTCAATAACAAGATACCATAATTTCAGGAATGCTTTCACTGTTAAGGCATGTTGCACAGCAGTTTTCAATAACACACGTGCGTATGTAATCCTTTACTTTGACACTGACAAAGTCACGTCACGATTAGTTCAAACAGAGTTTAGTTGCATAAGCTTACCAACAACACACTCATCTAACCTCAGTCAAATATTGCATTGTCACCGCTGTTTTTTTAATTAACGCTGAATAAAATGAGACAAGTTTTTAATGTTAGCTGTGTGCCGTTATTAAGGCAAGCAAGCTAGCTGGATATCTAGCAGGTTAAAGGGAACTTCAGGACCGCTGATGTCCAAGTTGTACCTAGCTAGCTAGCTAGCTGCATTAAACGCGATGATATAAAACTTGCTACGTGACGTATATTCAGAAGAATAATCGTTTGTAACTTTACAAACTCCATGCACATTAACTAGACTTATTAAGAGGTAGTCTCAGGTGTAGACAGATCTTGAGAATCGTAGCCAAATATACTTTAATTAAAAAATTTTTAAAGTTAAAAAAATACAGCAAATGCTAACTTCAAACTGTGAGAAGCTTAACGCTAATGAAAACATAACGAACCATGTAACCTAACACGCGGTCTACATAGCATAAAAATAAGTTACGTGCGAAAGGGTTAAATAGAGTAGAAACTATGCGCAATGTTGGATTTCGGTGAAATTAATGCACTTGCAAGCTAACTGATAAACTGTTGCACAAAGAACTTCAGTCTGGACTGTAATTGTAGAAGAGGCAAAAGATGTTTATTGATGATCTTCGGTACAGCAAGGCTTCGCAGTCTTAGATGTTACATACACTAAGTCTCACACTTAGAGTTTCGCCTTATACATTCATCAGCCTCTCACAGTCCAGTTCTTCTCCAGTTGACGGTTGGAGGTAGTGAGATGAAGTGCTGCGGAACTCTGCTTGCAAAGAACATCTTATAGTATTCTGAGAGTGGGAGATTGATGACACAAGCTGTACAGAATATTTAATAATAACTGACCTTGCATCGTCCAGAGTCTGGCGCCTAATTGGAAAAACATTGCTTCAAAGGTATCCTTGGTTGATAGGAGGGCACACACTGACCCAACTCCTCTTTGTCACAAACACAGACAAGTGAATGGAGTGGGAGAAAGGTCCCGCTAGGTGTAAATCCCTATATCACCAAATCTTTAATATAAGAAGCGTCCAAGATCTAAGGTATCCTAAAGCATCTTAGTCATGATATATGCATATGCACTGAAATATAAAGTAAGTGACCGAGCACTGAACTAAAACTATATGAGTGCTCAAAATTATGGGCCTTTAAATTAGTACGGCCTTGTACCACGCACACACTGTGTGTCAACATAGCAGCATCACTTGAAATGTAGGTCATAGGCCATAGCTCTGTGACCAGCCTAAAACTACACAGAGTACAATCATCATTGTCCCAGTGTCTACTAATTCTACTAGATTAATCAGTCTACTAATATAATGATCACTAAATAATCACCAGTATTCTTCAGCAACAAGTGGTACATGTGCCGGGCGGGTAAAAGAAGGCATCCATGTGTTCTTATTTCTGACAATTAAAAACCAAATGACCAATGAAAATGCGGGACATTATCTCAGTATGCAGGATGCGGGACAAAGGGTCAAAATGCTGTGCAGTACAGCGCAAAGCGGGACACCTGGTCACCCTAACTACACTCCTGCACGTTGTTCTGCTGCTGTATGCGTCGTGTGTCTGCAGACTCTATTCGCCCATTGCACACCATAGTTTAGTCACCCAACCAACATATTTTGTTTATTTAAAATCCGACAGTCATTGAATTGGTTGTAAAAGTGTTCCAACAGGAGAAACACTATACTCCTCTGTATTTATGTCAATTGTTGGGCTCATTGCAATTGCTAATTACTCATTTGTATTTATGTAAATTTTGCATGGGGTCATTGCATATACTTAAATACACATTTGATATGTTTTTCATTTGTTTACATAAGGTATTGGCTATGTTATTATTTTAATGTTTATGCAAACAAAAAGTGCATAGTGCTGCTAATTTTATTTGTGGTTTTCAATATAACTTGGTGAAATGATTTCAGTTTGTGTATCAGTACTTTTTGAACATTTTCAGCACATTTTAACAATACTGTGATAATATTGAAAACCATGATAATTTTGGTCACTATAATCGTGATATTAAATTTTCATACCGTTTCATCTCTAATGCTTACTCAAATGTACCTTAAGGTGTGCGAGAAGATCTCTCAGATCTATGCATTGCTTCTTACGATTAACATTATCACATACAAATGACCTTTGTGTGTCATGCAACTGTGACACAGGGCTGTTGTGGGAACGATAGATATGAGCTTTTAAGACAGTGTACTTAGTGAATTTTTGTTTGCAGTCTGAAAAGCAACATGGATAGTAACCATTTGCCTCATGTCTATGCAGAATCTGATGATCAACATAGCTTTTAGTACTCTTCAGGGACATACCACATGAGCGGCATGTAAACTTTGGAACAACATATGCCATTGTAGCCCACTGTTGGAAACTCTCTCGACTACTCCACCCAGCACAAAAGGAAAATACAAATTAGAACAAGCCTAAGAACTCTGCAAGTAATAATATAACTAAGTAATAACTGCACTCTGAATTCTCAACTCTGTAAGTAAAAGCTCTACAGACCCACGGTGCACACACTCACAAACAGCCTCAAGCTAAGGTTGCATGTGTGAGATGTGACATACCAAAGGCTGTGGTCGACCAACTCTCTTGGTCGTCGAAGGAAAGACGTATTCTGAAGAGTGGCCCGCTGTGTAGTTAATATCGTCACCTGTGGCCAGTGGGAAAAAATACAGCACATGCAAATGTAGTCATTTGTATGAACTTGAAATGCAGCAAACAACTCGGCACAACAAGAAATGCCTAATTATTACATTAAAAATCGTTGATAAACCATAAACTAAGAAGTCTACTTGAAACTACTAACACTTGGTGCACATGGTCAAAATGTGCTGATGCCTAAGTGGTACTTAGCTAGCGAGCTAACGTTAGCTTTATGAAGCCACCGTCGATAAACATTTCTAGTCTTATATGCACTGTAGTTAGACCTATTTCTTACCTTCTTCTCCACTTGGGGAAGTACCAAAGGATGTGAAAACAGCGAAAATGTTTAGGCTGTCGAAGAAAAGACCGCATTAACCATGCTCTCTCTGCAGAGGATGCGCTGTGTATGTGCAGGGCTGCCAACTCTCACGCATTGAGCGTGAGACTCACGCAATTGACTCAGATCTCACGTCACACATGCCTTTTCTCACGCAAACTTTTCGTCTTTGCTTCCTCCGATGTAAAATTCGTAATTTTTAAGCGCAGGAACAGCAGTGCGTGCAACAACAAATCATTGCGAGTTCCGGTGGAGCAGCCAATCACAATGATTGAGCATGAGCATGAGTGGAGCAAGACTGGAGGAACAAATACATGAAGAAGGTAAGTGCAATGGTCATTTGTCTAATTTTATGAATTCGTCGGGTGTTACTCAGGATCTGTCGGTGTAAAGTTGTAGAGCTGGCCTACGTCGAGCATGGTTAGCAAGCACTTATTTACATCGTTTATGCTTAAAAACATGATAAAACATACGGTACCAGACAAACACCTGGACATGCCTAGTAGTTAACGTTAGCTACTAATTGTTGTTTTCTAAAGAAGACAACGGCTGTCAACGACAGCTCAGCTCAAATGATCTTATTTATATTAGGGTTGTCAAAATAAGGCGTTAATTAAAATTATAGAAAAAATAACGCGTCAAAAAATTAACGCAGATTAATCGCACTCTATGATGCCCCTTGACCCTATACGTCACTGTGCATTTAAGCATGTATCATACCCAACTGCAGGCTAGCTAGGTTCTTTTATATCATACACGAAACGTATCCACATTTGCGCTGTCGGTAAATGCGAATTAAGTTCGCATTGGTGTAATCAACGATTGCATCGGAACATCTGTAAAGCGGAGTGACACACGTATAGTTAAAAGTGCCAGTGCTGTTATACTGAATATCAGCACTCATGGAATGCCTCTTGTCCAGTAAAATTACTTGGTCAGAACTAACTGTTGTATAAAGTACAATTTGAACGTAAAATGCTTCTCACGGCAAATATTGATATATGCGATTTAGATTAATTAATTACAAAGCAATTAATTAGATTAATTAAAAGTAATTAATTAGATTATTTTTTAATCGCTTGACAGCCCATGCTTCAAGTGGGAGCCATCCCAATCAATGATCAAGGCTGCAAAATCAGCCACCAGCACTTACAACAGAGCACATGAGAATTTGTGAACCTGTTTCTGTTAAACTTTCTAGTTGTGGGTTTTAGGGTTTTAGGACAGTGAATTGAACTTTCCATGTTGTCAATACATTTAAGGAAATACTGTTCAGTTGTCAAATGTTTTGACATTCTCAATAAATGTAAGGGAACTGTTATGGTGAAGGGAAGGGACAGTATAAATTTGCTGGTTCATTAAAACTCTGTGGCTGCCAGGGGGGCATCGGTCAGAATGCACCAAGACCAAGATGGTTTCCCTTTTGGAGGTTTATTGTAAAAAATTAGACAAAGAAGGTTGGTATAGAGTATTAGATGGGTGTGGTTCTGAAACAGAGAAATAACAGAGCAACAATTAGACACACACCTACATATACCTATGCTAAACATAGCTAAGCAGATAGAAAGCTCAAATGACATAAATACAAACTTTGGTTACATTGTGCAAATCACAAACGGACCTAATAATTACCGAATTAAATCCGTAAAACCGTGTAATGATTTAAAGCAACACCTCCGTAAATATACTGCGTCATACATAAATTGAACATACAGATACAGAACAATACAGACGCTAACAACATTTGGAGACTGCTACGTACCGCCATTATGAAAACAACAACAAACGAGCTGCGAATGTGGCGGACGGGATTACTGTGCAAACGAACACAAAGTAAACATTATTAACGGGTAAAACTAATAACAAGTGTCGGATTTACTTACGGGTCGTTTGCACGCACACAGTCTTGAAAGGGAAACACAGTAATGGGCGCAACAAACGCCACTTAAATATGTATAAACTGTTCGACTTATCAGCAGTCTCTCCGCACAAGGGCTCTCCTCTAAAACTTCCACCAACTAAAATGTCGGCGGTCTTCTCGCGCAACCAGGGGAGCTTAGAGCGATTCCTGATTGGCTGCTTCTCGAACAGCTACTCCGAACTATCCACCAGAGGTCGGTCCTTCGTCACAGGAAGGTGTAAGGTTTTTTTTATGGCTAAGCACATCACTGTATAACAAAAATAAGTACTACTAAAATACCCCCCCGGAACAAATCTCACTCCAAGCTGAGCTCAAAAGTTGGCAGCTCTGGTGTGTGTGTAAGTGTAGCGTACAGTGGGGGTTGGGGGGACAGTGCAGCGGCAGAGTCAATTCCTATTTGTGTTCTCACTAGTAAGAATGGGAATTAAAGAGATCCACAATTACATTCTTACTAGTAGAAATTGTATTTCAAGATCTACAACTTTGATTGAACTAGTCAAAACTAAATTTAAGATATCTAAAAATCCTTAAAAAGTATAAGTGGCCATTTTAACATTTAATAGCTAGACTGGATATGTATTGCAAATATCCGTAATTCAATTCTTCCTCGTCAAAACGAACATTTCAGATAGGCACCATGACATTCTTCCTATCCACAATTGTCATTTCAGATAGGCACAACGTCATTCTTCCTAGGACAAATGACGCCACTTTCGCCATTCATTTGTATTGGGCTTTCAATTTCAGATGTCCACAACGTCATTCTTCCTATCCAGAATGAACATTCTGGATGTCTGCAATAGAATTCTTACTAGGAAAAACTCCCATTTCAGATGTCTACAATCCAATTGTTACTAATCATAACTGGTTTAACGGACCGTAGTTGATCCGTCATCCGTACGGATCCCCACACGGTTCGGCACGCATGTGGACCGCGGATGAATTGCAAAGTGTAACCATAATAGTGTGAAATACAGTTTTACAGAGTTGCAGCGAAAAGATACAAGCGCCATTTTAAAAACCAGCAACCTTACTTAGCAGAAGCGTTGCGAAGACGAAGGCTGCGTCCGAAATCACTCACTCGTTCACTCACTCACTGTTCACAGTCATACAATAAATTAATAATTTTCTAGATATAGTTTTATGTTTGCAAGTTTATTCGAACATTTGTATGAACATCTTTGTGTCTAACTGTGCCAGCTAGCAAGCTAAGTGACAAGCTAGTTGCAACTGACAGCTAACTTAATGAAAGAACTAGCACCCAGCTTCATCTGTTCAAATTAGATGAAACTAACGTTAGCTAGCTAGCTGGCTAGCTGGTAGTTAAGTCCAACGATCAAGTGTAAAATGTAGGCTATATATATGCACTATATAGGCCTACACTTCAAAACACTGCGTCAAAAGTCACAGTTACATTCATTCTACGTCAATTACAATTTCAGACATATAAAACTGCCTTCTGGATAGGAAGAATTGCAATTATGGATATCCACAATATTAATACAGAGGTCCACAATTGTATTTGTCCTAGTAAAATTGCAGTTGTACACATCCGTAATGACATTTTTACTAGTCAAAATGTATTTTGGATATTCAAATGGTTTTTTCATTTCAGATGTCTGAAATTAAAATTATGACTAGTAACAATTGGATTGTAGATATCTGAAATGGGAGTTTTTCCTAGTAAGAATTCTATTGCAGACATCCAGAATGTTCATTCTGGATAGGAAGAATGACGTCGTGGACATCTGAAATTGAAAGCCCAATACAAATGAATGGCGAAAGTGGCGTCATTTGTCCTAGGAAGAATGACGTTGTGCCTATCTGAAATGTTCATTTTGACGAGGAAGAATTGAATTACGGATATTAGCAATACATATCCAGGCTAGCTATTAAATGTTAAAACGGCTTGCCATATGAGCCAATTTAGAATTCGGATGATGCTGAAAAAACAATGACCATAAGAGTGGGTTAACATTTATAAATTCCAATGTAGATTAAAAATAATTTCTATTCATTGTGTTACATTAAACTGGAATAGGCCTTTATCTGCTGTTCAGAAAATGAAAATTGAATGAAATGAAAATGAAAAAATGACAATGCTATGAAAAACCATATGATTTCCACATTCTTGAAGTTGTGCGAGTAAAAAATATTATTGATACTTTTGATATTTTGCTTAAAACAAGTTAAGTCAAGTCAACTTTATTTATATAGCGTTTTAACCCTTTCGCATGTACGATCACACCGGTGTGATTTGCCGTTTAGCGCGTGTTCTAAAACCGGTGCAATTAGTACACGAGATTGGAAAAATTCTAGCTAATTTTAGCTTTGAGGAAACAGCGATTTAACATTAAAAAATATAGCAAATGCGGCGGTGAAAACTATGAGACGCTTAACGCTAAAGAAAACATAAAGAACCATGTAACGTTACACGCACGCTACATAGCATAAAATAAGTTACGTGTGAAAGGGTTAAACACAACACAGTTGATCCAAAATGCTTTACAGAGAAAATGGTGAACAGAGATGGAAAAGCACACATCCTTACACACTCAAACTCCCCACAAACCACTGATCCACATTCACAAACACACTCATATGGCATACAACCAGCTTAAAGTGTTTGTTATTATGTTATCTGATCAGAATGTGAATTTGTTATGTACATAGAAATCATATGGTCATGTCAATGCCCTGAGGAAGAGTGTGTGAGAGAAAAATACAGAGGCAAGTCACACTGAGGCATTTGAAACTAGAAAAAGCAGTAGGCCTACATGGAGAAAAAGGTTTGAAATTACTGGAACGTATCCCAGAATGCACTGGGTGGACCCAGTGACTACCCGTTTTCCGATTTTTGTTTTGACAACAGAAAATGGAAAACGAAAAAACGACCCGTTATCTGATTTTCTTTGATGTGCTTATAAATGGAAATCAGGAATTAAAATACATCTTCTTTCTCAATTTTGCATTGATTTTTTTTTTGTTGTGACCCGGAAGTTGCTCCCACGAGCTTGATGGTCACATAGATGCGTAGATACCTCATTGGCTGCTGCTGTATGTTGCCGCTATGCATCTGCACGTCTGCCATATTGGAGCGGTCAAGATCCGCTAGTAAACAAATACAATGTGTATTGAGAGATGCAGACTTGTCTACAAAATCGACTGTAACTCGCTCAGTTCTGAACCGATTTTCATGAAATTTGGTTTGTTATAAACATGAGAAATTGAACCTGATACTGGTTACTTATTGGAATTAAATTCAGTTACTGGGGCGGATCTAATCAGCTCTATGCCAAAACATTAACCTTCTGAATAGCCACAACTTCCTCTGGGACATGCAGGCTCCGATCTATGAATAGGCAACATCAGTTAAAAGAACATCCTGCCAGTTCATCCATACACCCCGAGACACATATAAGTCAACTTCTGCAGGCTGGACAGTTGCCATTACACAAACAATGTCACAAATATTGTTAATCTCAAATATTTTATTTTCATCTTCATTAATTCACTTTAGACAATTTATCTTATATTTCTTCAGTATGTTTTCAGTTGAGGATATTTCACAGTAATCTTAAAGCTTATATTTTATGAGAATTTGAAGAAACTTTTCTACTGTTAATCAGTACAGTAGTTTAAATATTAAATGTTGTATTTCATTTAAGGTTTGTACTGTTATTCTACAAAAACTGAATCATTAAATACTGTATTTAGATTGTACTTCTACAGGTTTTTAACATTACATATTTAAACACTAAATCTAAACACAAACACTGCATGTTAAAGTTTGAGACGATTTTAATCTGTTTTATACAGTATTTTCAGAGACTTTATTTTGTCTTCCAAAATAAAACTGTTATTTTACAATCTTGAGTGTGTGTTGGGAGTGGACAGTATGTCCAGCCCTGCCCCGACCAGTTCGTTCCCCTCTAGGGATCCACCCGCCACAAGGACACCAGGACAAGGTGAGTAGGGTAAGCACACTATTTTTACAAAAAAAAAGAATATACACAAATTCATGACAGAGAGACGCTCCTACGCTTCCCGCCTGTAGCTGTTCTCCTTCCCCCCACCCTGCTATCCTTTCCCGTCCTTCCTTTCCCAGACCCAGATAGCAGGTGCGCAACCCCACACACTTCAAACTCACACCACACAATTCCCTTCCGCACATGTGCCCCACTGCAATACACTCCGTGCTCTGGCGCCCCTCGCCACCTGGGCACAGGGAGAGAGAGAACCACTCTGCTCCACGCCTGGGGGAAGTCCTACGGCCGTGGGGGAGGCTCCACACACGCACGCACACGCGCACACACAAAACAAAAAGAAAATAAGGAGGGACGTAACTCCGCCCGCACCACCGTGCCGGGCCTCACCTAAGTCCCAAAATTAAAAAAAAAAAACACGAACAGACAATGGCGGCTCCGGCAGCGACCCACGTCGTCTTCTTGCTGTCAGCTTGTGCCAGCTCCGTGGGGTCTCTCTGAGGGAAACAGTTCTGCAGCCAGTCTGCCCCCTTCCCTCTCCACCTCGTGCCGGGAACTCACGCTCACAGTTGCCATTTCGCGGTGTCCCTTCCCTCTCAACCAGGGGATCCACCTGTCGGGTGCGCACTTTCGCGGGGTGGGGGCTCTCCTCGGTCCCGGCTGCGTCCTGGAACTGTTCGTTTTCCTTCTTCCTCAGGGACTCGCTGCGATACTCTCTTCTAGTCGCCGCTTAACAAAAAAAACCAAAAATAATCTGCACAATAAAACCCATGCCCTCGGCCTCCCAGCATCTCTCTCCTGTACTGCTCCCCCTCACCTGCCTAAATAGTCCTGGTGTCTGCTTAGGTAGGCAGCAGGTGTGGAGCACGCACCAGGCAGCGAATCCCGTCAGCGTCCCGATAATTAGGGGCCAAGCACTAAAGGTGCTAGGCACCTATTGTAATTGTTAGAAATTTTCACTATTATTATTATTATACTTTCCGCCATGGGAGTCTATGGCAGCCCAAAGAACCCCTTGGTGGATTTTTATGAAATTTGGCACATTGATAGAGGACAGTCGAAAGTATCCAGGCACCAAATTTGGGGTCAATCCATCCATCTCTGTAGCGCCACCAACAGGCCAAACTTCAAGGTACATTTTTGCTTATAATTTTTGAACCGTTTGTCCTATGGCTGTGATTTTTCTCCTGAATCCTTGGGTCATGGTGATTCGAATGCACCCATTGGCGTCAAAGTCTGCCATATTGGATTTTCCGCCATTTTGAATTTTTCGAAAAATCTACTTTTGTGAACTAGACCGTTGATCCTATCACCACCAAATCTGGTACGTATCATCTACAGAGGGTTCTGACCAAAAGTTATTCAAAGAATTTTGCTAGGGCAAACGATATGGCCGCTGTCATCCAATGCAATTCCATGCCAGCAACACCAAAACAGGAAGTGAGCCATATGTCAGCAATGCTTGGTTGGAGTTACACCAAACTTGGTATACTTTATTTGCAGGGGGAATATTGGGTACCCACCAAGTTTCATGAAATTTGGTCACATGGGGGCGCTATACCAGAAGAACTGAGAAAAAAAAATTCAAATGCCTATCACTTTGGAACCAAAGCAGATGTTTCTACCAAATTTCTTGGGCATCATCACAGTAAAGGACCCTAGCATGAAACCTCTGTGTTGGCCATTTTGTTTTTTGGCCATCTTGGTATTATCGTTTTTTCAGTGGTTTTCTATGGCATGCCATAGAAGCCCTAAGTGGATGTTGGTGGAATCTGGCACCCTCATAGAGCACAGTCCAAGGTATCCAGGCACTAAATTTGGAGTCAATCCATCAATCCCTGTAGCGCCACCAACAGGCCAAAATTTTTGCTTATAACTTTTGAACCGTTTGTCCTAGAGTTGTGATCCTCATTTCCCCTGAATCCCTAGGTCATGATGAATTGAATAGACTCATCCACTGTATTAGATATTGGAAATCATATTTTGAATTTTTCGAAAAACTTACCTTTGCGAACTAGTCCTAGGCCATTGCTCCTATCACCACCAAATTTCGTACGTATCATCTACAGAGGGGTCTGACCAAAAGTTATTCAAAGAATTTTGCCAGGGCAAACGATACGGCCGCTGTTGTCCAATGAAATTCCATGGTGAAGACACCAAAACAGGAAGTGAGTCATATGTCAGCAGTGCTTTGTTGGAGTGATGCCAAACTTGGTACTCTTTGTTGGTATTAGCAATACTGGGTATGCACCAAGTTTCATGAAATGTATTACCTCTTTGGACCATTGTCTTTAACGGTTGTTAAAGGATAGTTGCCACGTTGAACAATGTGGCCACAGTGTACCCGCAAATTCGCCCGAGAAGTCGCCATAAAGGAAGAGTGGCCTTATATCTGCAATGCTTTTGTTCATTGACATAAAAGTGGATACACATGCTTACAACTAGGCCTGGGTGGCACACACCAAGTTTAGTGAAATTTGGCCACTTTGGGGTGCTATACTGAAAAACAGGTTTAAACACCCATGCGTCCATGTACTTATTGTGACCAATTTTTTGCAGATCATTACATCATTACACGTCAGGTCCTAACTGGAAAATGAACACATAGTTCAAGTCCAAATGGCACAGCTGCTAAGATACAATCAGATTGTAGCACTTAAAATAGGCACATCTCCTGCACCTTTTGACCTATTGCCACAATTAATACACTAAATCGTGTTGAAGAAACACTTGGACTTTCCATATTGGCCTGAATGTAAGACAGGGTTTTTTTTCCTTCCTTCTTCAGAAATTACATCCAATACATCTTGGGAGGACTAGACTTTTTAATGTCATTATACATTAGCAACAGCAGATGGCGCCATTTATCTGAGATTGGTCAATGGTATTAGAAATCCCAGGAAACTAGTTTATTTTTATTTTTATTTAAATAACTTTGAAAATGAAGATGTGATTACATTGTATTTTCATTTAAATGTGGCAATTTCATCTAAAAGATGTAGAAAATATATCACCGTGCCTTGTTTTATTCAGTGTGTTTTATTAAATTGATATCACATGAAAAGATTTCTTTAAAAAGTAAGATTTGATCTTCAAAAAGTCTGATACCAAAAACAGGTGTTGAAAAATGGGGATCCTTTTCAATTTAGGGACGTGTTATTATATTCAGCTAATATGGTATGCTCTCTGCCTTTTTCCCACAATTTTGGATTTTTTCAAATACCCAAAAATTGCACGCCTCCAACAGCGTTGGCACTTTTTATTGCGATGTCCCAAGAAGGCACACTGCATTTTATGGCACTGCTTATGTTTAAGCTTGACATGTATGTATTGGGGGCCATACGGTGGTACAAATGGGTAGCACTACTGCCTAACAATATGGAGGTTTCAAGTTCGGGGTGCATCTGCGTTCAGTTTGTACCTTGTCCCTGTGTTCATGCGGGTTTCCTCTGGGTATTCTGATTTTCTACCACAGTCCAAACACATTCAGGTAATGTCAATTGGACATGCTATATTGCCCATAGGTGTGAGTGTAAGAGTGGGTGTCAATGTGTCTGTTCACCCTGTGATGGACTGGTGTCTTCTTCAGGGGTTGTTCTGAGTAGTTGTCTACCTGGTGGCCCTGAGGTGCTTGGCCCCTTCATTGCTGCTTGCAGCAATATTTCAATAATGAATTGAACATGCCGCACGCCCGAGCCCCCTCGCTCTCCCAGGGAGTACAGCGGGAACAATTACACTGTCAGGAGAAACTCCTGACATATGTGTTAACACTTTATTGAAGGCGTTTGATCGTAATAATTTAGGAACAATCTGTAAAATAAGTGTTTCTCTGCTGAACTTTTAGCGCCATCACTTTATTGAAGGTGTTTGATCGTAATAATTCAGGAAAAATCTGTAAAATAAGTGTTTCTCTGCTGAACTTTTAGCGCCGTCACTTTATTGAAGGTGTTTGATCGTAATAATTCAGGAAAAATCTGTAAAATAAGTGTTTCTCTGCTGAACTTTTAGCGCTGTCACTTTATTGAAGGTGTTTGATCGTAATAATTCAGGAAAAATCTGTAAAATAACAGTGTTTCTCTGCAATATTTTTAATAAAAATTTCTGTAAATTTACTGTTTTTGCACTTTATTTGAATTAGGATATTTTACTTAAATTTTACGGTTTTTGTTTGGCAGCCATTGCTGCCAGTCATTTGACTGTTTTTTTTACGATTTTTTTTTTTTAACAGTGTATGTTATGCTGTTCAGCGTTCACTTGTTCAACGTTCACTGTTTTACAAACACTACTTAAAATAAATTAGTATGAAAACTGAGACAGGTGATAAAGGCTATACAAGCTTATCTATTTGGATGTCCTTAGATTACAGTATTCCAAACAGAGAGCAGAAGTAGATTGTTTATTCTCTGTCTGTGATGCAGTTGAAAACCTGACATGGTTTAGCCTATTCCCATACCTACTACTTACCTGATCAGCCTGCTCTCAGCTTTCTCGTTTTCTGTGTTGTATTGAAGTAGTGTCCTAAATGTGAAATGACACATTTCGTTTTAAAGTGTAGATTGTATTGTAGGACTGCTCACCAGTGGACATTTCAGTGGCAGTGTTCCTGTGTGGCTGGAACAGCACTCTGCAACCATAATGTTGCACTGCTGTTCCAGACCGCACACCGCTCCACACTGGACCTGTCACGGTTGTGGGGTGAGGACTCACACGCAGACCCGGAGGTGAATGCCGGAGTGACTTTATTAAAGACCACCACAGGAGCAGACAAAGACAGGGTCAAAAACAGGCAGGATCAATACTGGGAAGTCAGTCCAAAAAAGCAAACAGAGAGCAAGGCACGTGGTCTGGACAGGCGAGGGTCAGCAATGGGCAGGCAGGCAGCGGGGCAACCAGAACGGAGCGGCAGGCAGAGACGAGATCCGAAGGCCAGGCAGGGTCACAAACTGGGCAGGCAGGTCCGGGCAGAGCAGACGGGAAGCGGGAGTGAAGTCTGGGAAGGGGCAGAACCGGGAGACCGGCAACAGGGAGCTGGGGCAGAACCGCGGGCAGCCCAGGCAGCCGGAGCAGAACGGCAGGCTGGTCCGGGGCTGAGCAGGCGGGAAGCAGGGTCTGGACAGGGGCAGAACCGGGCAGTCCGGCAACAGGGAGGCGGAGGCAGGACAGCGGGCGGCCCAGGCCGCGGAGCAGAACGGCAGGCGAGTGCCAAGGAGACAGGACCAGAACCCCACAGACAGGGAACCACGAAGGCACGGCGGGACAGAAGACAGACTGACCGAACACACCAAACAGAACAGCGGGCAAACACAGAGACCCAGGGCGGGAGACAAGAAGACGCTGAAAAAACAGAGTAATACCTGGCAAGAACAAAACAGAATGCTGCAACAAACTGGCAAACAAGACAGAGACAAGCAGGGTAAATATAGGGTTGGGCTGATGAGGTGATGGGAAGCAGGTGTGCAGGCAGGCAGGTGGAGATGATCAGGTGGGCGGAGACAGGGCGGAGAGTGGGGCAGGGCTGGAACACAAGGAAAAACAAAAGCACATGGACACAATGACAGATGGGGAGAACAAAAACACAACAGCTAGGGGGCTGGAGTACTGACAGGACCTGGCTGCTGTACCCCACGCCCTTAGCTGCACAGAAACAGAGCAGCGCTGGCACGAGCCAAGAACCATGGTAAGTATGTGTTCACAACCAAACCACGGTTTAATGAGGATTTCCTTTATGCCAGGAGCTGATCTAGTATGTTGCAACGACCATTTCAATTAATTTGATAATTCTTTTGTGTAATTAATAGGGTGTGAAACCAGGCTGAGTGAGCACAGAATAAGCGAAAAGTGAAATGTCATTAATACATGAGTCCAGAGTTATTCATCGTCGAGTTGCCCATGCCTTTACCAGTGGTCCATTCTAGTAGTTGACCAGGTAGCAAGCCACATTGAATAGCTCCTCAATGCTTCCGCACACAGAAAGTGGTATGTCTTTGTCAAAAAGTTTGTTCTCTTTCACCCTCCTGATGCACCTCTCCACATAGACCCTCAGACGTGCATTGGATTGAGTCTGCCTGACATCCTCCCTACTCATTTGGGTGTTTCTTGAGAGAAAGGCAGGCCGGTAAACCTTGCATGGACCCAGATTGTCCACAAGGAACCCTTTGTCAACCATAATTGCCACGTCTGGTGTGAGTAGGTTTGTGATGACACACAGCTTGAAGATCTCACGGTCACTCATGGATCCCGCATACAGGCCAGACACGAATGTAATGGCACCATGGGGATCATGGCCTTTAATGTAGCATGAGATTTGTACGTGGAAAACACCTCATTCTGCAACAGGAGAGAGGATGGAGTCTGGCAGAATATTTCAGTGCAGTCAAGCACCACTTGTGTGTCAGGGAAATCTGAAAACTCTGGTGGAAGGTGAGCTCTGACAACTTCACGTGGGATCCACAGACGTTTGCTTCCAAGCAGGTTGTATAGGAAGTGCGTCCAGGTGGAAATAATCCTGCTGGCTGTGGTGCGGTGAATGCCAAACCGTTCTGCCAGATCCCTGAGAGGCAGGCCCACTGACAGGTGCACGAGGAACAGCAGCAGCTCATCTATGGGTGGACGTTTCTGTGAAAATAAATAAGTGTTACGCCCAGATACTGTTATACACAGTGGTGGAATGTAACTAAGTACTAGGGGTGGAGCCGAATCCGAATACGGTATTCAGCAAAGCACAAATAGTGGGTTTTTATGAATATTTATTTTGTACGAATATTTTTTAAATTATTTGTTTTCGGGAAAAAAAAAACATGTCAAATAGCTGGTGTTCCTCATAACTGTGAGCGCGGTGGATATTTGTACTCCGCCTGCTTGTGCTGGCATGACAGGAAGACAATAGGAGAGTGGAGGGGAGAGAGAGCGCAGACTGAAAAGGAGCAGCGCAGCCTGATTAAAATATAGGCAAAACGTAGTACATTGCTATGCCACTATTTTGTTTTGATTAGGCTTCTTTTTGTATTTTTTTGTAGTTTTTTAACCTTACCTTAACTGGTTTGCTGAGGTAGTTTATTATAACGTTACTTGTCTTTTGTTTTCCTGTTGGACCTGCAATATGTGAAGCAGAGTTTGCTTTACCGGGAGGACGAGATTAGCCTACAGTAGCTCTGGCAGTGTAGTTACTAGCTAGTTCACCTACACGCTGTGCTCACTGCTCAGTCAGCCTGTGTGTCACACGGTTGCAGATATCACACTGGAGAAATAGAGTGCTATTTATAGCCATTCTAGCAAAGTTCCTGTGCCACTATTTCAACTTAGAAGACGCAGACGCAGCGGAGCTTGTTTGACCGGGAGGAGATTAGGCTAGCGTTTGCCTGTTAGCCCTGTAAATTAGCCTATATTGTTGGCAATGTGGAAGTAGGTCTACCTTTTGTGTGATTGTTTCGAATTGCATCTACACTTGACAAGGATTGAGATATTTGCATAGCCTGTTAGGCTACTCTTCTTTTTGCAGACAGCAAGATCTGTAGTTAGCTCCATTGTTAGCTCCGTTGTCTACTAGTTAAGTTACCTCCATTTCAATGGTGTTTATGGTTATACATGTTTATTGATGGGTTTCTGAAAACCATAAACCAATATTACATTTAAGTGTTCATAATTATTATAATAGTTTATCGAAGAACACTTATATTAACACTTTAACATCCTAAAATTAGAAGTGTAATAAAAAGAAAAACAGGATTGTTACGCCTATTTCCACTTTTACTCAAATACAAATACAAATAATTTTGCTGTTTCAACAAATACAGATACAAATACAAATACTGGGCTCTTTGCACATCCCTGCTAAGTACATTTACTCAAGTAAAGTGATGGAACACATTAATGCGTCAATAATTATAATCCAATAACATAATATATATTATTCTGAAATGCGCCATTCTGCATAATAAGTACTTTTACCTTTATTACTTTAAGTATACTTTAGTACTAAAGTATTATATGCTAATACTTTAGTACTTAAGTAAGATTTTGAATGCAGGGCTTTTACTTGTAACAGAATATTTCTACACTGTAGTATTACTACCTTTATTAAAGTAAAAGATCAAAGTACTTCCACCACCACTGGCTATACATTATAATTACTGTACACGTACATCTATGCCACACCACTTGTATGCTGCATACCGTTGTTGGTTGAGAGAACTCAGAGCTGCTGGCAGAGGCAGCCTTAGCGTTGGTGATCCGCACCATCTTGGTGTTGACTGCAGGCTCCACCAGTTTCCAGAAGGCCTGAAAATGCTTGTATCGGACAAACCTAAGAATGTAATAATGTTCATGTTAGACTTTGTTTTGTTTTTTGAATTAGCTTCCCCAAATGAAACATGTTTTTCAAACTTGTACATAATAACAAACCGATAACAGGTCGGTGTAATGCTATTCCAAAAGCCTTATAAACCAACCTGGTGTAAAAACGAATGTCCTTGTTCGACCCTGCCAGGCGTTGTATACCGTAACGGATTCGCAGCTGTAGCACTTCCAGTTGGTGTTGGAGCTCCCTAATCTTCCGATGCAAGGCTTCATTCTCGTTGACCACCTCATTTGCCATCACCGCCGTCGCTGGATTCACACAGTAATGATGATCAGGCGCCGCTGTTTCCATCTCGGATGTCCGGGGTAGGGCTCTCTGCCCTTGGTCTTGGCGTTGGTAGTGCGTACTCATTCCAGGAAAAGAGAACTGGTATAGCTCCTTTTTGTAATCTCCTCAGTCCCCCAGCAGTCTCTATGAAGTCTCCTGGCTGAAAATGCCTGCTATACACACAAGTGTTTTTTGTAGGGGTGAAGTTGTCCTTACGGATCTTGATTAGCCACTGAGCCCGTACTGCAGTATCTGCGGGAGACGAGTGAAAACATACCTCTGAGTTATAGCGCAACAAATTGCTACAAAGGGGAACACAACAATGTAATGCCGACTTTCTCACCCGTTGGAAGGCCAATCGCTTTTCTTTAATCCTAAATCCACTCATCCTTACTTACTAGCTAGCTCTTCGTGTCAAAACTCTTTTGTTATTAGCAGTGCAGAAATGCTCAAACCGGAAATACTCATCCGCACCCTCATATCCCGGAAGTTGATAGACGCCATCTTGTGCATGGAGGCAATAGGTCTGGCTACAGTTACAGCTTTTAAGTGCAAAAATTACTCAAATTTTGTCTTTTTTCACAGGTGTGGTCCAATGTCATCATGAGGCTCCAACAGCCCAGGCACAATTGAAAGCACTCCAGGAAGAGGTCCATGCACTTAAAGACGAGAGGGATTTTCTCAGGGAACAGTTGAAGGCTGCACTGCAGCGTCCAAATGCTGGTCCTGAAAATTTCTCCACTTGTTTGGGTATTGTATTTTTATTGTGTTCTATCATTCTATTGTATATTGCCTAAATAATTTTTACAGTGTTATTGTCAGCACATTGTGGTGTTTACGGCATTGTGCAATATTTATTTTTGGTAGGCCATGTAAATTTTTTTTTTGTGAACAACTTTGTATTTGGAAGCACAGCAAGTGATACTGGGTTTAAAAAAAAAAAAAAAAAAACAAAACAATCGTCAAAGACAAAGATACTGTAAATGTACAGGTACCGGTTAGACGAAAATGTACAAAGAATATGAATAGATATATTTTACAAGTACACGCTTACATACTGCACAAACAAAAATTTGTCAAAATACGAAGGAGGTAGTATTAAGGCCATCAGAAAGGATTAAAAAAATTGTCTCATAAGACTAATAATAGAGGTCCAAGCATCAATAGTTTTGGACTTTGCTCCATGTAATCTTGCACATGACCTCTCATGAGCCGCAATAGAAATCATATTAGGAATCCATATATTAAATAAAGGTAAAGTAGGTGTAAACCATAACCGCAGTATACTTTTTTTGCTGCTGTAAGAGCCGCAAGGAGTAGTTTTCACTGCGAGACAGAGAGCTGCAGGAGAGAGTTGTCATTAAGGAGAAAAAGTAAAGGTGAAGCCACAATGTCAGTGTCTAGAGCATCTGACAACACTGAGGCCACAGTCCACCAAAATCTTGAGATAGTGGGGCACTCCCAAAACATATGGAGCATTGTGCCAGCCGCCCCAGTGTTGCATATATGACAATTAGGATCACTGGCACGTTTCATTTGAAACCGCTTTAACGGAGTTGTATAAGCCTTGTGAATAACCTTGAAATGAATCAATTGGTGACTCAGGTTCCTTGATGAGAAAAGGTATTGCCCCATACTCTGTCCCATGCAGGCTCCACACTCAACTTCAGCTCTCTTTCCCACACCGCAAATACAGGAGCTTTCACAGGCACATGAAAAATACATTTATTATAAGTGTATGATGCCACCCCCCTACCCACTGACAAATAACTTACTAAGGGATGAGTAGCTAAAGGAGCATCCAAAGGAATGTTACATGCGTGCAGTATAGAATGAATTTGTAAATAAAGGAAGAATGTTTGGCTAGGGAGAGAGAAGGCAGATTTAATGTCTTGGAATGAGTGCATGCCATATTCACCAAATATATCACCCAGAGTGTATATACCCTTGGAGGACCAAATGGAATTTTGTAGTGGTTGACCATCGGACATAAAGGCAGGATTACGCCAGAGAGGAGAGGAAGTAGTATAAATTGGTGCTTTTACGTATCTGTGTTGAAATTGCCTTAGAACATGAAGTGAGCGATTAATGATCAGGGTTGGGGAGTAACGGAATACATGTAACGGCGTCACGTATTTAAAATACAAAATATGAGTAACTGTCTTCTGTTACAGTTACCATTTAAATTCATGGCAATCAAATTACAAAATATTTAGATTACTGAAGGGATTACATTTTTTTTTTTTTTTTTCCCCATTTAATGTTTATTCAGTTGGAAAATCTATCCAATGATACATCCTGGAAGTGCCTATCTCCCATATGCCCCTCACGAAAAAAAAAGTGCGCAGCCTGCCTGTGTCAAGGCTCAGACCGGGACTCAAACGCGGACCACGTAAGCTTCAGGTTCCAAGCGGGTTTAGTGAAGGGAGAGACAGAATCGCAAAACGACAAGCAGGCAGGGTCGAGACCAGGCAGGCAGTCCGGGGGCGATAGCAGGAACAGGCAGAGTCAGGAACCAGGCAGACAGGCAATCAGGCAATCGGGGCAGGAAAGCAGGCAGAAAACCAGGTTTGGGCACAGGCAGGGTCAAAAAAATGGGAAAACTCGCAGGCAGAGAAAACAGCGGGGACAAAACAGGCACGAAACACTGCAACAAACTAGCAACGAGACAAGGACATGCAGGATGTTAAATGGGGCAGAGCTAACGAGATGATGGGGAGCAGGTGAGCAGACTGGCAGGTGGAGGTGATCAGGCAATCGGACAGGCGGGGACCGGGCGGAGATCGGGGCAGGGCTAGAACGAGAGGAAAGCAAAAGCACATGGACAAGGATGGACGAGGAAAACACAAAAACAACAGCTAGGGGGCCGGAGTACTGACAGCCTGACTCACAAGACAGTAGAATGGAGAGCGAGACAGAAAGCAATCAGTGCAACGCGTTTATGTCATGGAAATACCGGGGCCATTTTACTTTGAAATTTGGCAAAGGTCACAACATAACAGTACAATGCAAGCTGTGTTTGCCAGCAACCAAACTGCTATCCACTTCAAAAGAGTCGACCTCTAACCTGAAGAAGCATCTTGAAGTAAGTTCTCTTTTTCATTATTTAAGCTAATATTGACCGTAAGCTAGCTACTTTACATAGTTTGGCTGCACTGGATTAGCTAGTAGGCTAGTAGGTATAGTATTAAAGCTAACTAGCTAACAAGTAGATAGAGTGACAAAACAAGTGAAATTTCAAATGTTCAAAACTGCGCTTACTCCAACAATTTTACACTATGCATATTATACACTACCCCTTTCTCACTCACAATGTATTTAGGGTGGCTCGTGCCTTTTCTAACTCATGTTTTCATGTAATGTACAGTTTTTGAATTAACATTTACAATTCTGAAGAGCCTGCGATGAAATGCCCATAGACTTAACACGTGCCAAAATGTTAGCCACAACAATGCTACGTGAGGCTGTGTTCACACGTAGTGTCTTTTTTGAAGTTGTCAGCATCTGTTTTCCATAATAATCCTATGAAGTAGACCATGTTTTCAAAAACATCCTGAGCGTTTTTTTATCTGCAGCTCAACTTCTCAGAAAAAAACACCCTACATCAAGCGCTTTTTTGACAGCTGATCAATCACAAGCAGAGTAGTGACACCTGTCGTTTCCCATAACAACCACCAAAAATGGAGAAGGTTGTGGTGGAGAAGTTAATTGTGCTAGTTTCTGAGCACAGTGAACTCAACTGTATAACATGATTGTATCATAACATTCATCATAAAGATGCCGTTTGGACGGATCCTAGGAGTTTCTGGAAAGTGTTTGTGTTTACTGCTTGTCATTAGCAAAACTAGCCTGTTAGCTAACGTTAGCTCTGCAACAATGCCAGATTGCTAGATTGCTAACAATGTACATGCTACTGTTGTTATGGCAACAAAAGACGCTCTCAGCTGCTTTTTGGAACAAACGCTGCCAGCGTTTTTTTACTTAAACGCTGGCCAGAGCATTTTTTCTTCATCAAAAAAGACGCTACGTGTGAACACAGCCTGAACACTCCCGCTTGGACCACTGCAACGCCCTCCTCGCAGGCCTCCCAGTCTGCACCATTCAGCCGCTGCAGCTCATCCAAAACGCAGCTGCTAGGCTGATCTACAACCTCCCTAAGTTCTCCCGCGTCACCCCCTTACTGAGATCCCTCCACTGGCTCCCAATCGCAGCCAGGATCTGCTTCAAAACCTTGACTCTCACCTTTTCTGCTGCAAGAAAGACTGCCCCGACCTACCTCCAGGACCTCATCCTACCCTACGCACCCGCTCGTCAACTTCGCTCTGCTACATCTGGACGCCTCGCTCTACCCACCAACAGAAGGCCCACGCTCCTCACAACAACGCTTTTCCATCATTGCCCCCCAGTGGTGGAATGAACTCCCAACCCCCCTAACAACAACTCCAACCCTTCAGACGTGGGCTGAAGACACACCTCTTCAGACTCTACCTGGACTGATACCTCTGCTATTTTGACCTTGTAACTTTGACCTTGTAAATCTGACTCCTGTCTTGTACTTGTAGCTCACTTACCTAGGTAGTATAGCGGTACTTTATTGTCTCTGTGATTGTATTTGATATGTAATCCTAGTTGAGATTAGTTGGCTCGCGACACTGACCTTGCGCTCAGCTTCAGCACTATCTGCATTGTATGACCTGTACACATCTTGCTCTTGTGCCTGTTGTTTGCCCACTGTTTGCACTTTTGTACATTGCTTTGGATAAAAGCGTCTGCCAAATGAATAAATGTAAATGTAAACATTCTAAAAATAACAGTTCAGAACCTTAGTCGGATGAACATTCTTTAAAAAAAGTAATCCAAAGCATTTGGATTACGTTACTTACCTTGAGTAATCTAACGGAATATGTTACAAATTACATTTCAGGGCAAGTATTCTGTAATCTGTAGTGGAATACATATTAAAAGTAATCCTCCCAACACTGTTAATGATACAGTTTTGTTTTGCTAACAAGGTCTTGCATTTCTTAGCACAGAATGGGAGATCATGGAGTCATTGTGGTTTGACTGCAGATGCCTCAATATTCCTCCAGGATACCCGGGAGTCCTCAGAGAGCCAAATCTGTATGGCCCGCAATTGGAAGGACCAATAGTATAACTCAAGATTCGGTAATGCTAGACCGCCTAACTCCTTCGGTCTCTGTAAAGTGGAGAAACGGATCCTAGGCCGCCTGTAGCCCCAAATAAAACTAGACAACATGGACTGAGCTTTCTTGAAGAAATCTGCTGGTGGAGCAAAAGGGATCATGGAAAATAAAAAATTAATATGTGGGAGGACTACCATTTTAATTACAGATACTCTACCCTGTAGGGACAAATGCAGCACTGACCATCTTTGGTAAGAGTATTGGAGATGACTTACAAAGTTCTCTGCTCTCATTTCTACAAGGGACTGCCTAATTTTAATACCTAGATATACAAACCCCTCTTTGGCATAGTATCTTGGAGGGGCATGACAAGTGATTTGCCCCAGTTGACCTTGTAGCCAGAGAACTGTCCAAAAGTCGAAAATAAATGTAACGCATAAGGGATTGAATGGGCTATATCAGAAAGAAAGAGGAGAACGTCGTCTGCAAATAAAGAAATACAGTGAGATGTCCCCTTTACAGTTATTGGCTTAATGGTCTGAGACTGACGGACGGCTTGGGCGAGTGGTTCTAAGGCCAAAACAAATAACATAGGGCTTAAAGGGCAGCCTTGACGAGTGCCACACTGCAGCTGGAATGATGTCGATCTGTAAGCGCCTGTCTGCACAACTGCCATTGGGCCATTATAGAGAGTGGAAACCATTTTAATAAATGAGGGCCCGAAACCAAATCTTTTCAATACCAACCACATGTAATCCCATTCTAAGCGATCAAAAGCCTTTTCTGCATCTAATGAAAGAATTGCGCTTGATTGAGACTCGTTTGCTTCATTAATAATACGCATGAGCCGTCTAATGTTATCAGCTGCAAATCTATCCCTCAAAAAGCCAGTCTGGTCGTAACCTATAAGTGAGCCAATGTATGAATCTAGCCGTAGTGCCAGAGCCTTTGCATAAATTTTTAGATCAGAATTAATAAGACTCACAGGTCTATAGCTGGAGCAATGGAGTGGGTCCTCACCTTTCTTTACTGAAGAATAAGAGAGATTAAGGAAGTTTTTTGATCACGGTGAAAAGAGCCATATTGCACTGCATAATCAATAGAGTTCTTTATTAAAGGACCCACCAGATCCCAAAACTCCAATAATAACTCTGGTGGGATACCGTCAAGGCCTAGGGACTTACGTTCACTCAACAACTTAACTGCATTATGTAGTTCCGTAAGGGTCAAAGGGGCTTCTAACAACTCTTTTTGTTCATTCGTAAGTGTAGGCAGAGCCAGATGTTGTAAAAACGAAGAAGCCTCTTCATAAATGTCAGACAGCTCTGATGTGTATAGATTTGTGTAAAAATCAAGAAAAATTGTGATGGCCAAAGGTTCGCAAATGACATTTCCATTTCCATCAGATATATAGCATTGATGGAAGACTGATTTTCGCAATTCTTTATTCTCAGAGCAAGTAGTCTACTCGGGCGATCTGCACATTCGTAATATAAATTCTTGGTTTTGTGTAGTTGGAACTCAGCTCTTGATGTACAAAGTTCCTCGTAAATACTGCTCACAGAAGACAGCTCCTTGGCTACACTGTCAGAGAAACTGCATTTCTGAGCCCTCTCAAGATTCAGGATAGTCTGTTTCAATTCAGTAATTTTCTTATTGCGAGATGAGTTAAGATGTGAAGCAAATGATGTGCAGTTCTCGTATGAAACATTTAGTGACCTCCCAGAGTGTTTGAGAGTCATCAGTGGAATCAGAATTAAACCGTAAAAATTCCACCAGTCCTTGTCGAAACTGGTGAATAAATTCTGTGTTCTGTAAAAGATAGGCATTAAATCTCCATCTCTTCGGTAAGGAACGTCTGGGTTGAATCATGAAAGAGTAAACAACTGGCCCATGGTCAGAAATAATTATAGCAGAGGGATCAGCTTTATAAACTGAGGGAAACAGAGATGGGGAGATTAAGATGTAATCAATACGGGAATATACCTTGTGCCTACCCGAAAAAAAAAGTAGAATCCTTTGTCTGGGGATTCAATAAACGCCAGGCATCCCATAAGTTTCAGTCCCTCATGAAAGCCGTCATTGCTACATCTGCATTAGAGATAACCGATTCAGATGATCTAAATCATTATCAACAGCGTTAAAGTCCCCACCCACTATAAAACAAAAATCTCTTAACTGTAAAAGTGAGGAGGCAATCTTGCTGAGAAATTTTGCTTCAAACGGAGTTGGTGCATAGACCGAAGCGAAACAAATATTCCGATGCATTACCGTGCCCAGTGCGTATGTGAAACGACTGTCTGTATCCGAATCGACCTTATGAATGATAATATCTAATTTCCTTCTAGCGAGGATTAAAACTCCTTTAGATTTTGACGAAGCACACAATCTTATAATGCTTGTTTTGAACTCTATAAACATCAATTTCCTTAAGATGCGTCTCCTGAAGTACACTGTAAACCCAGGTAAGTTCAATGAACTTAAATTTTTTAGGGCAACGGGTTACCTCAACATTTTTAAGTTAAGCATTGTTGAACAAACAAACAAGTTTAAGTTGAGTGTACTTAAGGTACTAAATTGCACTGCATTGAGTTTTAGTACAATAAACTAATTCTGCATGTTAGAATAACTTAAATGTATGTTTATGTAACTCAAATTCTTGCTATTTTAATTGAACTTTTTGAGTTAGCCAAACCTAAAGGTCTTTTTGATCAAATTACATACATTTTTAATAGCTAAATGTGCTTTAAACTATAGCTGCTTAAGCTATAAATGTAAAGGAAACAGAAAGCATCAGTCTTTTTGAGTGTTTATTCAATTTTAGAACATGCCACAATTGTCAGACATACCACCTGACCAGCAACAAAACTACTCAACAGCAATCAAGAAGCCATTTATTAAACAGAGCTTAGAAAGTTATACCAAAATGCACCTTGCAAAGCAAATGAATGTATTATCCATTTCTTCTTTTAAATAAACAGTCACTAGCATAACAAGATCACTGTAATGTGACCATAAAATGCCTCCTTTACACAACTTGAGAACATCTTTCACATCCTGTAAATGAATACATGGATGTTGTCAGGGCTCAGGCATAGACTCAGACGCGGACCACGAGTGCTCAGATTCCAGGCGTTTGTTGACAGAATCGTCGGACAAGAAGGCAAACGTAAACAGGCAGGGTCTAACCGTGAAGGCAGGCAGATCGGGCAACCAGGGCAGAACGGCAGGTCAGGTCAGAGACGAAGTCAAAGAACAGGCAAGGCAAAAACCAGAAAATCCAAGCAGAATGATACAGGCAGGAACGAGACGGGCAAAAACACTGTAACAAACTGGCAAACAAGACAGAGACAAGCAGGGTAGATATAGGGCTGGGCGGATGAGGTGACAGGAAGCAGGTGCGCAGGCAGGCAGGTGGAGATGATCAGGTGGGCGGAGACAGGGCGGAGAGCGGGGCAGGGCTGGAACACAAGGAAAAACAACAAAACAAAAGCACATGGACCATAATGACAGATGGGGAGAAAACAAAAAACAACAGCTAGGGGGCTGGAGTACTGACATATGTACTGTCCATTCCTCTGTTTCACATAAAACAAAAATAAATCAAATAAATAAAACCATAAACCATAAAATGTCCCTTTTTTGCCTGACATGAGAACATCCTTTCCATCCTACATGGTCAGCTGATTTATCAGCGTTAGAACCTTGCCTTTTAACTCCTTCTTACCCAAGCTCAACAGGACCTGCTGAATGAAATGGAAGGTGTTGTTCATGCTCTTGGGGTAGTTTAGGTGTAGTGCATATGTCAAACAGAAGGCACATGGCCTGGGGCAGGTTATCAAGATTGTCCATCACAACATTTCCCTCTAAGATGATTCCCATAGAGGATGGATTGAGATGGTAGGACAGTGGATGCTGTGCTACATCTTCCTGTTTGAAGCAGAGGATTCCAATTGGCACGTGTCTGTATGAGTCCTCATCATCAATAGCCTAGACATAACAATAAAAAAACATGTTATTTTAGCGGTGCAACATTTTGCTTGGAAATACAACACCTCTTTTTTCAACCTAACCAAGCCCAACATATGCATAATAATTTGAGAATGTGTATCCATATTACCAAATACATACTCAGATATGAAAAAATGTATCCAGACCTGTAAGCAACCAGCCACCCTCACGTGGTGGTGTTAGGCTTATTGGTCCTATAGGAAATTACTAGGGATGCACCAATTGTGAAATTCTGGGCCGATACCAATACCGATGTTTAAAATAACAATTTGGCCGATAGCCGATGCCAATACCGATGTTTTTTTAAATAAAACAAAACAGTAGCTGGTTTTAAGGTTATACCCACTAAGTTTAAAGAAAGACCTGGCGCACTTAGCTAACTATCTAGCTAAAACACTCACTACAGACAACCTAGCTAGCTAGCTAACTATAATGTTAATTTGGTAGTTAGTTAGTTTGGTAGCTAACAGTACTAAAGTTGTCGGAACAGGTTGCTTGCAGCGTCTGTGGTAAAATTAACTATTTGGTCAGAAGAGACATGATGAGGCTTTATTAGTTTGATTGATAGCTAGCTCTTAGTAATATGACAGCTGAGCAAAGTGCGTGAAAGCCAAGTTAGCTAGCAAGCTATCTAGCTTTCTACATTGTTTTTATTGTAGCTAGCTAGCTATGTGTTTGTTTGCAAGGTGATATTTGTATTTGTCAGCGGAATGTGATAGTCACTTGCTAGTTCCGTTTATTGTTTTGTTTGTATTGTAGCTAGCTAGCTAGCTAGATTTGTCTTTGTAAGGTGGTATTTGTACTTTTCAGCTGAATGTGCAAGTCGCTAGCTAGCTAATTTGGCTTTCACGCACTTTGCTAGCTATCAAACCACTACAGCTTCATCATGTCTCTTATGAACAAATGGTTCATTTTAACATTCGTTAAGTTATTGACTTCTGATCTTAAGTACCGTTTGCTAGCTAGCTAGCAACTTAACGTTAGTTAGCTAACTAGCTAGCGTTAAGTGTGCCAGGTCATTCATTCATTAGTGGATATAACTTTAAATCCAGCAACTGTATCTCTTTTGAATTCTTTTAGGGATCTTTGCTGACCCATCTGGCCATGTTTGTTTTATTTCTTCAAAAGGTAGATACAGACACACGTAAAACTTTTGGTCCACTTTGCCATAGATGCTGACTGAAGAGCTAAATTGATGCGACACAACAGATAAACATTGGCCACTGCCATTGGTGAATGTCATATTTGCCGATAGGCCGATGGCAAATACCGATGTACGGCCGATAAATCAGTGCATCCCTAAAAATTACAGTACAAATCTGTTTTTGAGCAAAACTTATTTGGATGCTGATTCGAGAATATAAAGAGAAATGAAAACTAAGTAACATGAAACATGACCTACTGAATAGACATTTTCAAATCGGGATACACATTTACAAAACATAGTATGTATTTGAAAATGTTTTTAGACACTTTCAGTTATAAATTGTAATTTTATTTCCATTAGGCTGAACCAAAAATGTCTTATCTACTGTAAATTAACTCATCCTTGACTGCATTATTGCCAGTAATGTACAGCATGTAACAAGAGAAAATAATTTATAATCCAGTGATATTACTTACAAAGCAGGCCTTGAAGAAGTCAGCTGGGTTATCATCAAAAAGTGCTGGAAGCCCTCTCAGGACAAGGCATCTGATGTCAGCAATGTCCGATGTCTGGATTGCAGTGACAGCAGAGACAACATTGTAACATTAGTGACAAAAATTCTCGTTCCAGACAGTCCTCACTCAAGACAACTGTATACTGAGATGGGTAGTGTGGTGGGAAGTGCTATATTATCTTACAGGTACGCCAAGCTCCAAGCCACGCGTATGCCAAGCATTAGATTACACTAAGCATTAGATGATGCAAGCTGCTGAGAGGGTCATTTTAGTTCATAAACTCTGCTTAAGGTCAATGCAGGACAGGTGGTATCGGCCTTGAAAGTTTGGGGTAATTCCAAGCCAAGCCCTGGGAGAGTGCCAGGTATTTAAAAAAAGCTAACACAGGCTGACTTGAAGATATTGGTGGAAACTCCCTAGAAAAACCGAGAAAGATGAGAAATAATCGTGGAAAGTTCTAGAATCTTAGAAAACGTAAAATACGGGGAGGGGGAGTTGGTAGGAAGGTCCCGGAATGGGGAGCACTAAAGGAAAAGTATAAAAGAAGGGGAATTCAGAGAGTGCTTCAGACCTGGGTCTCAGAGAGGGTGTGACTGCATTGCTCCACATGGACCAGCCCGGTTTACTGTTTGTGATTGAAACATATGCAATAAACCTAATTACATCAGACTCTGCAGGACTCTTGGTTATTTTTGGGAAAGTGATATAAAGTGTGGAAGGCGGCTCTCCGCTCGCCCGGATCCGACGGGGAACGGATCCACCACAGTAGTATCACTTCAATTTACAAACCTTTTTTTGTCGCAAAAGACCATCCAAAATTTCTCCCTTGAGGCCTCTCTTTGACCTGAAGATTTCAACGAGTTTAGGGCAATGACGATCAAGAGACTCACAGAATTCCTGTTTCAGGTTTTCTCCTACCACTCTACTGAATTCTTGGTAGACCTGAAACAGAGGCACAAATAAATCATGTTTTAAGGTCAAGACACAGCCTGAGTAGAACAATCATTTACACTCACTTGACCCTTTATTAAAGGGGTGTCCCATCTTATCCGTAAAGGGTCAGTGTGGCTGCAGGTTTTCATTCCAAACAAGCAGGGGCACACCTGATTCCACTTTTTTGAATGAAAACCTGCAGCCACACGGCCCTTTGTGGATAAGATTGGGCACCCTTGCTTTATTATGTACACCAACGGTGTATGCAGTAGGTGATTTGAGGGGGATGGGGGGGATGCTATCCCCCTTGTCAGCAAAATGACCAAAATGCATCCCCCTTGTTAACCTGCCATCCCCCCTCTCCATCCCCTAGTTAGTAGCAGAGAGTGCTGCGTGTGCATCTGCCACCCCCTGTTAAAAATGAACAAATCACCTACTGGGTATATGTACATTCATTGTCCATTTTATCAGGTCCACTAACCCTATAGTAGTACCCTATCTGTTTCTCTGTATGATTTGTTAGCCTCCCTTTACCTCCCTTCATCTATGGTCAGGACTCCCACAGGATCACCACTGAGCAGGTATTATTTGGGTGGTGGATCATTCTCAGCACTGCAGTGACACTGACATGGTAAAACGTGTGTGTGTGTGTGTGTGTGTGTGTGTGTGTGCTGCAGAGTTTTTAAACAACTCGGTGTCACTGCTGGACCGAAAACAGTCCACTAACCAAAAATCTTCAGTCAACAGCGTCCTGTGGGCAGCTTCCTGTGACCACTGATGAAGGACTAGAGCAGTGTTTCCCAACCCTACTCCTGGCGGCACACTGTCCTGCACATCTTCTATCTATCCTTGCTCTACCTACCTGACTGAACTCATCAGTGGCACTTTTGATTAGCTGAGCACACCTGATTTAATCAAGCAGCAAGGATAGATAGAAGATATGCAGGACAGTGTGCCGCCAGGAGTAGGGTTGGGAACCCCTTCCGGTCATACTTTTTGCCAACGTCCAGTCTCTGGAAAATAAGATGGATGACCTCCTTAGTCAGATGGCTACACAGAGGTATATTCAGGACTGTTCTGTGCTGTGTGTCTGTGAAACGTGGCTCGGACAGAGGACCCCCGATGAGTCAGTAACACCGGCAGGCTACACGGTCTTCAGAGCCGACCGAAATGCTGCGGAGTGCGGCAAAACCCGCGGGGGAGGAACAGTGATTCTCGTCGAACAGTCCTGGTGTACCGGCACTAGGGTAATATTCCATCCCCTGTGCTGGGGATGTGGAATATATTACTTTAAAGTGCAGGCCATTTTATTTACCGAGAGAACCGCAGTGCATTATACTGAGTGTTGTGTACATCCCCCCTCTGCCAACGAGGACAACGCACTCGGAGAACTGCACGACATGATCAGCGACATGAGAATACCTATCCAGACGCCGCTCTTGTTGTTCTGGGGAATTTTAATCACTTTAATCTTCGGAGAAGTATACCCAAACTCCACCAGTTTGTGAATTTCCCCACCAGGGGAAACAACACTTTGGACCACTGCTACAGTTACATAAGGAATGCATATGCTGCTATCCACAAGCTCCGTTTCGGTAAGTCTGACCACCTGGCAATCCTGTTACAGCCCACCTGCACCACAAGGCTGAAAGCTAATCCAGTCACAGTTAGAACTGTTAAGATATGGACTGACAGTGCACTGGCAGACTTGCAGGGCTGCCTAGAGGCTACAGACATGAACATTTTCAAGGAGGCCACAAATAATATTCATGATTACACAGAGAGTGTTAGTAGCTACATTAACTGGTGCAGTTCCATCTGTGTCCCCTCGCGAGCTATTCACGTTTTTTCCCAATCAAAAGCCCTGGTTCAATGCGGACATACGTATGAAGATCAGGAAAAGGTGTGCAGCTTTCAAGTCAGGGGACATCATGGGGAATAAGCGGGCCCGATATGAGCTACAAAATTCCATCATAGCTGCGAAAAGGGCATACTCCCAAAAATTTGAGAGCTGCTACCTGGGCAACAACACACGTAGAATGTGGCAGGAAATTCAGTCTGTCACCAATACAGGAGAAGCGCAAATGGAACCGAGACCCGAGACACCACCCTACCAGACCTCAACAGTTTCTATGCCAGATTCGACAGACTGAACAGAGACATCCCCTCAAAATCCCCCTGTAACCCTGAGGAGACTGCACTCCAGGTGATACATACGCAGGTTCTTAGGGCTTTGAAGCAGGTAAATCCCGGCAAGGCAGCAGGACCTGATGGAGTGTCACCGAGAGTCCTGAAGGCCTGTGCTGAACAGCTAGCTGGAGTGTACACAGACAAACTCCTCTCTTACACAGGAAACAGTCCCACAGTGCTTCAAATCCTTTGTTATAGTACCGGTCCCTAAAAAACCAAACACGTCCACAATGAACGACTTTAGACCGGTAGCACTTACACCGGTCGCCATGAAGTGCCTGGAAAAGCTGGTCCTCCAATCCATAAACTCTGTGGTTCCAGACATGGTGGACCCCCGACAGTTTGCCTACCGCCCGAACAGATCAGTGGACGACGCGGTGGCCCTGACGCTTCAATATACACTGGAACACCTGGACACTAACAGAACATATGCACATATGCTCTCTCTGGAATACAGCTCCGCTTTCAACACGATTCAGCCAATCAAGCTGATTGGGAAGTTGGCAGACCTTGGAGTGCCAACATCCACCTGTAATTGGATTTTGGACTTCCTTACAGACAGACCACAGGTGGTGAGGATGAGAAATAAGGTGTCTGCTGAGCTCACAGTCAGCACAGGAACCCCCCAGGGCTGCTGCCTCAGCCCCAAACTCTATGCCCTGTACACTTATGACTGTGTTTCCACCCACAACAACAATATCGTCATTAAATATGCAGATGATACGACCGTCCTCGGCCTCATTAAGGGTGGAGACGAGTCATCATACAGAGAACAGGTGAACAAAATCATTGTCTATGGAGAGCACGATGACCTTGTTCTCAACACAGACAAAACCAAAGAACCAATTCTGGACTTCAGGAGGAGAGCACCCCCTCTGCTGCCTCTCAACATCAAGGGGACTGAGGTTGAGCGGACTGACAGTCACAAGTTTCTAGGCCTTCACATGTAAAAAAAACCTGAGCTGGACCATAAACACGGTGACAACAGTGAAGAAAGCACAGCAGCGGCTTTACTTCATCAGGCTGCTGAAGAAGGCCGGACTCAGACGTCAGCCCCTCGCCCAGGCCTACAGAGGACTCATTGAGAGCATTCTCGCCAGCGGCATCACTGTGTGGTTTGGAAACACCACAAAGGCTGAAAGGAAATCTCTTCAATGAGTCATCAAAACTGCAGAGAGGATCATCGGCTCTGACCTCCCCTCCGTGGACACACTCTACACACAGCGCTGTAGGAAAAAAAGCACAGAGCATCCTTAGCGATCGACACCACCCAGCTCACTCTCTGTTCAGGTGGAGGAACTCAGGATGCAAACGGAGACACCACAGGCCACAGAGCATCATCGCTCACAAGGCACGCTTCCACAACAGCTTTTTTCCAACCGTTGTCAGAATGATCGCAAAGAACATTAAGGCGGGAAGGAAATACCACACCCCCCACCTTATTCACACCATGGACACTTAATACCTCACAGCACTCTTATGCCTACGGACTGGGATTTAGTATTTAGTGTCCAACTACCTCACCCCCTCTCACTCTCCGAGTCTCTGTCATATAGAGTTTTCCCCAGTCCGTTGTTTTGTTTTGAGATGTGCAATAATTCAATTCAACAGTGCAATAATTTATTGTGCAATAATTCAAAGTGTGCATTTTTATATAGTGTGTTTTATTCATGGTGTGTATTTATTACTTATTTTTTATGCTGCTCTTTTTAATGGCCTTTCTTCGCCTGTTTTGATATAAAAGCTGACTCATTGAGCTGCGCACAAGAATTCTGATGTACCTGTACTGTCCTGTACCTGTGCAAATGGCAATAAATCTCTTGAATCTTGAATCTTGAAGTCAGTCTGATCTTTCGGATATCATCTTCTGTCAGGATAACTCTCATCGTCATTGTCGGATGAGAAGTCATCTGGAGAAAAAGAAAAAAAAAATATTCAGCAAAGAATAAAATGTTTCAGTGTCACCATCAGTTTACCCTGTACATTATAAGCTGAAAGAGGGAAATGGTCATTCAGATCTGTAAGCTGAAGCACACAAAAAGATGGATCCTCTGCACTGCAAAGCTCATATGACCGAAGCTGCTCAGTGTACCATGCTGTCATGACTTTGCATACGAACATTATTTCTGTGTTCACAGCAATAATCTGAGTGATTTGCTTAAATTCAGGGAGGCCTGAGCATGAGCCAGCTGAAAGTATCATGTCTGCTTTGTAATCAATTCCATCAATCCAGATGGAGGATGCAACAAGAACTGCTGATGTATTTGTATATGAATTTTTTGACCAAGTGCTCTCTGAATGTCCTCCGGTAAAGAAGCGACCAACACAGATGTAGCCTTGGCCATCTCAACTTGTGGCCTGTAAAAGGAACTGCAGTCTAATTGGTAGCTGACAGCTTTCTGGTGTCTCACGGCAAGTGTCACAGCTACATTGTTAAATTTCTGAGCATCCCGAACAACCTTTTTAAAGAACTTATGTTTCCCTTCAAAGCACATTGTCCACACTTCACAAAGTGGACCATATACCTTAATAAGCTGAGGGTAATGTTCTACATAGCGTTTGGGTCGCAGCCTAAAATCTGTGAATGTAGACTGCAAATGTTCTCTGCGCTCTGCCACCTTGTATTCAAGGATGTATACTGACTCAGCGGTATGTCTTGGTGCCACAACCAATTCAACAATGTCCTTGAGGAGCATGAGTATTTCCCATGTACCATCCCCCTCAGGAATGTAATGGCCAATAAGAAGAGGAAGGAGTCTAATTAGGCACCAGTTCTCATGACCATTTCCTCCTATCGTTCCCTTGGTGGAGAAGCCTCTCACAATTGGCTGTGGCCGATCAGTTTTGTCTGTGAATGATTATGGAAATGATCTGATAGCTTCATTCAGTACCTCTAGAGTGATGTATTTCTTTGCCACCAAGTCTGCAATGCAAAGAGACAACTTTATAGGGACTATGCCCTCTAAAACATCATGCAAGAGGTCAGGGGGATAACCACCTGTAACATGGAAATACTCCAAATTTACAGTGAGTGGACATGCTCTCCTCACACCGGTATTTTTTCCCAAAGTTGTATCATGCAAAGCATCCTGTACCTGCCTGTTGTGTGTATCTTTATCCCTGAGCTGAAATGAACCAGAACGTACCTCTTGGAGTTGTGTGTCAGTCCTGGATGCCATGCAAAATCTGCAGAATTTTTCCACAGAAAAGCTCTCATAAAATTCTGCAAGAGAGTGCGTGCCTAAGTTATCAGCTGACACACACAGAACAGTTCCTTTGACACTTGTACCAAGGTGCTCAATGTAGACACCATGCTGTTCAAGAGAGACTAAGGTCGTTTTCACATATGTTGGTGCGCACCCGTGGTGCGACCTCGGTGCGCACCAGAATACATTGTTTCATTTTTCAGTTAGTTCGGTTCGCGTTCACAAATGTTGTTTTCAAGCCGTGTGACAACAAGCAGTGCTGTCATTGGTCAATATCAGTCTTGGCGGAGTGCCATATTTCCATGACAACCAGCCTGAAGGGAAGAGCTGAAAAATATGGCGATGCAACAAGTAGGCTTAAGTGGCCATTTTTTTCTATGTTGTTTGTCTGTACAAATCTTGGCGAACTATACAATTTATAAATGAAGCGCGAATGCGGCGGGAAATGACTGTACTGATGCACAGGAGACGCCGAAAGCACATATTACAGTTCAGGAGGAGGCATACAGTACTAATCCTCCAGAACTGTGACCTCGTCAGACGCAGATTCCGACGAACGACCAGGTAGGCTTCGCCCACTGTCTTGAAGAAGAATAAAGTTATAAGAAATAATATGTTAAAACTGTGTATTTTTAACTTGTGGAGTTGGGGGAGAGCCCTTTCTGTTAAATAAACAGATAGCTCATTTATCCTGAAGGAAATTTGTGTATTCAGTAGCTTAACAAACACAATACAATATTTAGGTTACAATGTTCTATCATAAAAAACATTATACAACATTATGTTGTAATACACGTTGTATTATGCAAAGTACAAGTAAGTACAACACTAGACCAGACTGTAGCCATTTTCCTGTAGCTAAATAAAATGAAAAGTCAAGTAACAAACTCAACTCCATCACCCTACTAATTATGCTGTACATTAACCTCTCATAAATGATTAGCTTACCAATTTTACCTGTCTGTTACACAGGAGCATATGGGCATTCCCACGCAGCAATAGTTGGTGGCAAAACATCAGCATCACCTGGACGGACGATGAATGGCACAAACACTTCAGGATGCAAAGACAGACCTTTGATCAGCTGTGTGACACTCTCCGGCCCTGGCTGACACGGCAGAACACTACGTACCGAAGGGCAGTGCCTGTAGAGGCTCGTGTGGCAATTTGTCTTTGGAGGCTAGCCACAAACCAAGACTACAGATCAATTGGACAGCTGTTTGGTGTTGGGTTATCAACATGTTGTATGATCACCCAAGAGGTTGTGACTGCTATCAATGTTGTCATGAAGCCTCAGCACATAAAGCATCCCTCTGCAGCAGAGTTCGGGCAGATAATCCAAGGTTTTCGAGACAAATGGCGATTCCCTCAGGTGGTTGGTGCAATAGACGGATCCCACATAAAGATCAAAGCTCCGTATGACAACTCATCCGATTATTATAATCGAAAGGGGGAATATTTGATTACTTTACAGGGTGTGGTCGACCATAGGAGGAGATTTTGAGACATTAATGTTGGCCGACCAGGCAAGGTGCATGATGCCCGTGTTTTTGCTCTTTCGTCATTGTTTCAACTTGGCAGTGTGGGCACCCTTTTACCCAGCTGGACTGAAAGAGTTGAGGGGGTCGACGTGCCTCTTTTTCTCTTGGGTGATTCAGTCTACCCTCTGCAAACCTGGCTCATGAAACCCTACCCAGAGGGACCAGGAGTAACACCACAGCAGCTCGACTTCAACCACAGATTGAGTCAAGCCCAGATGACAGTTGAGCGTGCCTTTGGGCGCCTCAAAGGACGTTGGCGTTGCCTCCTAAAATTAAATGAAACCCACATAACTTTTATAAGCCGCATAGTGTCTGCTTGCTGGGTGTTACATAATTACTGTGAGGAAAATAATGAAGAATTTAGGGAGAGAGACTGTGAAACAGCTGAGGAGGAAGAAGGTGAGGGACAACATCAGCAGGGGCATCATGGGCCACAGCAACAAAATATCATTAGAGATGCACTGTGTAGATACTTTACTACAACGTGAATGAACCTCACAAGCAACATGGTCCAGTGCAACATTCCCAAAGGGTGAACCAAATATATTTTTATGGAGTACCTGTTATCTCTCTTGACTTTTGCTTTTAATTTTTATTCATTAATGTCCTTGTGTAGGAGCTACCATTTTTACAAGGGTGGAAACCTGTTTTGTGTGAATGAAAATGGGTGGATGCATCTTTGCTTTTACTGTAAATAGTTTATTTCCTTTTAAATCTGTGACATGCAACATTGCCACATCTGAACAAAGTGTCTTCATTTGTGAATAAACTCACATTTCTGCAGTGTTTTTGGTAGATTTCTTAAATGTGCAGTAACAAAGGCCTAGGGGCAGTATAATCAAAAATAAAATTTAGCACAAAAATAATGTTTGTTGAAAATGAGGTAGCCTATTAAATAGATGTAAACACACAACCTGCATAGGATATTCCACTCACATGTAGCCCAAGAACAGGACATTGACAAATACTGGAGTTTACATTTGTTAAGTATCATAGCAATTTGAACAATGCTAATCACTGTGTGCAATAAAGGCCTACACAAACTTTCACAAAAAATGCCCTACAGGCTGCTGTAGTCCATCTGACTATTAAGGTCATGTAGAACTGAGGAAGTGCTGGGATGTTCATCTTCTCTGCGATGCTGATATGGAGGAATCACTGGCGGCTGGACAGTAGGGTGTGGTTGCTGATACTGATGTGGCATGGACCAGGCACTAGGGGTTAATGTTGGTGGGAGTGTTGTGGTTGTGTGTTGTGGACTGACCATTAGTTGCATGAACATCTGGTTTGTGGCCTGTTGCTGTGCCTGCATATCCTGGAATCTTCTCTCGTCAGCCTCCTGTTGTGCCTATAACATAAGATAAGCCTTTACTTTATTGTTAAGTGTTAATTTCATATGTGTGTGTGTGTGTGTGTTTGTTTGTGGGCCCACAGCAGCATTGATAAGTCAAGATGCTGAATATACACAAGACACAGAACATGCTAAAACCAGTAAATACCTGAAGCATCCTCTCAAAAGTAGCAGTCTCCTGAGCCAACTGCCTCTCTCCAGCTGCATGAATTTCCTCCATCATCCTTTTCATGTCAGTCATGTATGCCTGGAATTCGTCATCAGCTCTGCATGATTTAACTTTTCTTTTTCGAGCCTGAGTTCCGGGAATAGGCAATCTCCCTCCTCTGCTGGACTCTGGTGCACTGTCCTTGCTCTCTGTGCTTGTACTTGAAGCACCAGACACATCTGCCTCAGCAAGGGTGTTTGTGGCATCAGTGGTACAGGATGCGCTGTTTGACTCCCCCCGTTTATTGAAATAAACAACGTCACTCATGTCATATTAACACAAAAAATAAATTTCAATGCACAGTTATGTGTACACAACGTAACCGTCTGTCACGTCAGCTGCCACTACGCGTGTCGCACAAGAACAATTGCAAAATATAGCCTGCTAATATTTGCTGGTATCTGTACAGCAAAAAGTTGAACAAATTCACCATCAAAATCCGTGTCTGTGGGCGACAGGTCAGTCGTGCTAACACTGGAAGCAGCAGATGGACTATCATTGGACTCCACAACATCCACTGGATCAACGACTGGTTTTGTCCCAAGTATTTGGTGCAGCTTGTCGTACCAGGGGAATTTGTCCTTTTCTGTGCCATCACTTCCCGTCTTATTAAGCGCATTGCGTACTTTAATGTACTCTGCACGAATTTTCTTCGCCTTAATGCGGCACTGTGAAATCGACCTAATAAATCCTTTTTCTCTGAGCCTTTTGCTAAAAACTGCATATATATCTCTGTTTTTGTGAGTTGACGACAGCTGTACATTTATAAAGTCATCGGCCCAAACCTCCAAAAGACAGCTAATTTCCTCCTGAGTCTGTCTGACCTCGATTGCTAACCATGTTTGTACCTGCCATGTTTGTTTGTGTTCCTTCAGAACCCACAATGCACTGCCCAGCTGACTACGGAAGCCTTTTTAGCTCAAACATGTGGAATACACCCCGTAGTTGGGTCGGATCGAGGTAGAGGTGCTTTCACACCATAAACGAACCGCATCAGAGTTTGCTGATAGCCGTACCGAGACCACCTCTTCAGAGAGGTCTTGGTATAGCCGTTTTGGTGCGCACCAGAGTGCGGTTGCTGTGTTCACACTGACCCAAGTGAACCGTACTCATGCCCAGAGTTCCTTTGGGCCGACCTAAACAGTGCCAGTGTGAAAACACCCTAAATCACAAATGAGTGGGTACAGTACTTTGTCATAGCCACACTCTTTAACTGTTGTTGTGTTGCACAAAAGAGCAAGCTGAATCGAGTTAAATGTTGATCTGTATTTTGCAGGTATATTGGCAATGACCCAGTATACTGTGCACATCTTATGCTTCCTTTTTGATGTTCCCAATGGGTTAGCTATTTCAAAGTCATCAATGTACAGGCTGAGCGCAACTGTGAAGGCCATTTCCTCTGAAGCACCTGCCATCTCTACAAGTGTTGTATTCATCTGGGACATGAGCTGGTTGTGACATAGCCTTCTCTAAAATGTCTTGCTTGCTTAGCAATTTTTGAAGCATCTGCAATAGAGGAACATACGCAACTGTTTTCCTACCTTTCTCCACTACATACTCTATAGACATCACTAGTGGAAGTTCACGCAACGCATATGATGCTCTTCTTTTAATGGTTGCAAGACATCCGTCTTTGCCACAGTATGCAGTGACAATGTTGCTTTCCGTCACAGTCTCAACCACTTCTTTCACAAGTGCCTCGTCAATGTCTGTATACTTCTGTAGAACAGCTTTCACTTTATTGTAAAAAAGTGGCTGGGGCAACTGAACTAACTGACAAAGTTGCTGAGTGACTTCCTGGAAGGATTTTTCTGGTATGTGCAGGACTGTTTGCATCTTTAAAAACAGAGCTGCCACGTTATGCTCCAAATGTTCTCCTAAATTCTGAGAATCTGCCTCAGATGTTTCTTTAGTGATATCATCCAAGTTATCTTTATCCACAGGAATCATCTGATCTTGAGTAATATCACTGTCACTACTTTAATTTTCCGTTCCAGTACTAACTATTAATTCTGATTTAAACATCCTCCAGTTGTGATCGCTATGTTCCTTACTTTTATGTGAAAGTTGAATACACACTGCTCTCAAAAGTGCAGCCTTTAAACGGACACTGAACCTTCTGGTTACCTCTAAGGTGTCTTACTACAAAGGTGGGTAAAATACTCTCCTGGCATGGTTCGAGGAACTCACATAGCTGACAACGTAACTTAACTTGCAAATGTGGGACAGATTGCTGAAGCTGAGTTGCTGAATGAAACCGGGACAGGTGAGTCTTAAGAGTACTGAAGGACCTGAGCGTGCACAAACACTCCTGATGTGGACAAGGAAATGGTTCATTTCCAGTATAGCTGCCATGCTTCAGCCAGTAATGTTTTAATATCTGCCCTCTTTTGTCACAATTAAACGTGCAATACCTGCATCTCCAAATCATGTTTGCTTTCCTTTGCTCCTTATCAACTCGGTCAGTCGCTACACAGATAAGAATTGTCACGTTCCAACATAGTACAACTAAGCCCCAAGCAACTCCAGTTTAGCCATTCACAACGTAAATGCTATTTACTATCCATATTTGTGGTGTCGTTCCAGGTTTCATATGAAGTAGTTATAACGTTAGCAAGATAAAAATAAGTAATAAGACAAGTTGCCCTTTGTGGCACTCAAAGAAACCCAGCAATGCTGGAATGGTTTTGAATTTTTGAACGTCGTCTGTCGTTCTAAAAGCAACGCTAAATGTCTAGCTAAACGACAAAATGTATAAAGACATAAGAAGTTGATTTTCTCAGACTCGCATCGCTTGATGCTCTTAACCAGTTAACGTTAGCTTGTTGGGTAACCTACCAACAGAAACACAACTTAGCTGGCTAAACGAATTAAGAGGAAAAAAAAATTACCTTTGACGGTCACCTCGGTCCCTCTCTTCTTTAGAATGTGCAAGAAGTTTCTTTGTGTGGAAAAAAAACGCCTGTTGGTGGTTTTTCAAGCTGGCCAATAAAATCATCTCTCCTGGGCAAATCTCTCCAGTTGCCAATGGCAACAGACAACTAAATTGCCATAAGTTCATTCAACTCAAAGATCGCATTTGAATTTACGAAGTCATCAAAAACGTTCTCCGTACTCAACATAGTTGAGTAATATGTGGGACATATTGAGATTTATGTACAACAGACTTAATTTATTTGAGTTAAAACAAAATATGGGATTACAGTGTAGAGCCACATCAATACTTTGACGATGTAGCCAATCAAAACATTTAATTCTCTTCACCTGCAAATTTAGGCCGCGTAAATTCCAAGACACCACTTTACAATCGCACATCAAGGAGGGTGAAACACCCAGCCAAGCAAACCAACTCTCTCCCTGCCTGTAGGTCTAATCCCTCTGACACAAGATATGTAGAAACGACTGCACCCGTCACACAGAACTGGATCCATATAATAAGCTATATAACTGAAAAAGCCCAGTGTATCAAGAAGAACAAGGAAAGTCAGAAAAACGAGATGAAATAAAAAGAAAAAAATGCCTGCTGCCATGGGAGAGCAAGAACCACCACTCACCCCCGCTTGCAGGCACCAAATAAAGAGACCTTTAGCATCCGTGACGACAAGACCAAGAGTCCCTGTCCCTGAGTGCAAATTCCTGTATAAAATTGAACTAAACTATAAACCACACAAATACAGGATTTTAACCTTATCAAATGAACTATCTTAAAGATCTTACACCATATGGCCTTCAGTATGATAAACTAAGAAACATAAAGTAGGCTAGGTCTTAATAACCCGGCAACAATGATAATAGAAAACATGCAGCCTACCCTTTTTCCACACTATAGGATTTAATAGTCCCCCACTCACTGAGCATCTTTTCAACTCCGGTTGAATAGCTGTCAGCTATTAATGGTTGGGGTAGAACATATAAGCCGCTGCTTCAACTTCTATGTGGCCATGTCTCCGCTGCCAGCAGGCCCAACGAACTTTGCCAACGCTCTCTCTGCATCCTCTGGAGTGTCGTAGTTAGACACCCTGCCCTGTTGTACCACCTTCAAAGTAACAGGAAAAAGGAGGAAGGTTGGGATTGAGTGATTTTTCAACTGCCGTCGTTGAGCTGTTTCCTTGGAGAAATCCTGGAAGAGTCAGAGTTGATCCGTGCCATGTAGCATTGGAGAGTTTCTATCTCAAGCTGCTTGCATGATGTCTTGTTTGTCTTTAAAGTTGAGCATACGAAAAACAAGGGTTCTAGGCGCAGTTCCCTTCGATTTACCAGTACGGTGTGCCCTCTCTGTTTCCAAATGTCGCCCAGCTAATGTGGAAGCCAGTGTGGGAGGTTCTCTTGAAGGAGACACAGTCTTTCCCTTCTGCTCCTCTGTAAGACCTGTAAGGCGTAAATTGAGCGGCGATTACGGTCTTCTAAATTAATTATGCGTTGCTGCATTTCTGAGAACTTATCCATCCGCCTTGCACCGTTTGTCTGTCCTCGCGTTGCGCCTCTGTATATTATCCACACGGGACTGCATTGTTTGTAGATTAGCAGTCTGGAGCTGTGCCTGGTCCTCAAGTTGTTTTAGCTGGGTTTTAACATCAGTGAGATCTTCGTGAACACCTTTCACTACTTCCAGCATTTCTGACATGACCTCGCATACACACTCCTTGACAGTAGCAGCAAGTGATGTGTCTAACGCGGGTGGGCCTGCTAGTCCATCTTTATTCGCATTAGCCATGCTAGCACCACTCGCCAGGAACAGCTTAGTCAAAGATTTGCCTTTTTCCTTTGATCGCACAGTAGCCTTCGAAAAGGGCATAGATCTCTTCTTGGGGGTGTACATCGGCAACAATCTTTATTACGGTCGGTTATTAATAGCAGAGAGGGAGAGCAACTCTTTCACGCTGCCATCTTGGGTTATCGCACACCGGAAGTCGTAGGCCACGTAAATTGATAATTACTGTTCCTATGTAATCCGCTCCAGAAAGGAGACAGTCTGATACATCAGATACAGACAGCAGCAAGTCATCTCCATCCTCTACCTCCTCCTCTGATGCACGGGGGAAAAAAAAGAACAAGAAGATGAGACACCCCAAAACCAGCACCAAGTCGAAAAAATGTGTGGAGTTTGGAAAAAGAAGTATGTAAAGTGCATGTTAAGTGCATTCATTACTGAGTGTTGTTGGGCTTTGTAATTCAAGATTTAACATAACTCAAGTTTCTGTAATTTTTCGTTTTAAATGAAATAACATCATTTTTTCTTTGCAGTGAAGACATCACAAGATGTGCTAAACCGCTATCGGGCAGTATTGCGGACCTGCAAAAAGACCCTGAGTGTTCACCGAAACTGTGAGCATCACAATGTGGATAGGAACATAATTGCAATGACAGCGGTCATCGCCCAAGTCTTCATTGCTGCCAATACAATCCTTCCCATATGTATATTATAAGCATTGCCACTTTCACCCCACCAGAGAAAAGCGGGGCTTGACGTGGTACAATCAAGCTTGTTACATGGTGGAGATAAATTATTGCCAGCAAATGTTATAAGCATTGCCAATAGATGTTAGTTTTTGATTTTAACCACAGTTACTGACATATTAACCGAAATTACTGATATATTAGTTATTAGGGCCCAAGCACTGAGTGTGCGAAGGGCCCTATTGTATCCGTTGTGATTATTATTATTAGGGCCCAAGCACTGAGTGTGCGAAGGGCCCTATTGTATCCGTTGTGATGAATTTTATTATTATTCTTCTTATTATTAGGGCCCGAGCACCGAAGGTGTTGCGCCTCCGGTGTCCACCGGAGGGCGCATGCACCATAGGTGCGAAGGCCCTATTGTTTTCATA
>JAFDVH010000035.1:318794-387500 GCA_019176425.1 Megalops atlanticus
TCAGAAGTTGCGTGAATCGGGGTTATCAAAAGCTTGGATCTGGGTGTCCACGGGGCTCGATAGCCCCCTTTGTCAAATGTGTTCACTGTGGGCGTCCAATTTTACGCACATGCACCAAACTTGGTAGGCATATTGGTCTACCTAAGATGAACAAATTTCGCAATCACATTTCTTAATTCTGCCCAACAGGAAGTTGGTCCCTTTGGATTTTGTGCGTTTTCACAGGCGCCAAACTTTCGAATACTCCTCCTAGAGGATTCATCCGATTCATACCAAATTTAGTCAGTATGATGCCAAGACATTCCTGATGCTAAATTGCGAAGGGATTTTTGATATCTTGCATGGTGTTGAAATGGCGAAACAATGAATTTATATGTCTCGCCACACAAAAGGGAATTTGTCATAAGTTCTCCATACATTGCTTGATACGGCTCAAACTTCACAGGTTTTTGGTTATGATGGTTATGATGATATCCACATGCCCAGAGTGACACCCTGGTATAGCGCCACCATCTGGCAACAGAAAGAGTGGCTTTTTCAGCCATCTCAGCTCTAGTGCTCCTAGACGGTTCATCGGATTCAATTCAGATTGGTGTACATGTGGTCACAGATGTCTTGATTTTATTCTGCAAAGGTATTTTTTGATACGTTGAACAGCATAGCCATGGGTAAAGGTTGAATTTGGGCACCTCTAAGCAGTTTTTGACCAGTTTCACCAGTCTGATGAATGACAGGATGCTTAACCAATCAAATGAGTTGTAGCGTGGGGGTTGTATTTAGGTGTAACGTCATGAATGTAGCCCTTCAGATAGTCGAACAGCGGCCATGTTTGTTAAAGTGTTTTGAGCACGTTAGCAGTGTTGCCAATTCACCGATTTTGGAGACATTTTGCATGTTTAGTAAAAAACAAACTCCTTTAATTGTGGTATTGTGTTAATTTGGTGCTTAAGTCAGGGATAATCATGGACGAACTGTCCCGGTTGGAACATTTTTGACGAGTCGCAGGCAAGCTCAGCTTCGAGTCGCGCTGTTGCGAACTCACCCATGTCGGAAGGCATTTCGCATCCTTACTTTTATGAGAAGCAAACATCGTGTATAGTTACCTCGGTTAATTGTGGTGTTGTGTTAATTTCGTTATTGGGAGGAAGGTTGACGAACTGTCGAAATATTGCACATGGCGCAGGGAAATTCCGCTTCAAGTCGTGGAATTATCTCCGCAAATGCATTTCACTATACATTTAAGTCTATGCATACGCCTGCGTACAGAGAAAATGTCAGTTATTCTAAAAAAGCCCACCTGTTCGTGGTACTACTTTTGGCAGATTGCTTGGTTCACGTAAGAATAATTCTGTTGATAAACCCGAGTCCTTTTAGCTGTTGCTATGACCGTGTAGCCTGATGTCATGATCAACAACACTGGTCGATTTAATCACAACATAATTCAATACGAAACACCGCTGTCTCAAACGAACACAATATGTATGGGTGTTTAGTTACTATCAAATTCAGACTGGACGATCATTAAAGCTAATATATTCAAAGGAACGATTAGCATGTTATGCTAGCCCACGGTGTGCTTTATGCTCCAGTATCTGACAGCGCATTGAAACGGCTGAGGCTGTAACATTAGGTATGCTTGTATTGTATTTACTGGCTTATGTTAGCTGATTTAAAGCCATGACTTCAGGCTATTGTGATGTGGACTGCTAAATTAGCTTCTATTCCAGTACACGACAATTGTAAGTAATAGTAGTATGACGAGTCTGTTTACTGCATGTAGCCTAAGCTGTGGGGCCGTCACTTTTATTTTATAGTTAAAGGCAAGTCGCTGCTGTCCCAGGCACATCATGAGTGACCTGGCGTTATGATGTGTAACTTTTTTTGTATTTGTATTTTCTTTTGATCAATGAATTGTTGATGACATTGAACATGCAGTGTACCAAATAAAAACCAAACCAAACCAAACCAACCAACCAAATAAAAATTCACAGTGGTTGTGTTCACATTGCAATTAACTTTACAATTTACGCACTCGCTTATGAAGGTTGAAGTGCACAAAATGTTTAGAATATGAGCATTATGACTTACATGCCAAAACGATGTCCTTGTAGACTACTTGATACACAAGAACTGATACTTCCAATGTTTAAAACTGTTTAAAACGATTTTAGCACACGCATGTTAAGTAAGGACAATGTCTGAAAATGAGATATTACATACAATTCAGCATCCTGCAAGAAATTAAGAAAATTTGTGAGATGCATATTTACACACCACACAGTAGGCGTTATGGTAATATTGCAGGTTACATGAACAGGTGTTGTGTTAGTGTATGTAGTCTTTGACCATAATGACATTTGCATGTGAAACAGTTTTCTTTTGTTGTTGTTGTAGTTAGTTTTATTTGGAATCATGACAATGATGTCTGTATTGTCCAAAGACACACGTGAACATTAATATAAGAGTAATATTTGTGTTTGTTTGCCAATACCACACCAAGTGGTTGGTCATATTTTGTGGTTATGTGGTGTTGGTGGGAAATTTTAAGAAATTGCACATAAGAATTTAGCCACTTTTATAAGCAAGGGCACTGCAAGGAGTTGAACCCCGTTCCAGTAATATGGAAGTACCACTACCAGTGCCTTTTGCTTTTTATGGCTTTTGGGGAAAGCAAAAGCATCGTGAGCAACAGAGTGTGATGTTAATATTCAAAATGATATAATGGTGCTCAAGACATTATGTAGCTACTCAAAATATGTAGGTAAGTAGGATAACTAATTAAAATTTTGATTACTGAATGTATTTGTTTCTTTAATGAACTACAGTAACCACACTTGCAATGAAGGAAAACCAAACCCCTGTCGTGTTAGAACAGCATACTCTGGCTGTATTAGAACAAATTGTAGGATGTGCAAATAAGTAACACTGAGTATAAAAAAATAGTGTAAGTAGTTTGTTGTTGGTGGTGGTGTGTGTGTGTGTGTAACATGAGCAGACATAAGATATATTACATTGTATAGAAGTGTGTAAGTAATTGATATCTGATTGTGAATAAGCAAGCTGTTTTGTTAGCGCCCCCTTTGTCAAGTGTGTTCACTGTGGCCGTCCAATGTTACGCACATGCACCAAATTTGGTAGGCATATTGGTCTACCTAAGATGAACAAATTTCGCACTCACACCCCTTAACTCTACCCAACAGGAAGTTGTTCACTTTGGATTTTGTGTATTTTCACAGTCACCGAACTTTCGAATACTAGAATCCTAGAGGATTCATCCGATTCATACCAAATTTAGTCAGTATGATGCCAAGACATTCCTGATGCTAAATTGCGAAGGGATTATTGATATCTCAATCGGCGTTGCCATGGCGAGGTGATCAATATTTACATGTGACCGTGCTTAAACAGGAAGTGTGACATAATTCCGCTGTACATGGTTTGATTTGGCTGAAACTTCACATGTATGTTCAATTATGGGGCAAAATCACACACACATGCCAATTGTGATTCATTGTCATAGCGCCACCTACTGACAGCAGGAAGTGAGGTATTTATAACAAATTTTTCAGTGCTCCTCCTACAGGATTTATCCGATTCATACTAAATTTGGTCAGCATGACGCCAAGATGTTCATGATGCTAATTTACGAAGGGATTATTGATATCTTGATTGGCGTTGCCATGGCGAGGCGATCAATTAACATGTTACTGCACTGAAACACGAAATGTAGCATAACTCCACTGTACATTGTTTGATTTGGCCCAGACTTCACATATATGTTCAATTATGGGGCAAAATCAGATGCACATGCCAATTGTGAATGTCATAGCGCCACCAACTGGCAATCACAAGTAAGGCTTATATACCAAATATTTTAGTATTCCTCTAAGAGATATGCAAATGACAATGATTTGTCCTCATTAGATTTACTTTAATATACTGAGGTCAAACTGTCTTTGTGTTGTTTTGTGCACTGTACTGGTAAATTGATTCCATTTACACAACATAAATGAATTGCCTTCACTCAGTGAAAGTATAACATAAGAATATATTTCAGTCTTGAGTGTGTATCCTCTCCAACCATTTACTAGTCACAAACAGTCATTAGGAACAATAACGACATATCTGATGATGCCATAACCCACGCGAGGCTATACACCCTTGGTGCTTGGGCCCGTTCATTGCTGCTTGCAGCTATATTCTTTTTTTTGGTTTGCTAAACCATTGCAGTTTGACTGCAGGTTAGTTAGCTAGCTAGCTACCTGCTTTTTATCATACACGAAAAGGCTAGCTAGCTACTTTCTTTCATACCCGACAGGAGGCTCGCCAGCTACTTTTTGTCATACACGTAAAGGCTAGCTATACGGTAGGCAAGCAAGCCACTTTTAATCATAGGCCACTACATGCTAGCGAGCTACTTTTTTGCATACATGGACGGGCTAGATCAGTGGTACTCAGACCGCGGCTCGTGAGCCGCATGCGGCTCTTTTAAGTCTCCAATTTTGCGTTTGCTAACGCTTTTTTAACCAAATATTTCACCCGATATTGTCTTAGACACTTGCAGCGGTAACGTTAATAATACAATTTCCCAGTAAGAGAAACCTATGACCCCCACTCCCCCTCCTTCTGAATTTCCAATTATAATTTAGCTCGGGGCTTACGTCAGGAGCCATGCACACAGCATGTCAGTGAGTGGAAAAGTAGCGAACTTGGTAACGTCCGAAACATCGATCTAAAAGGGCAAAAGTAACCAAAGAACGCAAATACGAAGAGGAGTAGCCTACAGGACATTCATAGAGGAGTGGGAACTGGATTTTTCTTTGTGTCCAGTGGTGTGGGAAAGTCCATTTGTCTCCTTTGTGATGAAACAATTTCGCAGTTCAAAAGGTCCCATTTACAGCGGCAACACGAGACTAAACACCCATCGTTCAGTACTGATTTTCCTATGGGAGGGGGAGTAAGGACCGAAAAACTTAAACGACTCAAACAACAGAGATCTGTACAGAAAATGTATTTCCACATCAACACCAGTGAAGAGGCGACAACAGCATCATTCAGAATCACCCATGAACTGATGAAAAGGATGAAACCTACACAGATGGAGAAATAGTGACAGAAGAACTATTTGACATGGTTCCCCTGCAAAATGGAACCATTGGCCAGGAGATCAAAACAACTGTATTGGAAACTTTGCTTGAAAGTTTGCTATTCAACCTGCTAATATCACAGTGATCACAACAGATGGTGCACCAGCTGTGCTCGGTATGAGAGAACGGGGCGGTGGCTTCATTAAAAGAAGCACTGAAAGTAAATGGGGCAGCGAATGACATTTTCTCTTACCATTGTATTGTGCATCAACACAAGTTTAAGTCAATGAATGATGTGAAGGCAAATGTAATCGAGTTGGTGAATTACGGGCCCGTGCAAGAAACCACCAGAATTTTCAACTTTTGTGTGATGAATTCAACGCGCAATATGGGGATTTGGTGTTACACACCGAAATACGATGGCTATCTAAAGGACGCGTGCTTTCCCATTTCATTGACGTGCTTGAACCACTGAAAGTATTCATTGTTGGACTAGGGGAGACAGCGAGATTTTCCATTTTGGATGACAAAGAATGGGTGCTTTCTCTTTCATTCCTTTGCGACATTACACAGTATTTGAATGATTTGAACATCAAGATGCAGGGCAAGAACAAAACTGTTTATGAACTCCCCCTCCCTCCCTCCCCTCTTTAATGTGCTGCCACCTGAGGGAGAGAATCTACAGCTGCAGTTATGACTGTGGTGATAGCCAGTGAGCAGTAACAAGTATCCTTATTGAAATAAAAATGTGAATTACATAATACTGCATGATTATGATTTGTCATTCCATGTAAATTGGCTATTAGTAGCCTTATTATTTTAAGTTTGTTTAAAAGGTTGGGTGAGGAGGCATATTTTTGTAATGTGGCTCTTTCCAAAAAAATATTGTCAATGTGGCTCCTGAGTTGGCCAAGCCTGAGTACCGTTGGGCTAGATATACGGTAGGCTTGCTAGCTAGCTATTGTTTATCATACCCAACTGCTCAAAAAGCTCAAAAGAGGTACGTGAATGCAAATGTTACATGAATAAATTAAACAACATTCAATGACATTAAACTTTAAAGACATATATATATATAGCTTCTTCTAAATGAACCATTGTGTTACTCTGAATTCCTTTATGAGTCAGCGCTGAATTCAAACGAATCACAACTGTCCCTCTGGTGTCAAAGTTTTTCTCCAAGCTGGATCTACACTCCGCTAAACTTCAGAAAGGGGAGGGGCCCAAGGTCGAAGTATAAGGGGCCTCATGATGCCCATGGAACAGGTATGAACAGACGCACGCCTCTAGTTCTTTTTTATGTAATGTGGCACTCTCAGTAACGGCAGTTATCAAATTTGATACGCTTTTTAAACATGCAGTTGTGTTGTCATACCATGTGGGGAAATGAGAGAACTGAGAGAGGGATAGTAAAACAAGAGAATGAAGTGAGAACAAGCAAAGTGGAAAGGACCGTGGGATGGGCAAATGGGTAGGTTGGTAAAGAAAAGGACTGTGGAGGGTAAGTGTGCAACAAAAATGTTTTGGGGATGAGATTTTGTCACAGAAAAGGTTAAGATCTTTTGTGGTTGTGTATAATCTTTGGGGGTATAATTTTCATCAAACCCCTTCTATCACCTCAATCTCAGTTTGGACACTTCAGAATTTGTACTGGAGTTCATTTTGGGTAACCATTGCTGTCAGAATTTACACTAAATGTCTGGAATTGAAACAAAAGGTGCAGAATTCATTGACTGTAAGCCTTCTTCCTCATGCCCCTCTTTCTCTCTCTGTCTATTGTCCCATTCCTTCCTCAGAGTGATGAACATAAAATGAAGAGAGAATGCATCCTCAAAGCTTTGTGTGTCTATATGAATGAAGATCCAGGCAATCTAATCTGGGAGTATGTGGTCAGTACATATGCTTAACTATTTCCTATGGTGATCTTAGCACCATGAGATTTAGCAATGTGATATGAATGTCCCCTCCAGGATGCCAGTGTGTCGAACACTGAGCAGGGAATACAGGAGACCGTTCTGGGGGTTTATCTGATCAGAGCTGAGGGAGCAGATGCTGGCGACCCCCCTGCAGATGTTGGTGTGGTGTTGGAAGGAGTCATAGTTCTTGAGGACCTTGGCAACATACCATTTGCTGCGGCAATGTTGTTTGGGTTCATTTATGCATTGAACCTGAGCTACCCCCTTGAGCTCAGATATACCTTTGAAATCATCCAAAAACTCTTCGAGCTGGATGCCAATCAGCTATCTCAGAAAGCACAAGGACTGACAATGAAGCTCTTCAGTGAATGAGATGAAACAACAATTGGAACAATGATGGAATATTTTTTATTTTTCGAAAATTCAGCGTTGGCAATGATCTTGCTTTTTGTAATAACGCCGCGATTGTGTGGTGTGTTAGAGGCATTACATTTTATTGCAATTTTCATTCTGTGTTCATGTTCTTCATTCTCATTCTCTTCTTCATTCACACACGTAAAGTGTCAGGGCTGGGGCAAGGACTCAGTCGCAGACCACAAAAAATCGTCATAACCGGCAGATTTATTGAGTCCACAAGCAAGATTGTTATCGTGAAAACAGACAGGGTCAAAAACCAGAGAAGCAATCCGAGGGGCAAATCCAAAAGCAGGTAAACGATCAGGCAGGGTCAAAACACTGGGCAGGCAGATACAAAGGCGATCAGAGCAGAGGGACAGGCAAAGAACAGGTCGAGAAACGGGCAGGTCAAAAAACGGGAAAAACAGCCAAGAAAAACAAGCAACAAACCGAGGGGACAAAACAGGCGATAGCAACTGTGACGAACTAGCAACAGGACAGGGAAACACAGGAAGATATAGGGCAGGGCTGATAACGGAATGGGAAGCAGGTGCGCAGGCAGGCAGGTAAAGGTGATGATGCAATCAGGCGGGCGGAGACCGGGCGGGAGCGGGCAGGCTAGAACACAAAGAAAACAAAAGCACATGGACAGAAAAACACAAAACACACGGCTAGGGGGCGGGAGCACTGACATAAAGAAAAAAATATTGAGAAGAAACTTCACATTTTACATTATTTCAGAGGAAATATTAAGCAGAATTGATTAGGCAGGCCTTCTTTTTGATTTTTATTTTGAATTTATATTTTGTTTTTCCACATAGGAAGTTTATTAAGTTAAACAATGCTTATGTATGATGCGTCTTTAGTTAAGGTTTTCTTTTTTCCTGAAAGAATCCTGCTGCTTTCCTGAAATGTGAGCTGCATTGTCTGAAGTGTTTCAGATTTTACAAGTATGTTTTTCCCAAATACAGCTTTTGTGCCTCTATTACATGTGTCCTCTGGTTTTCTGATTAGAACCACGAACACATTTGAAAATTATTAAGGAGGAGTATCTAAAACACTGGGGTGTATAGACTTTGATCCATGTCATGTTATAGATCTATGTTAAATACATAAATTTACCTCTTTATAACATTTATTTAAACAAATGAATAATATTAACAACAATAATAAATGAAATAGAAGATAAATAATTGCAATTATGTTCAGAAGACATGATACAAATAAGTTGACTGAATGCTAAATAATTAATTGAAGAGTACACTATTGCTATTATTAGGTTGAACTTGATTTGGTTGTGTATTCACAACAAAAGGTGTTCATGTTGTTCCACAAAGATCCTTTAAAGTTCAAAGAACTTGTACCTATTGTGTGGAACCACTGTCCACGATTCAATTGAATTCATCCAAAGCATTATTTTTCTGAGTGTAATCAGCTCTATGCCAACACTTTAACCTTCTGAATAGCCACAACTTCCTCTGGGACATGCAGGCTCCAATCTATGAATAGACAACATCAAGTGTAAATTATTTAAAATTTCAGCTTTTGTGAGTTTCTCTACAATAATGTAGATTTCTATATCTGTTATATTGTTATAAAGCCACCTGGTTGCTTGTTATTGTATTAATTAAATCAATTCATTAATAAAATAAACAAGACTATTTTTGTTCCCCAGACTCCAGTCAGTTCTTCTGTACACCCCGAGACACATGATAAGTCCACTTCTGCAGGCTGGACAGTTGCCATTACACAAACAATGTCACAAATATTTTTAATCTCAAATATTTTATTGTCATCCTTATTAATTCCCTTTAGACACTGACACATACAATACTATAATATAGTAATACAATACTATAATGTAATATGATATTGTAGTGTTTTGGGGGTGATGGGCGGAGTTTTCCCAGCATGCCTTGCAGCGATGACCTGTGTGTGTGTGTGTGTGTGTGTGTGTGTGTGTGTGTGTGTGTGTGTGTGTGTGTGTGTGTGTGTGTTTTACCCACCGTGAGTGTGACTGTGTTCCCCTTTCATGTAGTTCCTTCCTATCTCACTAATATGTGTGGTTTGTTCTGGTTTTGCTGTTGCCTAAATAGAAGGCTGGGTGTTAAATTAACTGGTTGTTGTTGTTGTTGTTGTTGTTGTCGTCGTCGTCGTCGTCGTCATCATTTTAAAACAAAAACCCAGCTTGCCACAATGTAATGTTATGCCCACACCCTAGCACGTGGGTCATAATGGTAAATCATTTTCTCTCCTGAGATTTCTTTAGTTTGTAGTTGCTAGTTTAGTTAGTCTACTTGTAGCAAAGGGCGAGAGCAGTCACCCCACCCGGCCTTGAACCCGGGTCTATAGGGTACCAAACATGTGACTTTGACTGCGACGCCAAAGAGCCAGGCTCGTTAGCATGGCAGTCAAAGCACATACTCAACCGTAGTGACAGCACTCCGTCACACTGCCCTCCCCTTCGGGAAGCGCGCCCATGCGCTTCACGCACCATGGCGTCCCTCACGCATTCCCCTGCCGTACTTCTCCCATCCCAGAGTGCCCCACTCACTCGTGCTTCACCCATCTCTGGGGTCCCTCACACCATGCTTCACCCATCTCTGGGGTCCCTCACACCGGGGTCAACCTAACCTGGGGGTCCCTCATACGGGTCACACACCGGGCACGCCTCCGATGGCCTTGCAGCCAGCCATCCCACTTCTGACTTTGTTTGTAGCGAAGGGGTAGAGCAGTCACCCCCACCCGGCCTTGAACCCGGGTCCATGGGTACCAAACATGCGACTTTGACCATGACACCAAAGAGCCTGGCTCTTTTATGCGGTCAAAGTCGCATGTTTGGTACCCGTAGACCCGGGTTCAAGGCCAGGTGGGGTGATTGATCTCGCCCTTCACTACACTACTCTATGGCACTCATTTAGTGACACGGCAGCTTTGCACCTGGATGGTGATTTTGGAAGGGAAATTGGGACAACACCCTCTGTCCTGATTGGGGCGCTGGTCAGAAATGGGGAGGGCATTTCTTTTTTTGAATGCCAGAGCGGTGGAAAAAAGGTGTGTGCATGTGTGTGTGAGAGACGTAGCCGAGACCGGCCTGCCAGGGAAGCGGATACCCCAACTTTCTGACCTAGCCAGTTCCGTTTTCCTTGCCCGTTGGGACACGCCGTGTTTTAAGAAAATGCTTTCAAAAAATTTTTGAAAAAATTAATATTCTTAACTCTACAATTGACTGATAAGATTCAAGCCAGAGACATTGACATGAACTGTTTTTATTTATTTATTTATTCTTAATGTGTAATGTGACCTTGTCTACGTGTTTGTTTTATTAACTGCCTGTCTGTTTCTTATGTTGTTGTTCTAGTGTTTTGGTGAGCCGAAGACAAATTTCCACCCTGGTGGACAATAAAGTTCTATTCTATTCTAGGTAAGAGTCAAAGTAGTTCCCTGCCTTGGACAAACTCAATTCCTCTCCATCTCACACTTTTCAGCAACATGTGAACACCTTTCGTTCTAAGGATTAATATCCTTGAAACAGTATAGTTTTACAGAGATATAGAAATCTACATTTTTGGAGAAACTCACAAAAGGTGAAATTGTAAATAATTTACACTTGATGTTGCCTATTCATAGATCGGAGCCTGCATGCCCCAGAGGAAGTTGTGGCTATTCAGAAGGTTAATGTTTTGGCATAGAGCTGATTAGATCCACCCCCAGGAACTGAATTTAATTCAAATAAGTAACCAGTATCACATTCAATTTCTCACGTTTATAACAAACCAAATTTCATTAAAATCGGTTCAGAATTAAGCGAGTTACAGTCGATTTTGTAGAGAAGTCTGCATCTCTCAATACACATTGTATTTGTTTACTAGCGGATCTTAACTGCTCCAATATGGTGACCACGCGGCATCTACGTTTAGATATCTATGGTAGCAACTTCTGGTTAACCCTCCTATTGCGCCTCTTGAAGTAGTCCATTGTGGATTTTGAGGTGTGGTTAGGATCATTATCCTGTTGTAGAAGTCATCCTCTTCATCTTCAGCTTTTTTACAGACGGTGTGATGTTTGCTTCCAGAATTTGCTGGTATTTAATTGAATCTGTTCTTCCCTCTACCAGTGAAATGTTCCCTATGCCACTGGCTGCAACACAAGCCCAAAGCATAATTGATCCACCCCCGTGCTTAACAGTTGGAGAGGTGTTCTTTTCATGAAATTCTGCACCCTTTTTTCTCCAAACATACCTTTGCTCATTGCAGCCAGAAAGTTCTATTTTAACTTCATCAGTCCACATGACTGATGCATCAGGCTTGTTTAGATGTTCCTTTGCAAACTTCTGACACTGAATTTTGTGGTGAGGACGCAGGAAAGGTTTTCTTCTGATGACTCTTCCATGAAGGTCATATTTGTGCAGGTGTCGCTGCACATTAGAACAGTGCACCACCACTCTGTCTGTTAAATCTTCCTGAAGGTCTTTTGCAGTCAAACAGGGGTTTTGATTTGCCTTTCTAGCAATCCTACGCGCAGTTCTCTCGGAAAGTTTTCTTGGTCTTCCAGACCTCAACTTGACCTCCACCGTTCCTGTTAACTGCCATTTCTTAATTACATTACGAACTGAGGAAACGGCTACCTGAAAACGCTTTGCTATATTCTTATAGCCTTCTCCTGCTTTGTGGGGATCAATTATTTTAATTTTTAGAGTGCTAGGCAGCTGCTTAGAGGAGCCCATGGCTGCTGATTGTTGGGACAAGGTTTGAGGAGTCAGAGTATTTATAAAGCTTTAAATTTGCAGAACCTGGCCTTTCCTAATTATGACTGTGAACAAGCCATACCCTTTAGATTTAATAAACTCCTTGTGCACCAGTCTTCCTGTCTGCGCCCGAGTCCCTGCCTGAGTTCTGACACATGCATGCTAATATCTTTGAAATGGGCCTAGTACCAGGTATTTATGAGTATGAGGAAATACTTGATGAGTTTGTGGCACTGTGAGTTAGACAGAGCTGCTCATAAAGATGACTTTTGATGTTGAACTATCTCAGGTCATAATGACCCTAAGACAATAGGCGTTACTTTTTTGGTGGCAGCTATACTGAAAATGAGTTTTTTTTTTTTAAATCACCAAATTTCCATTTTTGGGGTCATTTTAGGAAGCTACATAGGAGGCCATGTACTTAGATTAATGTTTTATACCATTTTCTTAGGTTTGAATATGATTTCAGGTCATTATGACCCCAGGACAATAGGAGGGTTAAAAGGGCCTGAGATGGCTTTAGATACTTGGGTATCGAGGTCACTCGCTCTCTCCCAACTACCTTTACAAAAAACTTCACCGTTGTTCTCAGTAAGTGTAAACAGGATATGAATCGCTGGGCCTCCTTACCATTATCATTAGTGGGGTGCATCAACCTAATTAAAATGATAGTGTTGCCGAAGTTTATATATCTCTTCCAAAACATCCCCATCCTAATTAAAAAATCATTTTTTAAAACACTTGATTATCCCTTGTATTATCCCTTTCATATTTCCTTTATTACTGGGCTTGCAACATTCAGAAGTTAATTCACTGGTTCAAAGACATACCAATTGCAGGAAAGGCAGACTGGGTGCAATTAGAGTTTTCATCATGCCAACACAACCTGAGCTCAGTGGTTTAATCTATACATATGTAACCCACGTAAGGTGTAATTGCCAACAGTTAAAACTAGACTACGCCACTCCCAGTTATACGGGTGGGAGAACCTCTAACTATAATGACCAGATTCCCCGCACACAGGGTGTTCCGTTAAGAACAAACAGAGGTTTAAGTATCAAAAGGTCAAAGTTTTATTGTACAAAAAAAAAAAAAAATCACTAAAAACAGACTTTATGACAGGGCACAGTAGTAGTCAATAGGTCAAATGGAGTGTGATACCATAAATTTACATGCAATTATTCCCACCTCAAACAACCTGCCAATCACTGCTATTACAGTCAAAGTACAATCTAGGCCTGATGGTGAACCATGTCTAGTGCATACTACCGGCTAGGGTAAACAAAAGCAAAAGAAAAACCCAAAATACATATAATGCAAACAAAAAAAAACAATGAGAAATGAACCCCACTATAAAATAAATCCAACAAAGCCACTCCAGTAAGAGCCACAAGAAAATGAATATCAATCCAACTAATACAAAAAAAAACCAAACCCCCAGCCAGTAGAAATGTACACAAGATACACACAAGGAGGTCGGCCTGCCAACCCACCATGCGCCCGGAAAGACAACAGGATGTCCCCGAAGAATAAACAACTCCCATCACAGTAGTTCTAATTGGGCGGGTGCAAAACCAAAGCACAAATAGTCACAACTAATCACAGTGCTCAACCTCTATATCCAATTAAGTCACTACATCACACAATAAATTAAGAATATCACTACACACCAAGTCTGTACTCAAGCTTATTGCTCCACCCCACACATGCTATATATCTAGTTCCTCACACTTATTTTGCTTTAGTCTATTGCACCACCCCACCAATCAAAACCACTGTTCACAAAGGGGTTTCAGTTTTTGTCAAATAAATATACTGCACCACGCCATAAGTTAAAATCCCTGTTCAAAAAGAGTTTCCGGTTTTGTCATAAATGGATATATTACACCACCCCATACGCCATCAATGGCGCCAGTTGCGAGAAGTGACCTATACGCACAACTACAAAAGTCTATTAGACCTACATAGGCAGCGCAGGTTTGGCGGAATGCACCTCATAAGGAAAAGCGATGCGATTAGTAGCGGCACTCAAAAACCATCCTAACCGACAACACTGCATAAAATTTACAAAACTCTATTTGTGGGAAAAACAGCTGCCAAACGCCCCCGCTTTATTGCACTTGCCCTGCGGAAAACATAATGTTAGCCAACAAAACCCATATTTCAATGTTGCCCATGCATTCAACCCCCCCGGATATAACAAAAAATCTAACAATTCGTACCTCGGATGTAGTATCAGCTGGTACCAACCACGGAGGAGCTGCCGCACGGAAAACAATGCTGAGACTGTGGTAAATAAAACATCAATATAATCATTTTAATAAACACTTCAATACGAATACTAAAACCCTCACCTACACCCTGGTAAAACCATTTACTTATTAAGGCTGATAAAAGTCCAAACACGTATGCATTGTACCAGACAAAGTGGCTGCTTCAGGTGCATTCACTTCAACCACACAATAAATATTTATCTTACCGTCAATTGGTGAGCAGAGCTTACGCATTATACGGCTTTTTAAAGTTGCGAAGAGTTATTTTAAGTTGTAAAGCCTACCGCGTTTCTTTCAGCCGACGCACATGGCAAACCGCACAGGTGTAATCTGAGTGCGAGTATCTAACACCGGATGTACGCTGCGACCTATAACCTCGCGGTAGAACACCTGATGGGATCTTTCCAACACGGTCCTAGTGTCCTACCTGCTTCACATAGAAGACATATTTGCATCTTTCTCTCAATTATCCCAAATCTACGACCTACCTAAGAGCTATTTTTTCCGTTACCTACAGATTAGGAGCTTTGTACAAAAGACGTTTAACTCATTTCCAGATAAGCCCATAAAATCGTCGACCATATCCTTGAATTGAATTCAGACCGTAAAGGACTGATATCCCAGATTTATGAGCTCATTAACAACATCAATCCCCACTCTACTGAAAATTTGAAAAGGGCCTGGGACTCTGATCTTGGAGTAGTTTTAACAGATGACCAATGGGACTCTGTCTTAGACTTGGTACACACATCGTCTACGTCCACTAAACATGGCTTAATACAACTGAAAGTTGTACACAGAGTTCATTTGCATACTGCTATATTGGCAAAGATTTATCCGAACATTGAGCCATCATGCCCTTGATGTAGAGGCCAGCCAGCAGACTTAGGGTGTACTCACACTAGGCAATCCGTACTGTGCCCGAGCATGTTTGACCCCCAAAGTCCAGTTCGTTTGACTAGTGTGATCGCTCCGTACCGTGCCCGGGCCTGCTTGAAGAGGTGGGCTCGGGCACAGTTCACTTGGACTCAGGCACGGTACACATCAGTGTGATCGCTAATCGTGCCCAAGCACGGAACACAAACATGACGTCAATGATGCAACTGTCCCATTTAACAAATATATCCGATATGTAGCAACAGTTAGCTGGATATCTGTTAGTTACACGCCCAGTCATAATAAATCCTTTAAGCCATCATTTGACTAGCTAGCTGACTTCCTGAAATATAACCAACTGGCTACCTCCAAAATGATGTTTGATTGGTTAGTTCTGTAGATCTATACCTAAAAATAACTCTGTGGATCCCCACATTAGCTTGATTACTAGCAAGCGAAATAAAACTAACCATAATTTACGTGGCGATGTAAGCATTGCTGTTGTCAGGGGCTTAGTCAGAGTATCACAAATGACGCAGCCAAACTGTTTAAGTAGCTAGTCTTCAACAATCGTTCAGATAGGTAGCCTATTAGCTAACTAGCTATGTTTGTCAAATCTATCGCTAGATAGCATTAGCTCCCCAGCCAGTTAGCATCGATTATGCAATGCAGTGATTTTCAGTTAATCGTGCTGCACGTATAAGAAGATTTTTACAGAGGCAGCCGACGTTAAGGGAGGAATTTGGAGCTTTACTCGCCGACTACAATTCACGTTCATCAATAAGGTGAGCACCAGACCCGTTATTAACCCAAATATTCTCGAATGAATTGAAAAGTGTACTATCCAAGTAGTAATAGAAGATGTTTGTTGTTGTAATGATGACAGTAGCGCACACACAAAGTAGTAGCCCTAACTGGTTAACATTAGCTAACATTATTGTGATTAGGCTACTGTAATCTGACACAAAATATCGGTCCGTCCCTTAGCATAATGACTGAAACGTCAGCTGCCTCCGTAAAGATCTTCTTATACGTGCAGCACGATTAACTGAAAATTGCTGCGTTGCATAATCGATAAATCTATAAGGCATGAGAGAGGGCCGTGTGTCACCGCACCCAAAACGACTCCAAATAAGCCACAAAGTAAGTACTAGTAAGAACTCTATTGTGCTGTGCGAGAGTGCTTTCCCTCAACACAAAAAATAGCATTGTGATGATGCAAGCGTGCTCGGGCCCGGAACGTTAAGCGCAGTGTGAGTGCAGGCCAGCAGGGGAGTGGGGAGGGGGGACAATCGTGCTCGGGCACGGTACAAGGCAACCGGGCCTAGTGTGAGTACGCCCTTAATGCTCATGTTCTGGCTGTGGCTGTGGCTCTCTCCACCTTCTGGGTAGGTATTTTTAAAGCTTTCAGTGAGATGTTTGGAATCTGATTTGACCCTGACCCAGTCTGTGCCTTCTTTGGTTTAACATCAAAGGAATCCCGTGCTCTCTTACCAAATAAAGCCTCTCTACAGGAACCCCTTGATAAAGAGTAGAGCGGACCCCATAAATGTTCTATTATAGCAGTGAGCATCCCCCTTTTGTTGTTTTTTTTTTTGGTTTTTGTTTTCCCTTCCTCATTTACATGTATTCTACAACCTGTAATCCTATGGGTGGGTGAGTGGGTCGGTAGGATGGTAGGGGTGGGAATGGGGATTTCAATTTGTTAACATAATTGATCAATAGTGCATCTTTGTATTTAGGGGATGAGTAGATGTCCTGAAGTCAATTATACGTGTTTTGTATCTTCTACTCTTGTGGGATAAAACTTTGAAAATCAATAAATATATCTACAAAAAAAATGACATTATGAGGTACCTACAGCATCACATCTCATACAGCATAAGATACTGTGACAGGAAAGATTTAGCAATTTCCCTCTTTTGCATTATTTACAGTTATTAAAGAACTCAATTCAGCAATGCATTTTAATATGTATGGAGACATTTGGGGCTCTTTGAACATTCATATTAAGTGCCCTTGAGTTTTTCTTTTTTTCTTCTTATCATCAGTCTTTCCCTCATTTCAGACTTGATGGAAATAAGTGCATAGTACTTGCATGTTTGTTGACAGTTTTTGAAGAGTTGGAGAGTGAGAGGTGAGAGAATTCCCTCCCCCTGCCATTTTCTGCATCCAGTGTTCTTTGCTGTAGGGACAGAAGGCTAGAAGCTACTATATGTCATTGCAATTAACCATTGCTACAATGGTCAAATGGCCTGTAATATGCTGATGAAGTTCAATATTATGGCTGAATAAAATGATTCTGGGAGCTCACCCTGGGGATAATGCATCCCATATTTCCCCCATCTGCTGATGTGAAGACACTGAAATTAACATACATTCTCAAACAACATTATGTTCAAATTATTGTTTGATTCAAAACAACAATCCACGATGTAGTAATGTAGTAGAAAGTAATAGAAATGTAACAATTTATAGTAAAGCAATGTCAAATCTTACAAGATTCTTTGTCAATTTTTAAAGGAAAATGATTTTTTTAAGGAATGAACGGTCAGATGAATGAGACCAGTCTTGCAGAGACGAGGTTTATTCCCCAGGAGCCAAAGTTACACACGCAAACAGCACCCAAACTAAGACTGCCTGGGCTCAGATGAGCACTCACCCTTTTCCACCAACGCGAACTAGGTGCTAGATCTGGGCTGGTGCTAGTGCCAGTTCGGAGTTGGTTCAACTTGCGAGCCTTCTAAGAACCGGTTTGCTTTTCCACGGGCTAGAGAGCCACCATAGAGCCATGTCATTACGTCACTGTATACGTCTCCGCTTTCCTGCTAGCGCCAAGCTAACAGTGGCGGCTGGTGAGCTGGAAATGGGAAGTCCAAACACTACCTTTAAATCTATCATTACTTTCAACCTGTTCCCCTTTATCCTCCTTGATTAACATTAAAACAAATAATTCACAGAATAATCGACACCAATCGCATAAATTATTATGCTCACGAAACAGCGCAGATTGTCTGTAGTTTGTGTGCTATTGCGAAAGCTACAGCATGAGATTGATAAATGCCATCGTTGTTAATTAAACAATTTAAATTACGTTAAATGCTCATGACACATCACAGCTTTTGTGAGGTTTGTGTTCTAAACGTTATTGTTCATTGCACTCAACCTGACCTAAAAGTCTATTCTCAGTAATTTAAATCGATTTAACTAAATTTAGCTCCGTTTTGTAATTTGAATTTTGTAACACAAGAAAGCTATGTTAAACATTTAAGAGAAAGCTTTGGGATTACTGCCACTTAATTATTCAAATTGCCATCCTTGTTAATTAAACAGTCATGCTGTAGCTTTCGCAATAGCACACAAATAGACAATTTGGGGAGGATAAAGGGGAACAGGTTGAAAGTAATGATAGATTTAAAGGTAGTGTTTGGGCTTCCCCCGGTTCCAGCTCACCACTTCCAGCCGCTACTGCAAGCTAGCGGGAACAAACAACAATGACAAAAACAAGAAAACAGTGCTTTAAAAAACAAACTTGTCCACTACACTTTATACAATGTTAGCCTTTTGTGAAGCCAAATGTTAAGTGACGTTGGTAAGTGAGTCAATGGCAGTGTTAGAAAGTAGCATGTTAACGTTAGCTACTGTTACCAAGGTTACGCTAGCTGGCTGTTGGTCAGCTAACATGACCCAAGCAAGCATAGCTACTAATTTCTCACATCAATGATACAAACGTGGAACGTAACTGTAGGTTTCCAATGAATGAAGCCTTAGCTTGACACTCTAACGACTCCCCTCGTCCATATTCAAATCAAGAAAAATATCCACAGGATCACTCGGTAAAGTTTAACTGTTTACTTTGACACAACAAGTATTTTGTACAAAACGATTGTCCATTCCAAACAAAATTCAAGTTAGAATAATTAATGATAAAGAGAGACCGAGAGGTCAAAAAACTGTATGGCTCCACTCTCTTCCTGACTGACTCCCTTCCCCCTAATTCTCCCCCAACTCTCCTCGCAAGAGTAACGAGAAACAATTAAAGGAGCGCGCAGCTACTAGGGAGCAACAAACAGTCACCCATCCCCAAATATTAGAAATCTAACATAAATGACATCTTGTGCATTTTAAATTCTTCACACACCTTCTAAGTGCAAGGAATCAAACAATTATTACAAACGTATTGCATTACTGTGAATATGAACTGCAAATGAATAAACCTGTAAATACTATAAATATTCCTTCCAATTCCTTCTAAATCAATAAACCAAGTAAATTACTGTTGTTTACATATGAACTTAAATTATTGCATGCTAACCAGTTAAACATTCATGTTTTACCAATAAACTGCATTTAGGCTCCTACAGTAACATTGATGTGAGAAATTAGTAGCTCACTAAACAGCTAAGAAATACATAGCTGGCTGGCAACAAGGCGAAACATTTGAAATATAAAACTGGTTTTTCTTCTTTTTAGGCAACTAGACGCTACACTAGCTCTGTTTTTTTTAAATGGTGGTCACAAAGTTTTAGTTGGTCTTGTTGGTCACGATAATCCCGCCCCCAGCCCCTGACGTAACGGTTCTTGGTTCTAGACCAGCAAAGTGTTGATGCCGCTTCCGAACCAGTTTTCCTGGCCGAGAGCCGGTTCTTTGGCTGTCAAAACGTGAAGAACTGGTTTGAGATTAGGCACTGGCTCCGAAATGGCCCTCGAACTGCCTTGGTGAAAAAGGGGCAACAGAAATACCTAGGTGTGATTAGGCCACACCTCAACAGTTGTTGATTGGGTTCAGACAGACTGGCAGAGACAATAGGCTACAGGCATTGATATGTTGATGACCCTTTCTCCTATGACAGTTCCTGTGGGCAACTGGGTGTGATCCGCAGTTCCCGTAGATGATTTGGTGTAATGTGCATTGGTATGGTGGTGACACTGCTCTAGGACAGTTCCTTTGGGCAGTTAGGTAAGTGAATAATATAATGTAGATCCTAACAGAGTCATGATCATGGGGTCAGAACAGCAAATTTAAGCCCACAAGTGGAGCAGACCACGGAAAGCAAGGGAACAAATGCCACTTACTGTAATACAACTGATGTAAAATGGACATGCGGCATGTTTTACCATGTGTTTAAGTGAGGTTAGATGGGACAGAAGATAGAATTCACACCTCAAGGTCATTCTGATTATTTGTGCTGTTTAACCCTCTGCCCAGTTGCAGTGCACCACCTGCACATTTAGAATTATTACTGGACTGAGCAGCATTCCAGCCATCTCTATTCATGTGGTGATCTTTCAGGTGACACTTAATAGAATGTGAATGATATCTGAACCTATGTCACAATCAGCACTTTCAATCATTTTTATTTCTTGATATTAAACATTTGAGAATATAAGCAGATCATTTTGGTAATGAGAACATGTCTTAAACTGGGAATACATATACCCAGCAATCACCTGCAGTCACTGCAGTGTGCCCCACCGAAATCTGTAGTTGCCTGCTATTGCCAGCTGTTGTTCCCCATTAAACCTTGTAGAATCAGTGTCAGCCGTCAGTGAGAGTATTTATCAAAGTTTGTCATCAGACCCTGACTGACTATACCATCGGAGCTTTACATAGTTTTTAAAATCTTACAATATCTTAACTAAAGGAAATATTAAATGTTTTAACTTTGCTAACATTAAAGCCAAAATGGAGAGGCACAGTTTTTGGCAAGTGGGTCTAAGAACTCACCCAGCACTTTGCTTCTCTCCATGGCATTAAGCACAATCAGAAAGAAACATGTCTTCTGTGAGTTCTGACTTCATTTTGAATTTAATAAACCTGTGACCTCATCATCAGTTGTTTATCTGGGCTATTAAGTTGTCCCTGAAGGAGCTATGACAGAGTACAGCTTGTCCACTTCCTGCAAGCACTTCTGCAACATTCACAAGATGCATGCAAATCTTTCTGCAGTGTTCCAGTGTAATTTCATGTATTGTTGCATGAAATGCTGCATGTCTTTCTTTAAAATCTTTGCCTATTCAACCATGATTTCAAGGACCTCAAAGGAGGCCAAAAAGAACAGCTTTTAAGACCCAACCCCTATTAAAATGAGGGGGGGACTGAAAATTCTGAGCAGACTGGAGAGGGCAGTAGTGACTCCACTCACACAGGAGGTGGGACACTGTGGCATGTCTAAATGTAGCAACTCAGTAAACAGGGCAGCAGTCAAATCATAGGCAAAAGTAGACACAGGCAAAGTTTAAAATTGTAAGTGACTCTGTTCATTGGTCACATTCAACATCAATGACACCAACAGAAAATTAAAGTGTGGATAGGTCTGGGATCTGGCAGATCATGGAATGATAATACTCAAAAGCAACTTGCCAACACAACGTTATGGTGATGTAATTAAAAAAAAAACATAATAGCGTCATCAGTAATAATAATGGGTAAATATTACGGAGACATTGTATTGCTGTAAAACTACTTCATGATAAGGCTCAAACTTTGCGCGAGAGATATATCCCGGCCACTACTGTCAGCAAGGCTGACAATAGTCTCTCTTGCAGTTCTCCTCACCACCGCCTCCTGCGCCCCGCCTCCCATTCCGCCGGGCCCATCTTTACGCGCAGGCGCACACCATGACTCTAACTCGCCATTTTGTTCAAAGCTAACTCTGCCACAGAGAGTGAGAGGATTAAACCCGCAGTAGGAGAAAGGTGCGTTTTACACCGTCTCCGACAGACCACAGTACAGAGTCTGGGATTTCGTTTCAATTCAACGAGAGAATGAGCAGAATACAGCAGGTAAAGTCGGACTTCTTTTGAGGAAAAAGGGGGGATTTTTGCAGGAGCTTTATTCGGCCTCTAGGTGTCATGATGGCGCTCCCGGTCCGGGTGGCTGGCGGGGGGTGTTTGTCTCCCTCTATCGTTATTGGAAAATTTAGCGAGGGAAAATATTAATAAACGCAGAAGTTCGCGACAATGATCGGACATTTATAGCTTTAAAGCCATTATTAGTTGGAATTTAGACGTGCATGGAATTGTATAGCTTTAGTTGTTTTGGATGTTTGTTTAGGCCAGGCGTCCATTTTCTTTCTCTTCTTTGTTTCCTCTTTGAGAAAGAGAGAGAAACATCTGTTGTTCCCTGTTGTAAAGCCATGGAGGTTTGAAATGACAAACATTAGGTACTCAGATTAGGTAATATTTCTTAAGCAATGTCTAGCTATTTAGCCACCACTCGTAGTTTCCGTCTGACGTAAATTGAATGTCCACTGCGTTGACTGCGGTCAATCTGTATGTTGTTCAGTGGCTATATTGTGATTTCCTCGCGTTCGTCCTTTACTGTGAACATTCTTCCAATACAGACCATTCGGTTTCGGCGTCCCAAGAACATTAGCTATGTGTTCCTAATACTGAATCGCTTGAGGAGTCGAATGCATTTAACATAAATGCTGTTGCTAGCTACGTTTAAGCATGCCCAGAAATCAACTAGGAAGTTGGGTAGCTATCATAGTGAAATCATTTTTGTTAGTGTGGTTGCCCGAAGGGCAAGCACACTACTGTTCTTGTGTCCCTCATTTAATTTGCTCGCGGGCTTAGCTGAGCGATACCGCTGATGAAGCTGTCACATGACTGATTTTCCAGAAGGAAGTTAAGGAGGTGACAGCAAATCTTCTCCTGGTATTTTTTCTACCGCCACCAAAGTGTATTCAGTTAGTGTAGCTACCTTGCGAGCTGCCGAAGTGGGTCTCCTTTGAAACACCCCAACCAGAGAGCTCCCTCTACAACCTTATAAGCTTACAAAACACGTCCTAACGTTAACGGGGACATTATTGAATTGGTTTGTCGTTCAACAGATAGATAACCAGAAAGCCAGTTTATCTACTGCGGATAGCTAGCTTGCGTCTCGTTAGCTACCACAGCGTTTCCCAACCCTACTCCTGGCGGCACAGGGTAGATAGACGATATGCAGGACAGGGTGCCGCCAGGAGTAGGGTTGGGAAACACTGAGCTACCAAGTGCTTGGTTGAGTTGGGTGTGTTTGACATTTGCGCGCGATGAAGTTTTGAATTTTTCTAACCAGTACGTTTGGGCAAGGTTTTAGAAATTCTGAAGTACTTCCATGAAGTGTAAGTGCAGCATTTTGTAAATGTTTGGCTAGGAGATAGTGTATGTAATTCACCATTTCTTAATGGCATGATTTGTGAGCTGTCATCAGTGCAAAGTACAAATCTAAAATTAGTTTTAAATGTTTTTTTTTCTCTCTAGCCAGTTCAATTGTAGGTCAGTAGTGGTCAGGAGGGTAAAGGCACATAACTGATTTCACACAAGCTGAGAATCAGGACCTGGAATCTTAGAAGGGTGAAGATTTGCATTTGGTGCAGGTTGTCAGGGTGTTTTAAACAATCACACAATGTTACAGGTGTCATTTCAGACTTTTCCTCTCCTGTTGCATGAAGTCAGTGTTCTACTAATTGTTTACAAATTGTACATGGGTTATTTCACTTCACCATTTTTGGTTGTATGTGTGAGACTATGCCCATTATGAAACCCAACAGGTGTTTGAAAGCTGTGTGTTCCTCAGTTTCAGACGTACTGTGAACATAGACTTGATCCAGTGTTGCTGTGATCTATTATTATTGGTCTCCAATCACTTAGGATGTAGGGGTTGCATTTTTAAGGCCCTTCAGGTAGCTGTTACAGTCATAAGGAGTTTTCATGTACAAGGTTATTTATTCATGTTTGCAGTTCTCAGGCCGTGCACTTTATTTCCTTTGCTCAGCCAGTCATTTTAAAGTGAAATGATGATGTTACATGATATAAAACCATATGAGGAGACTGATGGTAGGTAGGAGGTGTCACTGTCCGAGTGTGTTCCTGCATGTGTGTGGTGCCTCTGCAGGGCGTACAGATGGAAGGGGAGCCGACTGCGTTGGTCATGGAGGAGGCGGGCGACGCCTTCAAGGCAAAGGACTGCAAGACATACCAGAGGCGGCATGAGGGTGGGGGGGACGAGGAGGTGGGGATGGATCTGCTGGAAACGGAGGGGATGGAGGTGGTTCAGCCACAGGGAGGCGCTGGCGTGGTGGAAATGATGGTCATGGACTCCCTGGACCCCACGCTGCTGCAGAAATCAGAGGTGATGGAGCACCAGGAGGCAGGCGTAACCACGGTTGATGACACCCAGATCATCACCCTGCAGGTAGTGAACATGGAGGAGCAGCAGCTGGGCCTGGGAGAGCTGCAGCTGGTGCAGGTACCCGTCTCCACCACCACCGTGGTGGAGGAGCTCCAGGGCACCTTCACCGACACCTCTGCCATGCCCAAAGACGGGGAACCGGTGATCTGTCACACCTTGCCTCTCCCTGAGGGCTTCCAGGTAAGGTATAAGTATTCTTCAGCAAGTGTACCAAGTGTGAGTGATCTTGGGGTATGATGGTGGTAAGGGGATTGCAGGGGGCTCAGTTGGCTAAGGTGCTTGCTTTAAAGCAGACAGAGTCCTATAGCTCAAGCCAGAAATGTGTCATTTGATGACAGTGGCTGGGAGTCCATAGAGGTGGAACATGGTTGGCCTCTTCTCACCAGGGTGGGTTGGGTTTTTGTGTGAATCTTTGTTTTTATGCAAATATATGAGGATTGCATTCCCTGCGCCCCTGCATAAGTGCAGAGGATGTCACAGTGGGGTGAGTGAGGTGATTCCAAAAAGGGGGTAAAAAGCATTAAGTAGATAAGCATGTGACAGCTGTAGAGTGGTGACATCTTTGATGGCTGGGAATGCACACCTGTGTCCCAGGTGGTGAAGGTGGGGGCGAACGGGGAGGTGGAGACGGTGGAGCAGGATGAGCTGCAGCAGCAGGAACAGCCCGAGCTGCAGGCCGAGGACCCCTCCTGGGCCAAAGACCCAGACTATCACCCCCCTGTGAAGAGGACGAAGAAGACGAAGAAGAGCAAGCTGCGTTACGACACAGAGGAGGGCAAGGACATGGACGTGTCTGTGTACGACTTCGAGGAGGAGCAGCAGGAGGGGCTCCTCTCAGAGGTCAACGCAGAGAAGGTGGTGGGAAACATGAAGCCCCCAAAACCCACCAAGATAAAGAAGAAAGGTAATGTTCCTATATGACATCCACTAATGTATGGAAAAATTTGACATTTGTTGGGTTATCAACAGTTCTGGAACAGAGAAAGATTCCACTGCTGCAGTTTTACAAATAAGACAATGTGATGTGTAGACTGCAAATTCACAATCATAAATTAGAGTATTCACAAAGTGATATTTAGATTAATGTCATATCTCAATAACTCTAAGTGTGTATTTTCATCAGCATTTCCAAAGAAGTCATGACGTGCATCATAGACTTGCATTGCTGCCAAGCCCAGATATCCTTGTTCTATTATTTAGATACACTTTAGTGTATAACATAGCTTTTAACAGAACAAACTCTATGCACAGGTCATATCTGTGATGCTTTTTGTCAATTCCATGTGGCAAAGCCTCACCTCTTCAGGAGGACAGGTACTGTCCACTTTAAAGCTGCTTTTGAGTGATGCTAGTTGAGTTGAGATTTCAAACAGAGTATGATTGAAGGATTTACATGTTCAGCATGGTTCTGGGCCCTATATTCCCAGTAGTATGAATGGAGTGTAAAAAAAATATTCCTGTTGATGTAGTAATACCAGAGTAACTTTGGCCACACCTAGCTGATGCTTTTTATTAGAATAAAATGCCAAAAATCCAAGGCTGCATGCGGGTGTAGAATTTCTTATTCTAGAAATTATTCTTCCTCCCATTTGATTGAACTAGGGCCAGACGATATAGCCGTCGCAATATATCGAACAGCTATTTTTAGCGCAATAGCAGCTATCCCTGGTATTTAGCATTAGGTTTTTCCCGTATTTTTTTTTCCTGTTAGTCATACCTGATGTGGGAGCACACCTCCAAAGTTCAGTGAAATGCTCCTGGGGCAGAAAAATATCACTTGTATCTATATGTTGGTTAACTTGCCTATTAGCTTTGAAAAACACATCGCATATGTTTTCACTAGGGTTGTCAAAATAACGTGTTAATTTCGATGAATTAACTATAGAAAAAATAATGCGTCAAAAAATTAACGCAGATTAATCGTACTCTATGATGCCCCTTGACCCCATACGTCACTGTGCATTTAAGCATTTATCATACCCAACTGCAGGCTAGCTAGGTTCTTTTATATCATACACGGAAATGTATCTACATTTGCGCTGTCGGTAAATGCGAATTAAGTTCGCATTGGTGTAATCAGCGATTGCATCGGAACATCTGTAAAGCAGAGTACATGTATAGTGAAAAGTGCCAGTGCTGTTATACTGAATATCAGCACTCATGGAATGCCTCTCCAGTCAAATTACTTGGTCGAAACTAACTGTTGTATAAAACACAATTTGAACATAAAATGCTTCTCACGGCAAGTATTGATATATGCGATTAATTTAGATTAATTAATCACAAAGCATGTAATTAGTTAAATTTTTTAAATCGCTTGACAGCCCTAGTTTTCACTCTTTATCTTTGTAGCCATGTGTTTCTATCTACCACATGGAAGCAGCATAGTGCTGTTGCTGTCATATCAACTTTGAATAGATACGAGTGGCGTTTTTTTCCCCAGAAGCATTTCACATGGCCTTGGAAAACTGGAAGTGTGCTCCCGCATCAGGTATGACTAACGGGAAAAAATACAGGGGGAAAAAACCTCCACGTGCTGGGGATAGCTGTTATTGCGCAAAAAATAGCTATTTGATATATCACAACGGCTATATCGCCCAGCCCTAGATTGAACTTGTATGCTCTGCTGTTTTTTATTCACTGTATGTCTATTAATGATGAATATGGAAAAATATTATTTTGCACAGGGGCTTACAAAATCTCAGAAAACACCACCAAGATGCACATTTTCCTCTTTTCCTCTTTTCTCTGGACACATCCTGGAGGAGCTGTTTGTCAGGCAGCCCGGTCGGGTGCTGTAGTGCCACTGGTGGAAGTGGTGTGGCAGTGCCATTCTGGCTTTAATGCAGTAAGTGGCCTCTCTGTGTGCTGCTCAGGAGTGAAGAAGACGTTCCAGTGCGAGCTGTGCAGCTACACCTGCCCGCGCCGCTCCAACCTGGACCGCCACATGAAGAGCCACACGGACGAGAGGCCACACAAGTGCCACCTGTGCGGCAGGGCCTTCAGGACTGTCACCCTGCTGAGGAACCACCTGAACACACACACAGGTATCCTTGCAATACACGTAGCTTCATGATCAGACTATCGATGCGTATTGGTTAAGTTTAGTGTAGCACATTCAAAATCACAGAGGAATTCAGTGGGGCAGGTACAGCCCATCACTGAACTGGATTTCACATCTTGAGACTCCTGAGAGACTCCTGTCTGACCGTCTATGTGCTCCTAACCTCTAGGAACGCGGCCACACAAGTGCACAGACTGTGACATGGCCTTTGTCACCAGCGGAGAGCTGGTCAGACATCGACGCTACAAGCACACCCACGAGAAGCCCTTCAAGTGCTCCATGTGTGACTACGCCAGTGTGGAGGTGGGGATCCTCTAACTGTACTGTATGTGCATGTGCATACACACTCTCACAGTGTCTCTACCTCACTTATAAACTCTTTGTTTCTCTCATTGTCACATTCTGTGTCCCTCATTCTCTGACACTGACATACACACCCACACATACATGTATACACACATGGTGAACAACACCAGCTCAGGCAACATTCTTGCAGAATGCCGTACAAAGGCTATGTAAACAGTTTATTACGTTACATTACATTACATTATTGTTATTTAGCAGACGCTCTTATCCAGAACGACTTGCATAGGTTACAGTTTTATCCATTTATACAGCTGGATATTTACTGAGCCATTTCTGGGATAAGTACCTCACCCAAGGGTACAGCCCTGCTCCATACCTATGCTATGCTGTTATCCATTATTATTATTATAGATCCTTGCCAAAGGGCCAGATGTCAGTTAATAAGTCATGCTCTGCGCCTGTTGCATCCTGGTCTCTCTCTCCAGGTGAGTAAGCTGAAGCGGCACATCCGCTCGCACACCGGAGAGCGGCCCTTCCAGTGCAGCCTGTGCAGCTACGCCAGCAGAGACACCTACAAGCTGAAGAGACACATGAGGACACACTCAGGTGAGACTGCAAACAGGAGTTAGATCCACTTCCTTTGTTTTTTAAAACTCATTCTTCTGTGTGCAAATGAGGTACTTTGGGTTCTTGGGTACTTTTGGGTTCTTGGAGCATGTGCATGTCTGATCCAGAGTGCTTTATTGGCGAGGAGTTCATAGCACTTTGGGGTCATTACATTACATATTTACATTACTAGGGCCGGACCCAAATATTCGAGTATTCGGATATTCGTTCGTTGGGTAGGTATTCGGTTTTCAGTTTAGGATTTGGATATTCTTTTTTTTTTTTTTTTTTGCTAAATGTACAGTATCAATGAAGGCAAACTGCAAAATACATTTTGTCAGCACATTCTTGTACTACATTTGTACTTTTTAATAGCTCTGTTAAAATGTGGAAATATATACCATCTCAGCTTGGGCGCCTGACATCCCTCTCACTCACAAGAGTGAACGTCACAGTGATGGGAAATAAAAAGTAGCTGGCGATCGCCGAGCTCGTGCTTTGGGACTTGAACAGAGGGTCCTTGCAATTTTGTTCATTTACACAGCTGAAAATTTACTGAGGAAATTGTGGATGAAGTACCTTGCCCATGGGTACAGCAGTAGTGCCCCGGCGGGATATCAGACTGGCAACCTTTCAGTTACGAGCCCTGCTCCTTACTGCTACACCACACTGCTGCCCTTGGTCCCACTCTGAACACTCAGCTGTAGGGACCATTGAGCGCAGGGGTGAGTAATGCCAGGCCTCTGATTGCATGCAGGAATCACAGGTGTTTAATTGCTCTGTCTCCCTCTCCTCCCCCAGGGGAGAAGCCATATGAGTGCTACATCTGCCACGCCCGTTTCACCCAGAGCGGCACCATGAAGATGCACATCCTGCAGAAGCACACAGAGAACGTGGCCAAGTTCCACTGCCCGCACTGTGACACCGTCATCGCCCGCAAGAGTGACCTGGGTCTGCTGCACGCTTTCTGCTTTGTGTTTGCACCCACCCACACTGCCATCAGAGAGCATGAAAGAATAAACTTTACATTTTGATGTATTATTGATGAGTGATCAATCAGTAATACAATCATTTGGGTTAATAATGGCAAAATCTCTACAATTGTCTACATGGGAACTGCCCCACTGACATGAATCTGAGCAGAAGCAGATCTTGCACTACCCCACCTTAAATTGCTCTTCCCTTGAAATCTCTTCCCCAGTGATGCACAGGTTGGGTGCTGGGGATAACCCAGGGTTTCCTCTCAGTTAGGTGTGGTAGATTGCCCAGTTACCCTGCACAGAGTCCTTGCCTAGGACCAGCGTTGGTCTCCTGCCTGTGTGTGTATTAAGTGCTGGATATTGCTCCCTGTTAAGAGGTATTGATGACCCTCTTTCCTCTTCTCCACAGGTGTACACCTGAGGAAACAGCACTCTTACATTGACCAGGGCAGGAAGTGCCGCTACTGTGAGGCCGTGTTTCACGAGCGCTACGCCCTCATCCAGCACCAGAAATCCCACAAGAACGAGAAACGCTTCAAATGCGACCAGTGTGACTACGCCTGCCGGCAGGTCAGCTTGCTCGTATCTGAGGGTGAATCTGTTGTCATGACCTGTTTGATATTGAAGAGATTGCAGGGGATCCACTGCAGATCCCACTTTCTGTATTCCCTGAAGTTGGGCATTCTGTGAAATTCCCCTGTAAACTTGCATCTGCATCTTTAAATTTGCCAAAATGAAATTGAAATTGGCAAAGGCTCCTCAACTTGGAATATGAATATGAATGTTACTAATGGATGCTACTTAACTGAGTGTTATAACCGTTTGACCCCTAAGCATTTGTAACATTTTCCACCTGAAGTTACCCACCCAAATCTGAAGGCTTCCCATTCACACAACGCATACCGTAAGGTAATCATTCTCATGTAAAGTTACAGAGAATCGCTCAAAATTTAAGGAAAAATCACTTGGTACTCTTTAAAATAATATAAAATGTCCAAAATGTCTTGGAAACCCCAAAAATGAAGGAGCTTTTAGAAATTTTATTTGACATCTGGATTCTAATGTCACAAACAACATTTTAACCATGTCATTGGGCTGTTCTGGGATTACAACTTTGGCTACTAGGCAGTGTACTTGCACCATGCAAAATTTGGAATGCATCCTTCATTCCAATCTCATGCTATTGCACTGCGAATAAAGGGGGGGGTAAGTGGCCTCTCCAAATGTCCCTTTACCTCTCCAAGTGTCCTCTTACCTCTCCAGAAAAAAAGCATGTACAGAAACAACTATATTGCACAAAAATATTTATATGTATTATCTGCACTGAATGGCAGCATCATGTAATGCATTTTCCTCCAGATTTCTAACCGTACTTGAGTGTCTCATGTTATGCACCTCTCCAAGTGTCCCTTTACCTCTCCAAGTGTTCTTTTTGGCTTTCCCAAACAGGAAACAGGAGACAAGATGAAATTTTCACTTTTATTACATTTTTTTTTCGTGCCATACAGAGCATTGTCTCATTTAACTTTTTGATGTCCAGTTTCATGCCACAGTTGCGCTGGGGCACCAAGCATAATGCCACATTGAGTGGGAGGTGAGATGGAGGTGAGAAGTGTTGACCCAGTGGGGGTGGGGGAAGAATGCCAGGGTCTTTTAGTTTTCAGATGGCTCCCACAAGGCTCCCACAACTCGTCTGAGTCAGACTCACTCCTATTCCAACACACAAACAAACATTTTGTAAGTGGCAATAATAAAGGCAAAGCTTTCACAAAATGCTTAAATCCTCATTCCACCAGCTGTACACCCCCACTCCTACCCCTCCACAGCAGAACTCTTGTTACATTCTGATACTGAATAGTGATATGTATTGATGGGTTGAAAATTGAAGTCTCTTATATTTTTATCTTAATATATTATCGCTTGTATATGTAAAAGGGTCTAATTCCAAAGACAAGATAGGGTACTTGGATTGTTTACGCTAGCGTTTCTCAAACCTCTCCTGGAGGACCCCTTGTCCTGCATGTTTTAGGGTGTACTCACACTAGGCGATCTGTACCCTGCCCGAGCACGTTTGACCCCCAAAGTCCAGTTCGTTTGACTAGTGTGATCACTCCGTACCATGCCTGGGCCTGCTTGAAGAGGTGGGCTCGGGCACAGTTCACTTGGACTCGGGCACGGTACGCATCAGTGTGATCGCTAACCGTGCCCAAGCATGGAACACAAACATGACGTCAATGATGCAACTGTCCCATTTAACAAACATATCCGTTATAGCAACAGTTAGCTGGATATCTGTTAGTTACACGCCCAGTCATAATAAATCCTTTAAGCCATCATTTGACTAGCTAGCTGACTTCCTTAAATATAACCAACTGGCTACCTCCAAAATGATGTTTGATTGGTTAGTTCTGTAGATCTATACCTAAAAATAACTCTGTGGATCCCCACATTAGCTTGATTACTAGCAAGCGAAATAAAACTAACCATAATTTACGTGGCGATGTAAGCATTGCTGTTGTCAGGGGCTTAGTCAGAGTATCACAAATGACGCAGCCAAACTGTTTAAGTAGCTAGTCTTCAACAATCGTTCAGATAGGTAGCCTATTAGCTAACTAGCTATGTTTGTCAAATCTATCGCTAGATAGCTAACGTTAGCTCTCCAGCCAGTTAATATCGATTATGCAACGCAGCGATTTTGTTAATTGTGCTGCACGTATAAGAAGATTTTTACAGAGGCAGCCGACATTAAGGGAGGAATTTGGAGCTTTACTCGCCGACTACAATTCACGTTCATCAATAAGGTGAGCACCAGACCCGTTATTAACCCAGATATTCTTGAATGAATTGAAAAGTGTACTGTCCAAGTAGTTATAGAAGATGTTTGTTGTTGTAATGATGACAGTAGCGCACACACAAAGTAGTAGCCCTAACTGGTTAACATTAGCTAACATTATTGTGATTAGGCTACTGTAATCTGACACAAAATATTGGTCTGTCCCTTAGCATAATGACTGAAACGTCAGCTGCCTCCGTAAAGATCTTCTTATACGTGCAGCACGGTTAACTGAAAATTGCTGCGTTGCATAATCGATAAATCTATAAGGCATGAGAGAGGGCCGTGTGTCACCGCACCCAAAACGACTCCAAATAAGCCACAAAGTAAGTACAATCATGAACTCCATTGTGCTGTGCGAGAGCGCTTTCCCTCAACACAAAAAATCGCATTGTGATGACGCAAGCGTGCTCGGGCCCGGAATGTTAAGCGCAGTGTGAGTGCAGGCCAGCAGGGGAGTGGGGAGGGGGGACAATCGTGCTTGGGCACGGTACAAGGCAACCGGGCCTAGTGTGAGTACACCCTTAGATCTGTCTCTGCTCCAACACAGCTGATTTACATGATCAGCTTGTTATTAGGCAGCTTCAGGAGTGTATAAATCGAGTTGTTCAGTTGAGCTCAGCTCCAGGAGAGGTTGGAGAAACGCTGGTTTACAGGACGTTTTGCTCTAGCCTTCGTGTTCATGTAAGTCGCTTTGGATAACAGTGTCAGCTAAATAAATAAATGTAAATGTCATCAACAAACATGAGCTTCAAAACAACGTAAATTTGAATACCTGTCCACAGCAGGGTTCTTTCCATGGAGATGTGTCCTCCAGTGAATCAAAGCTATCGCTGCTGTCGGAGTCAGGCTGTTCTTCGATGTTATTTTCCTTTTCCAACGACGCTAAAACCTCCTCAAAATGATGAACAATTTTCTCTTTTTTTCCACCTTTTCCAACGCAATTTTTACTTTCTTTGGTATTTCAAAAACCAGTTTTCTTCGCCTAACACACCATGTGCATGCGATTACACAAACCACTTTGAGAGGCTTCCTGGGGGTGCTGGTTGCGCCTCGCAATAAATTGCCGTCTGATTGGTCTAGGGTCTTGGTCAACCTATCGTCGGAAAGCTTAGATTCTCAGCTGTCCAATGAGGTACGTTTTGTCACAATCAAGTGAGGGGGTGTATTTTTCCTGATTTTTTGAAGTTGAGCCATGTTGTTTACGTCGTTTTCTTTTGTCCTGCCCACGCCAAACAAAATAAAGTACTATCAACTGATGGAATTACAGAAATGTATGCATTGGGTGTCACTTTGAAGGAGACAAAGTACGGTAAACAGCAGTATAAAGTTTTGGTATGTGGGTTGAGCGTGCAAGATTATATAGCCATTGAAACAGAGTTTAGACGTAAGTCTAACTTTGGACCTGCTGGCGGGTCCGCCGTTATTATCCCGTTAACCTCCTCATATACAGTGTTAACACAAGTGTTGCAGAAGTGAAGTTCCAGAAGCTTTTTATGATGTCTAGACTGTCTGTCGAAGCAGAATTATTTTCTGTATATGGTAACACAGTTTTTGAAATCTAATAATGGAATGGAATGGAATCTATGTTCATACGGAGACTGGGCATTTCTGTGGTACACACCACAGGCCTGCCAAAAGTGCCATTTCAGTATGGCCTAATGGTTGAGAAATCTCTGGTTAACTAGGTGATCATGGTAACTAGATGCTCTTTGTGTCTCTTGCGAGATGTGCTGCCCAGATCCCTTGTTGCTTGCCTGGGGCTGGCAGCAGTGAGGTGAAGCTTGGTGTCTTTGGCAGGAGCGGCACATGGTAATGCACAGGCGCACGCACACCGGGGAGAAGCCTTTCACCTGCAGCCACTGTGAGAAAACCTTCCGGCAGAAGCAGCTGCTGGACATGCACTTCCGCCGCTACCACGACCCCAACTTCGTGCCCACCTCCTTCGTCTGCACCAAGTGTGGCAAGACCTTCACCCGCAGGGTACGTGTGACATTTACAGGCTGTGGGCGGGGTTAACAGTGTGTTATTGGAAACTGACTGTGTTCCCATTCACTGACCTCTCTCAGAATACCATGGCCAAACATGCTGAGCACTGCACCGGCCTGGACACAGAGGGGGAGAACGGTGCCACACCCAAGAAGACCAGACTAGGGAGGAAGAGGAAGATGCACAGCGGAAAGGATGAAGACGACAATGATAGCGGTACGATGCAGAGATAATGATGGTACAATGCTGTGAGGGTGATAATGGTGGTAGATGACTGAGGGTGAGTGACTGTCGAATAGGACAGTTTTTATGTCTTGTCTTTGCCTCTGTCCATGCACACTATTAACCCCCATAATTGCTGCTTAGATAAACAGGCAGAGCTAGAATTGAATGATGTCAATGAGGAAGATGAGGACGACCAGCTGGCTGCTGCTGAGATGGAGGTGGAGCAGGCACCCCCCAGCACACCTGTCCCCGCCCCCATGCCCCCATCTGTCAAGAGGAAACGCGGGCGACCTCCTGGCAAGGCCAACCGGTCTAACCCCCCCCCATGTAAGTCCTCCTGCCACTAGGGCGGCAGTCTCTGCCGGAGCTGTGAAGCCACCAGGTGTTCATTACACTACACTATATTACTGTCATTTAGCAGATGCTCTTATCCAGAGATACTTACAGTTTTATCCATTTATACCACTGGACACTGACACATTCGTGGGTTAACTATAAGAGTACAACAGCAGTGCCCCAGCAGGGAATTGAACCAGCAGCCTTTTGGTTAGCCCTGCTCCTTACCATTACACCATACTGCTACCCATAGTAGCTGCTCATCAGAGGGTAACCATTAAGCCTCCCTGGGAGGGTGGTGCTGGGTTTAGGCTGGGATAGGGCTTCTCTGAAGCTGGCTATGCTTAATGCTCAGTGTAGTAGCTGTGTGTGCAGGGCTGTTGTCCTTTGATGGGAGAGACTGAGTGATTGTGATGCGTTTGCACAGCAGCCGCCATCATCCGTGTGGAGAACGAGAACACGGGGGCTGTAGAGAACATTATCGTGAAGAAGGAGGCAGAGCCGCCTGGGAGCGAGGAGGGCGGGGCTGTGCAGCTTCCTGCGGTCGAGGCCACACCCAACGGTGACCTCACACCTGAGATGATCCTGAGCATGATGGACCGATGATGGGCACGCCTGCTCTTCCCGCCACCCAGTCCTCTCTGTTTGCTCAGTTTTTTATATCAAGCTTTCCCCCTCTCCTTTTTCATTAGTTTCTCATCTCTCAAATAAAAGGCGATGCAGATCATTGTGGGAAGGCTTTGCAGGTGTAGAGGCACATTTTTACAAGATTAACAAATGTAGTACTGATAGCTGGTCCCTGCTGTGTTCAGGGGAAGGTGCTCTTGAGTGGGTTACGGTGAGTAGGATGTGTGATGTCCATGGCTCCAGGGGAATACAGCAGGGTTGTCAGGTTGGTTGCTGTCACTGTTGTAAAGGAAAGAGGAGTGGTGTCTGCCCCCCCACCCCCTTTCAGAGGGATCCCTGTTCTCGGTGTCCATGGCACCTTGCATTGCTGTGCTTCACCCAAGTCTGTCCACTTTCCTCATGAAGTTTGAAGCTAGAATGAGTTGTCACCATTGCATACTTGCTCAGCGGTCAGAGAGGATAGGACAATGAGATCCATTGTTTTAAGCCTGTGATTATGTTGTACAAAAACAATCTTGGTTAGTTTTGCTTGTAAATATTTTTTCTTTTAGGAACATTTTAATCTTTTTCTAGTTACTGGAGATCTTGTAAATGCTTGGCATTTTTGGCATTTTAACAGTAGTTTTTGGACTTTCCAATTCAGTGTTATTCTCTGGTGATTAAATGTGAAAAAATTCTATAAAGAAACTCATGTAGCAAAACGCGCCCTCTTGTTTTCCTTGTTCTTCTGTTCCTTATTTCTCATGCATTCAGTGCAGCTGGAGCGTGCCCCCTCACCCCCCACACACCCCACAATGGTTGGAATGAGTCTGCTTAAGAGTGCTCAGCAAAGCAGGTGTGACCACAGCAGTAGAGGGGAAACAAGTTTATCTGTTTCAGAATGCAGTATGAGGAGAATAGAATATATTGTTAATCCAGGTTTTCTTCAGTTATTGGAAGGTGTTGTATTCCACCAGCTCTGTCATTATATGTTATTTTTATGAGTAAATTTCTTTGATCATGTTATTTAGAATATGTTCAACATGAGAGAGACATACACCTTAGGGTGGGGCGGGTGTCTGCAGTTTCCTGCTAAAAGATGTCTGCTTTTGCTGAATGTTCTTGCTGGTTCAGAATCGTGTAGCTAATTGTATTCAGGTTTCCTTTTTTCCACCTCTTAAAATTCAAGGTTAATGCATTTTTGTACTTTGCTGTACCATGTGAAAGCCGAAGTTATAAAGACATTCATTAGGACAGGGTGCAGAGAAGTTGGGGTGTAGAATGCATTGCTGTACAGCCATTAAAACAGGCAATGACCGAACCCAAAGCTGTGCCTCTTCTGTCTGTTTATAGAAAATAAATTTTTATTTCTTTTTTTATTTCTTCTATTTATTTCCCGAAATTAGCCAGAGGGGTGCATGTCTGATTAATACAGATTTTCTAACACAGTACAGCTAATTAAAAGGTGTCCGAACATAACCTTCATGGTCAGTATTTAATGTCTGTGGTTTCTTTCTTTCTGAATGGTTGGATACACCTCTCTTCTCTTGTTCTCTTGAGCTTGAAGTTGCTCTGCAAAACAGCAACTGCTAAATGCAGTGTTGGGACTATCATCACGAGCTACAGATATGGACAGGGGTCTCCCTGCCTACGTCACTGATGACATAGCCAGCGCCACCCCTCACTGTAAATTTTATGGACAGTCAACCAATACTATATCTGCCAGAAACGCACAACATCTGGCTGCTCTAGAAAAACCACAAACGAACTGTACCTTGTTCTCTCTCAACGACTGCATCACACTGTTATCAGCAAAGGGAGGCTGTAGCTACAGTAGCAGTTTAGAGCAATTCCTTTGTGTCGGAACCCCTGATCAAGGTTCCAATCATTGGACTCTTAAGCTCTAAACTAAGACATAATATTCTTGCAAGGACCCAATGTTGCATCGGAGGCTGCACGCAAAGCACGGCTATTTTACTTCAGGGTGAGAAGACGACCGGTTCTCTTCTGTACCCCTGCGTTAGTTGACAACGCATCTTCTCCTGGCCAACCAGAGATGCAACCCCAGGACAAAGACAATACCTGGATGGCTTAAACCCTGGAGCTGAGCCCCACATTCCCCTTGTCAAGCCAAGACGCGTCCCAGGACAACAAAGAAACCTGGATGACACGTTATTCCTTGGAGCCGAGTTCTACGCTCTTGAAAATGGTCGAACGATGTGCCATCACTGGTCACAAATCCACCGTTAATAAACCAAGTAAGGCTGTGCATCTGGGCATTATCTTAACTGAAACTTTGTAACTCATGAGAAACCATTTAAGCTCTGTTACTTTGCGCAATACTGTTAGCAATGGTCATAGGGCAATCCTGAGATTTCTTTCTGCCACTCCTTTCCTGTCGGTATTCTCAACCATATCTACCTCCCATCCGCAACAAAGTTTTTAAACATATATATGAAATATATTTGTATGTAATAAACTACCTCTTGTTTAAGCCGTTGTTGTTGTCCTAATGTTGTTCCAACTTGACTTGAGCCAACTCACTACGAACTCCCAGGTATTGTTACGGTGAATTAAGTTGCGACGTTAGTGATTCTGAACATAAGTTCAGATGTGTAATATCAGTGAGTTACTATGTCTAACTGAATTCAGTGTAACCACTAAGTTAGTATTTAAATGAGACTGATTAAATCCCCATTACTTTCGTGAACCTACACTATCTTCCCGCTTCCAAAAAAGATGGTTTTCCTTGCCACATGGTAGGCAATTACTGTTGTGGTCACTGTAATCCTTGTGGCAATATGATAAGATCGAAGACTTTCTCTGAAGGGAAACCTACTGGATCTACTGTTTGAAAGTGTAGGGGATATGGACACGTTTGCAACCAAAACCAAGTTTATTCCAATGCTTATTCTCAGCATCTTTAAAATGTCATCTGGTAAGGAGAAGATTGTGCTCTGCATGATTTCTCACCCTTATCAGGCCATAAAACAATGTTACGCAATTTGTAAGGGGACTTGGTGCTTATTTTAAATCAAGAGCAAAGCAACAAACATCCTGGTGCAGCCATGCATGTGTGGTATGTAATGGCATTTCAAAGGGGTCACCCAGAGGTTACTGGAAATTCTCAGGTCTTTGTCATGAAGCGTCTACATGGGCTCCCATTGTCAAATCAGATCACATAGCATTTGGAGGCGTGGGTTTTCTACCAGTGATTGAACCGTGTGCCCATGTGGAGTATAACCTTTGAAGTGGCTCTAAGTAAGTGCAGCAAGAACAATGTCGTTGTGTTCCCTCTTGCCTATTCTCTGATGGCTTCGTACCTCTGATGGCTCTGCTAGGGGACAGCTCCTTGCTCTGGGAGGCAGGGGGTTGCTCTCCCCCCGAGAAAGATGGACCAAAGTTTTACATTTGCTAGCTCTGAAAGGAAAAGACTCTTCAACCACAGATGTACCCCACATCCTGAACTCACCTCCAGCTCTTGTGGCCATGGAGTTTGTAATCATAACTCATTTGAAAGAAAAACAAATATGCCTGTCATAAGAGTACTGGGACTCATGGCCAAGGGAGGTCGTAAAAGGCAGAAGAGGCAGCAGTGTAGTTCCCAGTAAAGGTGGACTTTATTTACACATGAAGGGGAAGGGAGTGATGGATAATATTTACAGTGAGGACAGGTTTAATATTTACAAAAAAATTCTCTTGGGAAGAGACTAGGTTCCCACATGCACAAAACAAAACTTGCTTAATAGGAAAAGAAAGGAAACTAACACTGGTAACACCACACTTACCCCACACCGCTTCTTCCCACTAGCACACCTCACAGCAGTCACAGTCCTACTATACTCAGATACTGTTTTTTTATAGATTTGTCTTGCAGGTATCCCCAATCCCCAACACCAAACCACTGTCACACCAAAAGGTGAGTTTCCCTTGGCAACATGATAACCCCATCAAAAAGAACAGGGAGCACATCTGCATAGTCATGTCTATCTACAAGTAGTACAATTAATAATCTCCATTGCCAATGATGCCTTAATATGTTGATATCTGTTCCACAGTGAACAATAATCACATTTTATTCCCCACCTCTGGCATAATGGCATGCACTCCCATCTATACAGTTATGCATCTGTCTGTGTGCACCCCCATAGAAGACAGTGCAATGACTGCAAGACCAGGCAGATGCAATGTGAAAATGTACAGATTCAATTTGCTAATATACATACTTTCCTGCTGAGCTTAAATACGTTGGTTAAACGTTTTCAGCTGACCTCTGGTCCACCAATAAGGACATTCAGAGCCTGAGCAGAGAACAAGACCTTTAAAGCTGTGCCGGAGACCAAACCTCGGCAGGTAGAATCTCAGATAATGCAAAGATACCCTGAAGAGACAGATAAATGACGTATGCACAGAAAAGAGGATTTACTTTGTAGAATAGGCCAAATCCAGTCAGCGAGATGAAGTTAGGTGACCCTGACTAGTAGCGGTTCCCAAACAACTACAAATTTGAAAACACAACATTAAAGCCATGAAACTGCCCAAAGTCAGCTATTTTAGTGTAATGTTTATGTAGTGTCTCAGTCCACAGTGTTACTGTATTATAGACTGGTATTTGTGTCCCAGAGAAAGATGAGTGAAGAAATCATTGTTGATGGTGCTTCCTAGTGTTAAATCTCAGACCCTGACATGTCTTTCAATCATACCACTGAGTTCAGCAGATGCTTTTATATTTGTATAAGGGTAATAAACCATCTGTGTACCATGCAGCAGTGCTGCAAAGCATAAGGACCAGTTACAACTAAAACACTAGGATTAGAATTCCCTTTTGACTGATTAACAGAGCTCTGTTATTTCACTCTGTTAATTTTTGGTGTCTTTTTATAAAATCATTGTTATGGGTCGCAGGTCTCTTCTATGTACAGTAAGATAGACCAGTCTGCATCCCTGCAAGAGACCAAGAAGAAAACCCCAGATGGACATCACAGTCAAGTGGACTCCCAGTTACTGTTGGTTGCTTTGCAGGACTCCATATTAAGGGTTGCCCAGTTGCCCAGGGCAACCAAATTTCACTGATCAAGTGGTTTTGGCAACCATTTGGTGTTGCTCAGTATCTCATTATTGCAACCAAAAATGTGTAAAGAAAAATAAAAAATTGTAATTTATTTTTGTCTCTTGAAATAAAACTGCAGTACTGGCCTGTCTTCACAATATCATCTCTCAGCTCTGCAGAACACCATGAATATATAGACTATTAAAAAGGGCCACATCCCTTTGTGCATCCATTTGTTTGCCTCTGTTTGTGCACATCACCCTCACCTCAGAGACCCTTTGTTTAAAACCGGTTGAAACCTGCCCAAACTGGTCCTGGTGCTTCCCCACAGGTAACCCAAGGCACAGGCACACCCCCAAGGACAGCCCCCCGGTCACCATTTACCCTCTGATCTGCCCATATCCTTTGGCCTCCAATAGGAACCCCAACAGGGCCAAGGATTTTGGACAATATAAAAGTTGTGGTGACCCCCCTCCCCCCCATTCAGTACTGCACCAATCCCTGTGGGGTGAAGAACTGGGGACACCAAACTCTTGGGGACAGATTGTTGTGTTGTTGTGTGCGTCTTTGCTTATGTAAGTACCGTGCCTTGGTTAAACTGGCTATATTACAATTGACTGTAGAGAGAGGAGGGTGATATGCATTCTTGTTAAATGTATATTGTGCGTTCACTGTAATTAAGATCGTGCTCGTCTGTTATTTGTACTGAAACGAAGTTTATTTGTGGAAGACAACGCGTTAGCATCGCACATTGTTTTTAGAGTAGGCTACACTGTTGTGGAGCAAATAGCAGATGAAACGATTATACTACTGTCATCAATCCCTCTGCACGCATGCAGAGCAGTGTAATGAGAATGGTACACACACAGGACCTCACACGGTCACGGACAGAACAGCATCCCATTGGTAGCCCTCTCGTGCATGCGCAATAGTGAAAGGTGGCGGCCTCCTAAGCAGTAGGCAACCTAGCCGCTACAAGCTCACAGCCGGATTGTGTGTACTGCAGCTGTGACAGAAACGCTGCGCTGCTTAACCAAGAGTAGTGTACCAATTACATGCAGAGAAGATTCGTGAACGCATAGCTGTATAGAAGCTGTAGGTTTAGTTAAGTCATGTTTGTGTTTGTGAGGAGGGCTTCCACTCCACCACGCAGACACTCACACACACACAAATGCTCCCTGTTGCCCCTTTTTCACCAAAGCAGTTCAAGGGCTGGTTTGGAGCCAGTGCCTAATCTCGAACCAGTTCTTCGCGTTTCGACAGCCAAAGAACCGGCTCTCGGCCAGGAAAACTGTTCGAAAGCAGCACCAACACTTTGCTGGTCTAGAATCAAGAACCGTTACGTCAGGGGCTGGGGGCGGGATTATCGTGACCAACAAGACCAACTAAAACTTTGTGACCGCCATTTACAAAAAAAAACAGAGCTAGTGTAGCGCCTAGTCTGCCTAAAAAGAAAGGAAGAGGAAGAAAAACCTGAGTTTTATTTTTCAAATGTTTCGCCTTGTTGCCAGCCAGCTATGTATTTCTTAGCTGTTTAGCGAGCTACTAATTTCTCACATCAATGTTGCGAACGTAACATTGATGGCTAGTTAGCTGGCTAGCTAGCTAGCTGTTGGTCAGCTAACATTACCCAAGCAAGCAATAGCTACTAATTTCTCACATCAATGTTACGTTCGACGTTCGTATCATTGATGTGAGAAATTAGTAGCTATGCTTGCTTGGGTAATGTTAGCTGACCAACAGCCAGCTAGCCAGCTACCGTAACCTTGGTAACACTAGATAACGTTAGCATGCTACTTTCTAACATTGTCATTGATTCACCTACCAACGTCACTTAACTTTTGGCTTCACAAAAGGCTAACATTACATAAAGTGTAGTGGACAAGTTTGCTTTTTAAAGCACTGTTCTCTTGTTTTTGTTGTTTGTTCCCGCTAGCTAGCAGTGGCGGCTGGTGAGCTGGAAACAGGGGAAGCCCAAACACTACCTTTAAATCTATCATTACTTTCAGCCTGTTCCCCTTTATCCTCCTTGATTAACAATAAAACAAGTAATTCACAGAATAAATGACACCAATCGTGTAATTATAATAAATGATTATACTCGCGAAACACCGCAGATTTTCTGAAATTTGTGTGCTATTGCGAAAGCTACAGCATGAGATTGTTTAATTAACAAGGATAGCAATTTGAATAATTAAGTGGCAAGTAATCCCAAAGCTTTCTCTTAAATGTTTCACATTATAGCTTTCTTGTGTTACAAAATTCAAATTACAAAACGGAGCTAACTTTAGTTAAATCGATTTAAATTACTGAGAATAAACTTTTAGGGTAGGTTGAGTGCAACGAACAATAACGTTTAGAACACAGACTGCTGTTTCGCGAGCATAATCATTTACTTTATTTACGCGAAGCGAAGACGTATACAGACGTATACAGTGACATAATGACATGGCTCTGTGGTGGCTCTCTAGCCCATGGAAAAGCAAACCGGTTCTTCGAAGGTTTGCAAGTTGAACCAACTCCGAACTGGCACTAGCACCAGCCCAGAACTAGCACCTAGTTCGCGTTGGTGGAAAAGAGGCATGTGAGGCAGGCTCTCACAAACTCACAAACACCCTCTGTGAAACCAGCTCTCTCACACATGCATACCCACTGCCAACCACACATACCTGCAGTCCTTCAATAAAGTTCTGAACCGGAAACCTGACTCCTGTGTTCTGACCGACGCACCACTGCGACAGCAACCTTCCCCTAAACCTAGTCCATGGGTGAAACTGCCCCCTCAGTTTCATAGACCATAAAATATAATCCCCTGCTGCCATCCTTAAAACACGACAACAACCTATGTATTGTCCAAAAAATACTGCAGCATTCATAAGACCTTATGAATCCCACGTGAGAATTTTTTTTTGACAGTACTGCAGCCACTCAATACAAGAACAATGTGATTGGAGTAACCAACATATGTCTGATCTGCCTGCTTCTACGCAGTGGTTTCACTTCATTTCACTTTCGCCTGTGACCCCTAGCGGGGCATAGGCCACCTACGAGAGTTCTCCAGGCATCTCGATCCTGGGCCAGTCGCTCCAGCTGCCCCCAGGTGAGTCCCATTTTCTTGGTGTCCGCCTCCAGATCGCAGCACCAGGTGTTCCTTGGCCGGTCTCTTTTCCTTTTCCCCTGTGGGTTCCAGGTGAGAGCTTGTCTTGCTGTGCTGGATGCGGATTTACAGAGGGTGTGGCCAATCCATCCCCAGTGCCTTTGGAGGATCTCTTCATCTACAAGCTGCTGTCCCATTCGCTGCCACAGGTTTTGGTTACTGATGGTGTCGGGCCAGCGGATCTGAAAGATCCTTCTGAGGCAAGTGTTGATGAATGTCTGGATTCTCTTCATGGTTGTTACAGTGGCTCTCCAGGTTTCAGCTCCATAGAGTAGCACAGGCTTCATGATGGTGTTAAAGATGCTTATCTTGATGTTGGTGGTCAGGTTCATGGAGCCCCAGACGTTCTTCAGCTGATGGAAAGGTGACCTCGCTTTGCCTATCTGGACTCTTATGCTGGCATCTGTCCCACCCTGCTTGTCGATGATGGTGCCAAGGTAGGTGAAGCTCTCCAGCTCTTCTAGTGCTTCGCTCTCCAGCGTGATGGGGGTTGCATTGGCTGCATTGACCTTTATTACCATACTCTTCCCTCTGTGGATGTTGAGGCCCATGTGTACTGAGTTGTCCGCGACGGGGCAAGTCTTTTCCTGCATCTGTTGTTGGGTGTGGGAGAGAAGGGCCAGATCATCGGCGAAGTCAAGGTCGTCCAGCTGTGTCCAGAGAGTCCACTGGATGCCATTTTGCTTCTGGGCTGTGGACGTCTTCACAATCCACTCAATGGCCAGCAGGAACAGGAAAGGTGACAGCAACCATCTGTCCGCACTTGGAAGGCATCGGTGGGTTGTCGGCCATGGACCACTCTGCAGGTCATCCCTTCATAAGTGTTCCTGATGATTTTGGTGATCTTTTCCGGCACCCCGTAGTTTCTCAGCAACTTCCAGAGAGTTTGCCTGTCCACGCTGTCAAATGCCTTCTTGTAGTCGATGAAGTTGACGTAGAGGGGTGAGTTCCACTCCAGAATGATGACCAGCATTGCGATCTGGTTGATGCAGGATCTATCCTTGTGGAAACCAGCCTGCTGGTCTCGAAGCTGGGGGTCAACAGCGTCTTTCATCCTGTTCAGGAGGACTCGGTTGAAGACCTTACCCAGGATGGACAGAAGTGTTATCCCTCTGTAGTTGGAACAGGAGCTAAGATAGCCTTTCTTCGGGAGCTTGATGAGGTAGCCCTCTTTCAACTCTGATGGGACGTGCTCCTCTTCCCAGATCTTGCTGAAGAGGGGGTAGGCACTGGTCTCGTTGCTAGCCTTTAGCGCCTCTGCTGGGATGCTGTCAGGTCCTGCAGCCTTGCCATTCCTCAGCTGCTTGACGGCCTTGCGGATCTCCTCCTTTGTGGGCGCGCTGCAGTCAATCGGCAGGTCGCTGTCGGCTGGCTGGCTGGATGTCCGGTGGGTCCTGTGGGGCTGGTCTGTTCAGCAACTCCTCGAAATGTTCCACCCATTGGTTCTTCTGTCCCTCCTTGTCAGGTATTGTCTTCCCTTCCTTGTCCTTCACTAGTCTCTCTGGCCTACTGTACTTTCCGGAGAGCTTCTTGATGGTGGCGTACAGGTCCCACATGTTCCCATGGTGCGCTGCTTCCTCTGCTTCTGCTGCCAGTGTCTCCATGTAGTTTCTCTTGTCTGCCCCGATGTTTCTCTTGACTCTCCTGTTCGCGTCTGCATACTCCTCTTGGGCCTTGACTTTTCCAGCCTGTGTGTGGCTGTTGTTGACTGCCGCCTTCTTCCTCTTCCTCTCCTCTATCTTCTTTAAAGTCTCCGTCGAGATCCACTCCTTATGGCTGTACTTCTTGGGGCCCAGTACTTCCTGGCATGTTGATGTTACAGCCTCCTTCAATCCCTGACACTCCTTGTTGGTTGTCTCTTTCAGGAGTGTGGTGTTATATTGCTGGCGTTGACAGGTGTCCCCTGTCCAATTCCTCCTCAGTTTGAGCTTCAACCGTGCAACCAGGAGATGATGGTCCAAAGCAGTGCCGGCTCCTCGCTTGACGCGCACATCTTGAAGAGATCTCCTGAACTTCTTCCCGATGCACACGTGGTTGATTTGGTTCTCTCTCAACAGGGTTGGTGATACCCGAGTAGCCTTGTGTATCCTTCTGTGATGGAAGAAACTCCCGCCGATAACCAGGTTGCTTGTGGCACAGAGGTCAGCGAATCTTTCCCTGTTGTCGTTCATCTCGCCCAGGCCCTGCTGCCCCATGACCTCTGCGTAGCCCCTGTTGTCGCTGCCGATCTTGGCATTGAAGTTGGCCATAACGACGATGATGTTCCGTCCAGGGCAACTCTGGATGATGGTCAGCAATCTGCTGTAGAACTCCTCTTTGTCCTTCTTGTCACTGTCGTTAGTTGGGGCGTAGCACTGTATGATGTCCATATTGAGCCTCCTCCTCTCGGTTTGGAAACAGGCTGTGAGGATCCGTGGGTCGTGTGCCTCCCATCTGATGAGCGCTCTCTGGGCTGTCTTGGACAATATCAGGGCCACTCCGTGCATATGGGGCACATTGTCTTCCTTGTAACCCGAGAACAGCAGCAACTCTCCTGTCGCGAGCCTCCTCTGACTGGAACTGGTCCATCTTGACTCGCTGATTCCTCGAATGGCAAGGTTGTATCTCTCCATCTCGGCAGCCACTTGCGCTGTCTTTCCAGCCTTGTACATGGTTCTGACGTTCCGTGTTCCAACGGTGATGGTGGACCTGGTGGAGATGATGGTCATCGGCCTGGCCGCTTCCATGTGAATATGGTTTTCACTACCAGACATCATAAGTTCTCCAGCTTCAGTCCCATCCTCTCCCAGGGCCAAAAAGTTCTTTGATTCTTTCGTTGGCGTTTCTGTAGCGGGGGGATGCTAAGCCCTCGCCCAGCCTTCCTCCTTTCCCATCCGGGCTTGGGACCGGCAATGGCGAAGTTGCGCAGTGGTTTAGGTCTATATTACTTTTGACTCACACATATGCGCTTAAATGAGACAACACTCCACTGCTCAAGTCGTTGTGCTCGGCAGTGTCATCAAGCAAACAAAAAGTCCTTGTCAGCTTCACATCTATTTTTTTGTATATTTTACCATCTAAAATCTGTTTTATCAGAAGAAGAGTACCGTGGCTACTTTGCGCAGGTAGATTTGTGCTTTGACTTACCCGAGCTACTAGCAGTAGCAACCAAGCCGCTAGTTAGCAAGTTGGCATACTTTGCTGCTTCCCCAAGAGAGAGGCAGCAGGGAATTATTTAGTGTGTTGGCCCTGTGATGACGTGACCTCGTTTTATTTCGTTTGCTAACCTTTATTTCTAATTAGCTGACTAACTAGCTAACTAGTTATCTTACATTCAGCTTGGGTCAGGCATTGCTGATAGTTGAAAAACACATGAGCATATTAATGAGGTTATTAACAGTCACAACGTCTCCGGCAGGGAGAGCACCGTGTTGTTTCCCGTTTTCCCTCTCACGTAGATTAATACTTAAGAAATAGCTTAAATATACAGCATACTTTTGTTAATGTTATAGGCAGTTGCCACCCTGTGATCTTGATTTGTATTGCAAAGAAGAGATTTGAACTTGAGGAGATAAAACTACATGTCTCCAAAAACAGTCTCAAGACAACTGTAGATTATTTTATAGATATTGAAGTGTTGTCAGCCCAAAGACCCAAAACATTAGACTCGCTTATATTGTAATAAAAAGGACAATGAAAAACGGCAGCTGACTTTTACTGTCGGGCTGGAACAAATTCAGTTGAGCATTCTCTTGTCAGGAATGACAATGAAATTTGACAGATAAATTTGATAGGGTAAAATTCATCTTACATGTTTTGAGAACACTTGCCAGACAGTCCTTCACCCTCTCCTAGGCAGTAGTCTCTTTTCCATCATTTGAGCTGGACAAACAGGTCCAAAAGGACAGAGGGTTTTTCAAGTGATTTGAAGGCAGTCGGTCTCTGCAAATTAACAACTAGAGGCAGCAGTTCCTCCTTCCATATTTGCTTTTGTGTCTGATGCATTTCATTCTTCATAAAACTTTTTTTTTTTTTTAATTTTTGCATTGCCAGGTTGGAAGGTGTAACTGATGAACTGAAAGCACACATCATCTCCATTCAAAGCTGAGAGGGAACAGGAGAATACAGTCAGTAAGTCATCAAACATCTCTCTCATTAAGAACAAGAATGTTAGCACAAAGAGAAATGATATTTGAAAATCATGATATTTAGTATCTGTGCAGGCTAATCAAATTCCTAATAATTAACTTTGAATGACTTGCATTATGTTTCATTGTTTTTCGACTGTGTTTATTTTCAGCCCAAGTAGAGATCTTTTGGATGAAATTCAGTGCATATGTAATGAAGATTAATGTAGCATGCCACACTTACAGCCCTCCTCTGTTGCAGCAGCAGTGCAGGCAGTGTGGTGCAGTCAGCAGGCCATAGACCCTCCCCAGATTGTGAGGTAAAAGGAAGGTGAATAATACACATCTCCCTCCCCATCAGAGCATCATCGACAAGGAGAAGTATAGCCAGCTCTTAGGGATGGTGGTGGAGATGCAGACGAGGAAGGGTGAGCTACAGAAGGAGAGGGGCTCGAGCAGACACTCAATGCCAGAATCAGCAGGACAGAGAAGAGACTGTGGCAGGAAGTGCAGAACATGAGAGCAGAGACCAACACTGGTGAGGACTGGAGTATTGTCATGGTCTACAGTTGTTAATATGTAAGTAAATACCATGCTAATCCATAGGAACACTGTAACAACTGTGAAAGTATGCAACCATCTAAAAGTTGTTAAAGAGTAAAATTTCCACAGCTGCCAGTCACTGTTTAGAGCTCCCCTCTCTTTGATGTCCTGAGAATAGCATATTTATTTGTTTATCTATTTATTTATTGGTGTCATCACGTAATTGTGTTACACTTAATCAGGGCTGTAATTCGAAATACTCGTAAATTTAAGAAATTCAAAATAATTGTAATTTGACTGTTAGCTGTTCCTTTTTTTAGCTATTAGATGTCATAAGGGATTGTTGGATTTCGGTGAAATTGATGCACTTGCAAGCTAACTAATAAACTGTTGCACAAAGAACTTCAGTCTGGACCGTAGTTGTAGAAGAGGCAAAAGATGTTTATTGATGATCTTCGGTACAGCAAGGCTTCGCAGTCTCAGATGTTACACACACTAAGTCTCACACTTAGAGTTTCATGCCTTACACACTCATCAACCTCTCACGGTCCAGTCCCTCTCCTGTTGGCAGTTGGGGTTAGAGAGAGCGAAACTCTGCTTACAAAGAACATCTTATAGTATTCTGAGAGTGGGAGATTGATGACACAAGCTGTACAGAATATTTAATGATAACTGACCTTGCATCGCCTAGAGTCTGGCGCCTAATTGGAAAAACATTGCTTCAAAGGTATCCTTGGTTGATAGGAGGGCACACACTGACCCAACTCCTCTTTGTCACAAACACTGACACGGGAATGGAGTAGTGAGTCCCTATATCACCAAACCTTTAATATATGAGCGTCAAAGGAGCGTCAAAGATCTAAAGCACCTAAAGCACCTTGGTTGTGATATATGCACCTAAGGCATCTTGGTTGTGATATATGCACTGATAAAGTAAGTGACCTAGTACTGAACTACAGCTATATGAGTGCTCAAAATCATGGGCCTGTCCGTTGGTACGGCCTTGTACCACGTACACACAGCGTGTCGACATAGCAGCATCACTTGGAATGTGGGTCACAGGTCACAGCTCTGTGATCAGCCTAAAAGCTACACAGAATACAATCATCATTGTCCCAGTGTCTACTAATTCTACTTAATTGATCAGTCTACTAATATAATGATCACTAAATAATCACCACTATTCTTCAGGATGAAACGGTTAACCACGGTAAAATTCCTGACGGTTAGTATTACCGTTTCAAATTTTAATTATCGTTCAAACCGTGGTTGATTGCCGTGCTTTGAAAAACTTACTTTAACCCTCCTGTTCTCTTAAGAAATACTAACACCTATTACCTTTGGGTCACTATGATCCGGGGTCCAATTTATCTCATAACTCAACTAAACCTTTGAATACAAATGTGAAATTTGGCACAATGTTACAGCTATAAGTGTAGAATACAACCAAACAGTCATAAACAACATCAGCTGTTTTATTAACTCTCTAGTGCCCCCCAGAGGTCCCATGCACTGCAAGAGCATGAAAAATGTTTTGGATATAGGTAAAATTGTCATAACATTGCCCAAAATACAACTCTTAGCCTTTTAAGATGTAATAGATTCTGATAGTCATGAATTGACTATCTCAACATAAATTAAGTCTATAGTGCCCCCCTTTGAAGTAGCTGACTATAACATCTGAATGTTCAAATTTTGTTAGAGAGAGAAGGCTATAAACGTATGAATGCCAATGAGACTATCTACACACATATTTAAACTAGGTCAAGGTTCTGTAATAGGTCATGGTTCTGTAATATTACCATGAACACATCTAAACTGTCCAATAGAAGCGTGTGAATTGGAATTTACTCTTTTTTTTGCTTCAACCAAGACAAGCTGATTTCAAGACTGATTACAAAATCTTTGAGTTACTGCTCTTTCCAACATCCATATAATCCAAACATACACTAATTTAAATGAATAATAGACAAAAAAGAGCTGGTCTTAGTCTAATCTCTCACCTTTGGCCTTCCTGATATGGTCGGACCTCACAGGGACTGGTACAGCCCCTATCAGTACAGCCCAAATGATCACTGAAACACTCAAGCTACCCCACCTTGACAAGGTGCCCGCTCTGTATTGGGGTAGATATGGTAGGGTAAAGGGATAGTTTGGTAAAGCTTTGGGGGGCGTGGGGGTAGTTTTTTTATTGTATTTTTTGTAGCTTTTTTACATGCAGTCTCTCTTTGTCAGTACTGCGGCATCTTAGCCAGTTTTGTTTTTGTTTTCCCTGTCCATGTGCTCTTGTTTACTGTTTCCCGGTGTTCCAGCCCTGCCCAGCCCTCTGCCCTGTCTCCACCCACCTGATTACCTGATTGTCTCCACCTGCCTCCTTGCGAACCTGCATCCCATCTCCTCATCAGCCCAGCCCTATATCTTCCCTGCTTGTCTCTTGTTTCATTGCCAGTTTGTCTCAGTCTTTTGTTTCACTACTCGCTGTTTGTTTCGTGTCTGCCTGCCGGTTCTGTTGCCTTGCCTGTTCCCCTCGACTTTGTTTTCCCGGATCTGCCTTTTGGTTTTGGTTGCTGTGTTTTTCTGGTTTTGGACTTTACCTGTTTTTTGACTACATTTTTGGATTACTCTTTGGATTTAATAAGCCTTTGTCTTCCCTGTCTGCGCCTGAGTCCCTGCCTGAGTTCTGACAGTCTCATTATACAGTGTGTAGAAAAATCACGAGGTGTTCTCTCAGACACATGACTGGCAAAAGCTGTAAGCATGTGTTTTACAGATATGTTGCTTGCATCTCTGGCAGATCATTGGGGCTTTATTATCAGACCCTGTGCAAAGATGACATCACGCACGTTTTGGGGCTGGTGTTGGCACTGGCTCTGATGTTTGGGCACATCTTTTTCTTGCTGCTGATAGTTGAGTATGTGTAAATTGTCAAGACAATCATTAGAGGTCAGGGAGCATCAGTGGTTTTGATACAGTATGGAACAACATAGAAATTGTGTACTGCTACCAACCTAGCATGCTAAACTAGCATGCATGCTAATATCTTTGAAATGGGCCGAGTACCAAGTATTTATGAGTATGAGGAAATACTTGGGTTTGTGGCACTGTGAGTTAGACAGAGCTGCTCATAAAGAGAGTTCAACATCAAAAGTTATCTTGGGTCATATTGACCCAAAGACAATAGGTGTTAGTTTTTTGTGGCAGCTACACTGAAAATGATTAAAAAAAAAAAAAAACCAAATTTCCATTTTTGGGGTCATTTTAGAAAGCTACATAGGAGGCCATGTAATTGGATTAATGTTTTATATCATTTTCTTAGGTTTGAATATGATTTCAGGTCATTATGACCCTGGGACAATAGGACAGTTAAATACTGTCCAGCATCAACCAAAGTCAGCAAGTCTCCCAGACGCAGGCACAGCATGCAATGGGGGTTTGTTTTGTGTCAGTGAAAACATGGCGGAAGGCAGTGACAGCGCTCTGGAGATTTTTCAGCCTTCTAAGAGCTTGTCAGTAATGTAAACTGAAGCTTTCTGTCAGTACTGCGGCATCGTAGCCGGTTTGTTTTTGTTTTTCCCGACCATGTGCTTTTGTTTTCATTGCTCTCGTTTGCCTGCCCTGCCCTCTGTTTCTCCGCCTGTGGCTTGATTGCTCATCTGTTTCACCTGCACCTGTGTTCACCTGTGTCTCGTTTGCTCGTTGGCTTGTGCATTTATACCCCGTCTGTTTCCTAGCTCGTTGTCAGTTCGTCTCAGTTTCTGTTTAGTTACCAACTACTCCCCTTGTGATTAGCCTGCCTGCCTGTTTATTGATCTTGCCTGTTTCCCGACCACAATTCTCGGATCCGACTTTGTACTGTTTGCTGTGCTTTTCTGGTTTTGGACATCGCCTGTTTTGACCCCGTTTTCTGGACTACCCCTGTGGACTGTAAGGGGCAATTACTCTGTCAGCTAGCTTAAGGCGCCCATACACTAGAGGACTTTGACAAGACTCTGACACCCTCTCACCTCTAAAGACTCACAGACTATGATTTTGCAAAGACTGGGGATCTTGCAGGGTCACTACAGTTGATACTCCCACATAGCAGGGGTTAAAAACCACGATGTGGAAAAACCACATAAATGCACACAAATATGTATAATTTTATGGTATTAAATGATAAAATACATTAATATTAGGGTAGAGTGGGGGAAAATGCCCCCCTTAAGGGATGTTTGCTGTGAAACAAAAGGTAAATGAGTGTAGAATTGTTATCCTAGTTTTGAGTGACAATGAGATGAAGTATAAACCAAATCTGAAAATTGTCCAGAGCTTACATTTAATTTAACAAAAAATAAATTTGTAGAAAGGGGGCGTTTTGCCCCCAGTGTGGGGTAAAATATCCCCAGCCTGACAAAGCAATTTGCATCACACATTAATAGCAAAATCACAAGAAACCTAAGCAGTTTATAAGGCTTTTCTTTATGTAAATCTGCAATTTAAACATGCTTTTAATGATCAACCCTTAATAAAATAAGTCTTTCAACATTGTTTTTCTGACTGCAGAAAATTAGTACACTTAACGTGAAATCTGTGCTTCTTGAAATACTTGGCTCACGTAAGCTTCTCGGTGGATACATGTATTTCACTGTTGTCAACGTAGTCCATAGCAACAATAAAACCATAATTTGACTCCATGGCGTTTTACCCCACTCTACCCTATACATATATTTTATGCATTTGACTTACTAAACTTTTTTACGTTTTCTTTACTTTTCATCTGCGCGTCGTCTGCGGTGCTACGTGGTTTCCCGCACAAGGCATCAAAGCTCCCCAAAAAATCACATTTTTAATTGTTGCCGACCCGCGAAAAATCGAAGCCACGATGTGGGAGGGTCAACTGTATTTGCAAGACTGCAACTAGATTCCTTTTGAGATTATTCCTGTCTGGTGCTGAGAGAGTTCACCTATTGGTTGTTGACAATGTCCACGTCACTATTTGCGTCAGCCAAGACTAAAAACTTATGCCGGCCTTACACCTAACGACTTTCTAGCGATTTCACAGTCGCAGACAAATTTCCAAAGTCGGAATAAAATCTTGAGAGTTTTGCTAGAGTCGCTGCGCGCTCCCGTGGTCTCGGTCGTTTGGTGTAAGGTGTTAATCGGAGCAGTTTTAAGTCAGTCTTTCTCTCGTCTTGCCGTTACGATAAATTCAACCGTGTTTAATATTATCGTAAGTTTTTCAGTCTTGGCTGACGCAAATAGTGACGTGGCATTGTCAACAACCAATAGGTGAGCTCTGTCAGCACCAAACAGGAAATAATCTCAAAAGGAATCTAGTTAAAACTGAATTTCTGTTGAATACTTTATTTATTTTAGGTAAATTTTTTATCCATAAATACAAATGTATTAAGACACAACCCTTACTGGTGGTCTTTGTGAGAGAACTAGCACTGTACTGCAAATCACTGAAGTATATGGAAAAGAAAGCAGCAGAAAAACTACTGAATGTTATTGATGCCCTAAAATTATTAGAAGAGACCCCTTAGCTATTTTATTATATACGTATTTTTTGTATTTTATCAGCTTATAATTCTGTTTACATTGTGTGCTCTGTTTTCTAAATAGTTTACTACTGATGTTGTATCACTTTCCATGTATTGTACAATTTCTACTTCAATAAAAAATAAAATAAAAAAGGAATCTAGTTGCAGTCTTGCAAATATGCGCCGCAGGATACGTTCTGTGAAATAGAACATTATGTGATTTGGACGTTGTGTGAACACCATACTATATACTAGCAAACCTATATGGAGTAGGCTACTGTAGCTAAGATACTGTAAACATACAGTACCGTACTGTATTTCAACTAATGTATCTGGTAAAGTACACTATAATATATGGGTTAAGTTGGTTAATACTGTACAATACTAAACATACACATTAATACACTGTACCATTATACGCCTGGCAGCGCAATCGCTTTATTTCCATGAGACAAGATACACGTGTTGCGTGCGGGAAGTGTTGCCTTCACTACCGCTACCTCCCGTTCTGCGATCGGGATTTTTATTATAACCTTTTTATGGGATTATGGACGTGAGCCGAATGGACGTTAGCGGCGCATGACTGTTGTGACCCTGCAAGATCCCCAGTCTTTGCAAAATCGTCTGTGAGTCTTTAGATGTGAGAGGGTGTCAGACTTTCTAGTCTTTTTAAAGTCTTTTCAGAGTCTTGTCAAAGTCGTCTAGTGTATGGGAGGCTTTAGGATAAAATCAACCCTGTTTAATATTAATCCTAACGGCAAGACGAGAAAAAGACTGACTTAAAACAGCTCCGATTACCACCTTACACTACCCGATCGAGATCACGGGAGCGCGCCGCGACTCTAGCAAAACTTTCAAGATTTTATTCCGACTTTGGAAATTTGTCTACGACAGTGAAATCGCTTGAAAGTCGTTAGGTGTAAGGCAGGTGTTCTGACGAGATATCCTATTTATCGAAGCGTCCTACTTTGGCCTAATGTGCATGCGCGTCCGAAAAAAACGTCACAACCACGTTACAACTCATCGAAACGTCCTACCTTGCAGCCAAGAAAGTTTGAAATTGAGGAATCGAGAAGTCAAGGCCACGAGGAAGAAGTGACATTAATTCGGTAAGTAAAAAAAAAAAGAAAAAATAACGTATAATTGCAAAACACTTCTTGTATGGTCAAATGTTTTGTTACACCGAGTCCTAACTGCATCCGAACGTCCGACAGTTTTGTAGGACTGAATACTCTCTGTCCATACTGAATCCGTTAAATATAGCTACCCTTCTATTGCATTACAGGTATGATATTCGAACGAAACAGGGGTTTTGTTTTTTAATTTTACAAGTAATCTATCAGAACACAGTGTGTATATTTGTTTAGTTAGCTCTGTAATCGCGTACCAGTTGAAATATACTGTGTCCGTGTAGCAGGGTTGAATGTGTTCCCTGAATTTTCCCCAGTTGTTGCTCCCTTCTTGCGAGTGCCATCCCGTGTTGGTGTGTGCTGAACTCACACTTCTGCAGACCTGGGATACAGTACTGGGTGTGGTGTGGGCGTGGCAGGGGTTGTTTCCCACGCTGGGGTACTGTATAACTTTTGATGCACCCCTTGCTCTGCCTCTTTTTCTACTGTCCACTGGCAGAGGTATGCTGGGTCTCTTTATATTTCTTGCTTTCTCTCTCTTCTATTTCTGATGGCATTTCATATATTTCTATTACTATTTTGTATATAGTAATTACGGAGTCATCGATAGTGTGTTAAAGTTTCAATGCATTTTCGTTAATTATTTACTCAATATTGCTAACTTGATTCACACTGAAAATATTCCCACGCTGCAGCCTATTAGCGTGGCTGCAGGTGAAGTATCAGTTAGCTGTTTACTTTGTCAGACATCCGTAGGCTACCCGGTGCTCTGGTTAAGATTGATGAAGCACGGGAGGGAGACTGTCAAACTTATATTTTAACTGTATAGGTTTTTGAGAATGGTGTACAGGTGTTCTGTCGAAATAATGCTGTTCTGTCGAAAAATGCTACCGGTAGAAACAAACTTATATAAACTTACATAATTTAATATGAAATATGCAAAATTACAAAGTAATTAATATGAAATATGCAAAATTACAAAGTAACAATGAGTTTGTTATGTGCTTTGCAGTTTGCTGAAGACTATCTCCAGACAGGGAACATCAAAGGAGAAAAAACAAATCAAGAAGCTGTCAGCAAGGCAAGACTGGACATAGCTTGCAGCTTGCTAACCACATTGTACAAATAATTTTTTTTTTTTCCTAATAGTTTTTTGTTCATTTCTTGCTTGTTTAATTCACAAACAAAGTTGACAGTTGTTGTTTATTTTAATTAATGTATTTTTTAAAAAATCAGCTTGATGTTACCTGAACCAGTGAATCTCTTGAGGATTAACTACTTAAATAATGCATTATTTCGTGTACCCTAATAACTTAATGAGTCCAGTACAGGGCACTCCAGCATTACTTGTGAGGTTCTACGCTACGTATATCCTAGGCTATATGCTACGTGAAGCCATCTGTAGGCCTACAAATAGTAAAAAGCACCATCACATGCTAAAATTAAGTTCATGAAAGACAGGATTTTGTGAACATTCCTTTTAAAAAGACGCAACAAAAGGTAAGATTTTACATGTTGTACGGTTGGTCACTAACCTAATATTAATTACAAGATCCTGCTCAGTGATTTCTAACATGTAACACTTTTGTAACATTAGGTGAACATTTCCCAAAAACCCGTCAGCTCTCTGTTGTAAAAATGCTTCGAATGTAGTGAAAGTACGCGTCTGCGCATTAGGCCAAGGTAGGACGTTTCGATGAGCTGTAACCATAGACAGTCATGGTTGTAACGTGGTTGTGACGTTTTTCGGACGCGCATGCGCATTAGGTCAAAGTGGGACGCTTCGATAAATAGGATATCTCGTCAGAACTCCGGCATTAGCTGCGGTTTAGAACCGTACTACTTAAAACGGAAGTATCACGAGTTTAACACGCAGCTGAGTGTTATGCCGGCCTTACACCTAATGACTTTCAAGCGATTTCACTGTCGTTATCTCTGCAAACCTTAATTATAGGACTATATAAAGAGGTATGGTTATATAGCTTTTATTTCACACAGTCAAAGTAAGTGACGACATAGACCTACATGGGGGCAGACATCAGGCTAACAAAATATTACAGTTTGTGTGTAGGATGTGGTGTAGGTCTCATTCTGCAGATAAAATGGTTTAGTCTCTCCTTAAACCACCTCAGTATCAGGTTTAAGCAAATACGCACAAAAAGTGACCTCTAGTGGCTGATATGAGATTTCTTGACGACACAGCAACTGAGATCAAGTTAAACCTCAGCAGTAGGTTAAACCACAGGTACCGATGACAGCAATGGGGTTTAAGAAGCCACGTGACTTTTTCTGCAACATGCGCGTTTAAAACCGTGTTAAACTCTAAACTGCAGCCAAGCTAACGACAGAGTAATTGCCCCTAATAAATTACTTGAGCATCCTCTGCCTCTGTCTGCACCTGAGTCCCTGCCTGAACCCTGACACTTTCAGTGCTACCTACTCTTGTAAAAACACTACACGTTGTCCGCGATGTAGTCAAGTGGAGCTGGCACTTTTTTTTTGCCTCCGCCCCAGAGCTAGCTGAATGCCCATTTGCTATTAAGAATGAATTCCGTGTACGTTTGTATTTGCATATTCTTGAAACAGAACACTGTTTAGACCAGTTTATTTCCTTCTTCTGTATGGATTTTCCAGCGTAACTACGATGCGACAGCATTATTATATATTAATTACTGGGACATATAACTTAACATATATGGATATAACTGAGATTCAGATATTTGTTTCACACATATATTTAAAGTTATATGTGCAAACATGCAGCAAAAATATTTGAAGTCTCTCATATAAGGTCACATATATGTGCATATACTAGATTCCATTACTTATTTTCCACATATATGTTGAACTTTAAGTGTGAATATGTGGCAGACATATTTGTTTTGCACATATATAATTTAATGTATGTAAACATACATGCATTTTAGATCTTTTTAAAATAAGCTGTGCAATATATAGCCAATTATTTAATTCAAAAAGATGTAGTTAACATATCAATATGTTGATACATTATATTTTTCATGAAAACCTTTTTTTTTACATAAGCACACTATAAACAGTTTCCACAGGTTGTGTAATAATTTAAAATGAAATTTAAATTTTTGGTCTAATATGCAGATTTATTTATTTCGTTTATCTGCAAACTTCATTCAAATTTCATCCAAATCAACCAATGTAAATAGTTATAATTTCATGCATACAGGAGGATGATATATACACACATACACCTCAAAAACATTGACATTCTGTTATAGCGGAACTGTAATGTCTCATTTTGCAGTCTCACTTTAAGTCAATGCACCATTCACAATGTATTTCATTTTGCAAAACAATTATTTCAGTAATGACTTGTATGTTTACATTTCACATTTTTACATTTCACATTCTCAATATATTTTTGACATTAAAACTCAAGCTGGGAGTGCTTATTCAGTCTTACATAGGCACAATGCATGTGTCGAGTGTATAAATGAGACATATTTGCCACTGTGATATACAGATTAAGTCATGAACTGCTGCATGAACTGCATGCAACTATGAAATACTGCTGAAATATTGCTCAGCCCAGAAATTCACTCTTTAGTCATTTCAGCTTGTCAAAAGATGCAAGTAATGATCTGGCAGCCTAGTGAGAGCCACCAGTTTAGCCACCAAATTACCTTGTCAGCAGCACTTAATATTATTTCAGAAAGACCAGGCTTCACTAGCCACCACGGAGTAAATCAACAATAGGCACAACATATACACATTTTGGCTGACAGACCAGGGTCCTTTCCAAAGGGATTTGTTCCAAATGCTACCGACATAAAGACGTATTGGTTATTTTAAAGAGATGGCAAGAAAGCCAGAAAAACATCTCCTCTCAGAAATGCTGCTCTGCTTTGAGTGTTTTTAGTTTTATTTATGTCGATAGCAGCGTCTATAACTTAATCATCCATTTTCTGGTGTTAGCCAGTGTTAGCTAATATGCTATTCTCTGTCTGGCTCTGGCACAGCTTAATTAGGTCAACAACTGTCCCGCCCTACAATGGCGCTGACTGGCCTAGTCAGTATTTCAACTGAGAAATCACATTTGAAATGACCAACACCAGAGTCTAAATCACTAGAAACTTTTTAAAGTGAATGTGCCATTCCTGGGTCTGGAACCAGTCTAGGGAGGGCTAGCCCTAGTTTTTTTTTCAATTCTGTGCGCAAGTTGTCAATTCATAACGATTCAAAAATGTAAAAACATAATCGACCTTCAGGTTTGGCACATTCATAAACAGGCGCTTTCTGTAAATCAGTGAGGCCGGTACAGCTGTAAGGTGTCCTAACACTTTCCCAACAGCAACAAAATGGTGTGGGTTTGGGAAGGCACCAAAGAAATTGTGTCGTTTCTCCTCAAAATACTGACCTATAACATAGCGTTCCCCATTTCCCAAATCTGCAACAACAAATGTATCAACGTTGAAAGGACTGTTATCTGTGAGTGTTACTGTCAGCACTCCAGCCTCCTAGCTGTGTTGTTGTTGTCCATATGCTTCTGTTTTCCCTTGTGCCTCAGCCCTGCCCCGCTCTCCGCCCGGTCCCCGCCCACCTGATTTCCTGATCGCTGCCAGCTCCTGTCTGCTCACCTGCATCCCATCGTCCCATCAGCCCTGCCCTATTTATGTCCTGCTTGTCTATCTCATCGCTAGTTTGTCCAGTGTTTTTCCTCTGGTTCGTTCCCACCTGTGTTTTTGTGTTGCCCTGTTCTGTATCTGACTCCTGCCTGATCGTTGACCTTGTCTCTGCCTGCCGCTCCTGCCTTGACTGCCTGATCGAACTGACCTCCTGGATTCCTACCTCACCTGCTCCTGTTGCCAATCCCGATCCCGGTTTGTGTTTACTCAGGATGCCCTGCTGGTGTTTTGCCCTGCCTGTTCTGCGACTTCGAGCCTGCCCAGTTATCACATTAAAGTCTGTGAAACCCGCACTCGCCTGGTCTTTGTCTGAGTCCGTGCCCGCACCCCTGACAGTTACTACATGTGAGTTTCTTTCTCTCGAGTTTCATTGAATGAATAACCTATCACGATAACTGACCAGAATTCCCTTCTCTATGTGATCTGCCACATTGTGGAGTGCCAGGTAGTCACTTAGATCAAGTCCCACCTTCTTGCGTCTGCCTCCCAGTGCAATGACCTCCTCACACCTTACAGCACTTTGTACCTGTGTAGGATTGACCAAATCTTCAAAGGCTGCAATGCATTCAGAGGATGCACTACCCAGTGTTTTCTTAGCATACAGAGGTAGAGCCCTTTGTAACTGAGGTTTTTGCTATTTGCAAAGGGACCCCTTGTGTGCTCTTAATCACAGCCTTCTCAAAGTGATCATGACTCATGTGAAGGCTGAATGAGCCCATAAAGGACCCCAATCTCTCACACTTTGTGCTAAATGAAGAGAGAGGTGGACATTGTAAGACACGTTATGTATACCATAGAGATCCTTCATTTCAATCACAAACATCCTGAGCATGATCTCTGCTTCAACTATCTTTTGTGAGGTAACTGTCAGTCAAGAGCAATGCTAAAGCTTTCACAAATCTTGCCCAGTGTATCTGATAAGTCTGGTAAAATCCCTTTTAGCGTGGGTATGCTGTAATATAAAAGCCACATGTACCACTCATGAGCTTTCCAATAGCTTCTCTCTCTGAGGGATCTGGGCACTCTGGAGGGGGGGGTTGGATTAGTTGAAGTCTACGATCAATCTCTGGGTTACATTTTCCAACATACCACGGGTTGTCATGATTGTCACTTCCAACCCACATAGGTTACTGATCTTGCAACACCAAGACAGGCATGCATGTAGTCAGGTATGCAACCTTGTATCAGGTCAAAAGATAGTATCAAAGACAACACATGGGCCTTTCACCCCTTTAACAGCACTGTGATTTTCAATAGCCTCGAGCAAAATCTATACTGTTAACATGAGTTCTAGGTTCACTATTAGACTCATGGGTACACCCAAACATTACCGTCACCCTTTTCCACAACAGTGCCTTTCTGTAAACAGTATGAGCATCCAAATTCTCCATTAAATTAAAATTTTGGATCATGGGTCTTGCAACTGAGTCACACACTGCAACCAAAGGAAACACCTTTGATCGACCACGAACACCATCTGAGCTGACCCACTCAAAGCCATGACTGCGAAGATGATTGCATTCTTTGACAAATGGTGATAAGTATGTATTGCAGTTTCGCTTTTCTGAACCGAACTGTTAAAAAGGCTGGCCGTTCCTTTAAGACTGTGAGGGCTGTGCAGCCAATCACTGGCCAGCAGAAGGTGTGCCTTCAAAGTCTTGCGTAAGGAGCGAAGAGAGGCAAGTTCGCGAACTGCAGGGGGAGCCGCAAGTTCATTAAAAGCTTTAAACAGTTTAAATACCTCAGTTACCGCGATCATTAGTCCAGCTGCATTGGGATTTGTGCGTCGATGAAACAGTAAGTTGTTCCCTGTGTTTTCCTTTGCATAGTTATGTAATTAAACATTAAGAGATTGTAGCATGTACGCTAGCATGTTTACGGTCTGAAGCGATCATTGTAAAACGGCATAAATATCGCGCTGTTCCGTTAATAGATCGCCTTTCTGTTAGCGAGCCGTATGGGGTGCCGTTTAGGAAAAAAATAATACATTTAGTGTGTATATACAGTATATTGGTTTGGTTTGCATATATATCGGTTTGATGTGTACATGTATGCACGCATATATTGGTTTGTCATTTTTGTTTGTACTGGTGTGTCGTTCACACATCTATTGGTTTGTCATTTACGCACCTATTGGTTTGAGTGTGATATATATTGGTTCGCGATTTACGCATCCATCGGTTTGATTGTATCTTATATTGGTTGCATTCACTCATGTATTGGTTTTATGTGCTTATGTATTGGTTTGTCAATTACGTTTATATTGGTTTGTCATTTACGTTTATACTGGTTTGTCATTCGCGCATCTATTGCTTTGTCATTTGCGTTTGTATTGGTTTTTCATTTACGTTTATATTGGTTCGCGATTTACGCATCCATCGGTTTGATTGTATCTTATATTGGTTTCATTCACTCATGTATTGGTTTTATGTGCTTATGTATTGGTTTGTCAATTACGTTTATATTGGTTTGTCATTTACGTTTATACTGGTTTGTCATTCGCGCATCTATTGCTTTGTCATTTGCGTTTGTATTGGTTTTTCATTTACGTTTATATTGGTTTGTCATTTACGCATCCATCGGTTTGATTGTATCTTATATTGGTTTCATTCACTCATGTATTGGTTTGATGTGCTGACGTATTGGTTTGTCATTTTCGTTTGTTTTGGTTTGTTATTTACGTTTATATTGGTTTGTCATTCGCGCATAAGTTGGTTTTCCATTTACGCAACTATTGGTTTGAGTGTCTCTTATATTGGTTTCATTCCCTCATGTATTGGTTTTATATGCTTATGTATTGGTTTGTCATTTACGTTTGTATTGGTTTTCTACTTACACACCTGTTGGTTTGAGTGTCTCTTTTATTGGTTTCATTCACTCATGTATTGGTTTTATGTGCTTATGTATTGGTTTGTCATTTATGTTTGTATTGGTTTGAGTGTCATTTATATTGGATGGATGTGCGTCTGTATTGGTTTGTCATTGACGCACCTATTGGTTTGTGTTCGCATGTATTGGTTTGTTCACGCATATATCGGTTTGCCATTACAGTCAGGCACGATGAAGGCAGCTTAATTTTACTGACAGTTTTATTTCAAAGTATACATGTACACACATCAAGTCTAGTATTAAAATATTAAAAATATTACTTTTCACATTATTTAATTTTCATAACCGCATTGTCCCGTACTTAAGAATTTTTTTCTTTTTCAAATAATTATCAGGCATATGGTGTCACCACGTAAGCCAGGACCCCACATTGGTGTCCGTAGAGATCACAGGTTTGCTATTTGACGTGCGTCTGCGCGGTCGCCATATTGGAGTGGTCAAGATCCGCTAGCCCCCTGGGTCCCATTGACCCACCGGTGGGTCATCTAGGTTTCTGTATTAATATCTCAGCGATGGCACAAGCTACAATGTTGATTCAAGTATCGTCTGAATCTGTCATTTCCACTGATTATGGATATCTATAATATATCGCTGAGATATTATAGAAATGTAGTTCAGCTACTTTTCAGGAAAATGTAGTTCAGCTACAAACTACTTCAGCTACTTACACTCCTTAATCAGTATTAGCAGTAGTAGCATTACTTGCAGCAAAAGTAGAAAATGCTACAGTAGAATAAGCTGCATTAGAAACAGTAGAGAGAGTAAATGAGAGAAAAGGTGACAGAAAGAAAGCCAGTGCAAGTTTGTCAAACAGCTACAGGGATGCAGACTGATTGCTGAAACTGAAGAGGCTGAAGCAGCCAGTCAGATCATCAAGCCTTTCCTTTGACAAACAGAATCTTGGAGCAAGGTTTATGCATACATTTTCAGTGGTAGAAACGTTGTGGTGTAGCAGTCGCACAGTGGCTGTGGCCTTCCCAGGAGAAGTGGCACCATAGTTGTCACCAGCAAATGGGATGAGTGCAGGATCACTTGGGATGGGTGCAGGATATTGCATTATTTGTGCCAAAATATGGATTGTACATTGCTGTGAGATTTGTGTACAGGTGAGTGTGTATCCATGTGTTCAGGCAGGCTGTGTGAAACCATAATATCAAACCAATATTTGAAATATACACACTTTTTTGTAGCAAGGTGTGAAAAAGAAGCTTCAGATGGTGGTCAAGGTGAAGAGAAAATGGCTTCGCAGACCTGAACAGAAAAATGAGAGAGAAATTAGTACTCAACCAAGGCACAATTATTCCACAAGTCTCACCCTCACATAAACATACTCCAGCACACCCTTTGTGTAGTGAAATGTGTAGAAGTGGCATTCAAAGTGTGTCTACTGGTTGTAGGACGCTGCTGTTCACAGACCTCAAAAGATGGAGGATAAAAAGTTAGAGCAAAGCTTTACAGTCTTTACATGTTTCAGGCAGTGGCAGTGGGTGAGCTGGAAACAGGGGAAGCCCAAACACTACCTTTAAATCTATCATTACTTTCAACCTGTTCCCCTTTATCCTCCTTGATTAACATTAAAATCGCGTAATTAGAATGAATGATTATGCTTGTGAAACACCGCAGATTGAAATTTGTCTGCTATTGCGAAAGCTACAGCATGAGATTGTTTAATTAACAAGGATGGCAATTTGAATAATTAAGTGGCAAGTAATCCCAAAGCTTTCTCTTAAATGTTTCACATTACAGCTTTCTGGTTTTACAAAATTCAAATTACAAAACGGAGCTAAATTTAGTAAAATCGATTTAAATTACTGAGAATAAACCTTTAGGTTAGGTTGAGTGCACGAACAATAATGTTTAGAACACAGACCTCACAAAAGCTGTGATGTGTCATGAGCATTCAACGTAATTTAAATCGATACATGCCATCCTTGTTAAACAATCTCACGTTGTAGCTTTCACAAGCACACAAACTAGGCTACAGACAATCTGCATGCGCTGTTTTGCGAGCATAATAATTTATTCTAATTACGCGATTGGTGTCGATTATTCTGTTAATTATTTGTCTTATTGGTAACTAAGGAGGATAAAGGGGAACAGGTTGAAAGTAATGATAGATTTAAAGGTAGTGTTCGGGCTTCCCCTGTTTCCAGCTCACCAGCCACCACTGGTTTCAGGGTTAATGTGATAATATGATTTTTTAACAGGAGGAAATATTCCCAGGATCAGGGGTATTCGTGCCACGGAATGTGTGGAGGGCAACCAACCAGGCTGCCACCGGGACGTCTATGGCCAGGGTTCTGCTGCTGGGCGTGTTTGACATAGAAACACTGATCCAGAGCAACTTGAGGGGTCAGTATTGTGTGTGACACCTGACCATTCAGGCCAAGAAGGGTCAAAACTTGTAAAGTATGTTCATTATTTTCTAAGCAAATCTAATAAAACCCCACTCTCAGGAGGTGGATCAAAAGTTGCAAAAGGGGAGCAGCGTCGGAGCGGCCTTGAGCAGTTAAAAGTCAAAGCCATTATGGGTGAGTTAAGAAGATTTTATTCTTTCTGAGTTTAGTTGCATCTCCCTATCTCCCATCTGTTTGCCTGTCTGTCTATCTATCCATCTGTCTATCTACCTATCTATCTCCATCTATCTATCTACCTGTCTATATCTGTCTATCTATCTAGCTGTCTGTCTGTCAACCCATCTATCTGTCTGTCCATCTGTCCGGTTGTCTCTCAGTTCGTCCGTCCGTCCATCTATCTGTCTGTCATGTAAAGTAAGAGGTTGCTTTCATGGCTGTGAATATTTATCATACATAATGTGGTGAACATACTTTTATAAAGTTTACAGAACCCATGCTACTGTACATTTCAACTGCTGGTGATGAGTTAATCCACACCAGTATGAAGACTGCTTTGTAACTCATTACTTTTTTCTCTACATTCCTAGATGCTATGTCGAAGCCCCAGGGGGTAACCCAAGGCCAAATTGGAACGGCCTTAAATTGTAAAATGGCGGAGCTCCAGTTGGCAGCAGCCAAAAAATCAACTTGATGGGAAAAAAAAGAAAAAAAAACTTTTGAATACTGTTCAATATATACTATTCAATAAAAAGAGTTAAACAGTTATTTGTCTCTTTTCTTATCAAGATTTTATAAACATCAAAGATTTTATATTTATTTATTATACATCTATTGTGACCAATGTTAATGCTACATAAATACATTACATATCTTAATATATTTGGATCCCTAATATGAGTACCAGTATATAACTGAATCATATATTAACATTTATGCAATAGACATATATTTATTATATATGTGTATATTTATACATATATATATATGAGACATATGAAAGTGGCCATTTTTGCGATATTTTAAAATATATCTGACATACATGCATATATATGGTGACTTACATGTCTGAGACATACATGGACATATACACTATATATGTAGTTTACATATTTTATCATATATCAGATTTATGTATAGGTCAATTAGCCTACTTTGCTGTCAGGGGGAACTGAACATTGGAAAACACTATTTAATTTGCTCTCTTCAGCATTATCATGATATTCTGAAATGACCTACACATTAGCCTATATTATACCAAGTCTTTTAGAAAACAACATGCACAAGCAGAGTCGACTCTTCCCTTTGTGCTTGATTTGCGATGAATAACGCATCCTTAGCATCTTCACTCGGAAATTCACGTCTTCCTTACAAGCTCATTTAAGCAACTGGAGCCATGCATGGGAATGTTGGAACAGGTAGCTTAACTTCTGCTTTTAAAAACACATATCTGCAATTAATTTTAGAGTGTTTTTGTAGCCTGAGAAAGTAATGTCATCTATAAAAGACCTCGTAGACTATTGTACGTTATTGTTCATTTAAAATCCAACAGTCGTCGAATTGGTTTGTAAAAGTGTTCCAAAAGGAGAAACACTATACTCCTCTGTGTTTATGTCAATTGTTGGGCTCATTGCAATTACTATCACTGTCTTCTTAAGACATTTGTATTTATTTAAGTTTTGCATGGGGTCATTGCATATACTCAAATGCAACACAGAAGATAGACTCTGTGTGTGTGAGACAGAGAGAGAGAGAGCGAATACTAATAATAACAATAAATATAGCCGCAAGCGGCGATTATGGGGTCCAAGCAGATCAGGTGAAAATATAATGGGTGATGGCTGCCATTGTTTCTGAGTCATCAATTTGTTCTTGAAGACTTTATCAGGACCTTTGACCAAGATGCAGTATTACAAAATTCTAACTTTATTTGGGAATTGGTTGAGGAGATATGGCCATTTCTTTGCTATAGTGCCACCCATTCATGGATTTACACCAAACTTGACCTTAAGTCTCTTGTCCTATAGATATCAGTGCTCATGGAAATGTCACAGGTAATGTAAATGTTAAATAGGTCATTTTTTACCATTCTCAAATACTTATATTATAGGCAAGCATGTTCAACATTAGAAGAACCCAAATGATTTTTGCCATCTCAGGTCAGTGAAAGTTGACCTGTGTTTAGGTGTCTAGGTCAATGGATGTTGATCTGGGTATAGCTGTCTGGAATGTATCACCAATATTGGGACAGTTGGAGAAATTTTCACACAGATTGCTATTTGACACATCCAAAACAATCATGCAAAGTTTCATGATGATAGGTCATAGTTAAGTCAGTTTATGGGCTCCTAAAATTTGATTTGACATTTGACATTGATACCCACTCTTACACTCACACCTATGGGCAATATAGCATGTCCAATTGACATCACCCGAATGTGTTTGGACTGTGGTAGAAAACCAGAATACCCAGAGGAAACCCACATGAACACAGGGACAAAGTACAAACTGAATGCAGACGCACCCCAAACTTGAAACCTCCATATTGTTAAGCAGTAGTGCTACCCATTTGCACCACCATGCAGCCCCCCACAACATATATGTCAAGCTTAAACATAAGCAGTGGCATAAAATGCAGTGTGCCTTCTTGGGACGTCACAATAAGAAGTGCCAACACTGTTGGAGGAGTGCAAATTTGGGATATTTGAAAAAATCCAAAATAGTGTGAAAAATGACCGAGAACATGCTATATTAGGTGAATATAATAACATGTCCCTGATTAGAAAAGGACCCCCATTTTCAACACCTTTTTTGGTAACAGACTTTTTGAAGATTGAAGAAGTTATTTAAATAAAAATAAACTAGTCTACTGGAATTTCTAATACCACTGAACAATCTCAGATAAATGGCGCCATCTGCTGTTGTTAATGTATAATGACATTAAAAAGTCTAGTCATCCCATGCAAGACAACCCCACTTTTCAGTACTTGAAGTAGAAAAAAACTGTTTGTCATTCAGGCCAACATGGAAAGGCCAAGTGTTTCTCCAACACTATTTAGTGTATTAGTTGTGGCAGTAGGTCAAAAGGTGCAGGAGATGTGCCTATTTTAAGTGCTACAAACTGATTGTGTCTTAGCAGTCATGCGATTTGGACATTGAACTATGTGTTCATTTCCCAGTTAGGACCTGACGTGTAATGATGTAATGATCTACAAGAAACTGGTGACAATATCTGCTTTTCTTTGTGTGGTCTGTGCCTTGTGATTGTCCATTGGAACAAAATGCCATTAAAATCTAAGTACACGGACACATGGGTGTTTAAACCTGTTTTCCAGTATAGCACCCCAAAGTGGCCAAATTTCACTAAACTTGGTGTGTTCCACCCAGGCTTCATGGTAAGCATGTGTAAACAAGTTTTATGCCAATGAACAAAAGCATTGCAGAGATATGGCCACTCTTCCTTTTTGGCGACTTCACGGGCGAATTTCTGGGTACATTGCAGCCACATTGTTCAACGTGGCAACTATCCTTTAACAACTGTTAAAGACAATGGTCAAAAGAGGTAATACACAAAACCTCATTGTGCCATAACTCTAGGAGGAGGTGGTTAAATGTGTTTTTGACAAAAACAAAGATGGATGAAACACAAAATGGCTGACACAGAGGTTTCATAAGTTCCCAGTTAGGGTCCTTAACTTTGATGAAGCACAAGAAATTAAGTTGAAATATCTGCTTTCGTGCCAGAGTAATGGACTTTATTTGGATCTTTGACCAAGAGAAAGCATGCAAAATTTCAAGTTAGTCGGTCTATTGGTTTTAATGGAGTTATGACCATTTGTTTGCTATAGCGCCACCTATGGATGGATTTACACC
>JAFDVH010000125.1:0-17132 GCA_019176425.1 Megalops atlanticus
ATACCGTTGTTTGGCATTGCGATTTAATTTCTCCCGGTAGGGTTTTCTTTCTCTTTCCCCTTCTCCATCTCTTCCCTTTTCCATCACATTTGAACGATTTAAACAACCTTTTAGCCAAACAAAACAAAAGGTATGCAGGTAACCACCATAGTAGGCACAGGTAAACAAAGCGCGACCCTCTAATTCTGACTTCAGTCTTACATCCTTACATCCTGCCATTGACTTCAATTCATTTTTCAAAGTCTTGCCGCTCGGTCACCTTTCGGCCTACGGTCAAAGTACCACACATGCTGCCTCAGGTCATGCCACCAAACACTCATTGAAAAACATACTGACCCGCACTCATCTTTTACTCATTTATTCATCCCTCCATCCTCCCATTGACTTCAATTCATTTTTCAAAGTCTTACCACTCAGTCACCTTTGGCCCGACAACCACCGTACCACATGTGCTGCTTCAGGTCATGCCACCCATCACTCATTGAAAGCGATACTGACCCGCACTCATCTTTTTGTCGTTGACTCATCCCTCCATCCTCTCAGTCACCTCAGTTCATTTTTAAGATCTTACTGTGCAATCACCTTTTGGCCTACGGTCACTTTACCACATATGCTGCCTCAGGTCATGCCACCCAACACTCATTGAAACCCATTCTGACCCCGCACTCGTCTTTTACTCATTTATTCATCCTTCCATCCTCCATTTTAATTTTAATTCATTTTTCAATGTCTTACCACTCGGTCACCATTTGACCAATAGCCACAGGACCTGATATGGTGCTTTGGGTCATGTGACCCAAAACTCACCAAAGGTGGGTGTGTTCCTAGCAACCATGTTGTTTACCCTAGCAACAGCCTAGCAACCACTTAGTAACCACAAACCAACCGTCAACAGAAAAAACCGAGGAAAGGGATAAAAAAAAAAAAGGGGGGGGATAAACGATTAGAAAATTAATAACGTAATTAAAAAGGGAAAAAAAAAATTATGTTTTAACCTTTTTGCCAGTTGGGCCGTTTTTCCCCCCCTTTCATGTTTCAAATGTCTTTTGAAAATAAAAAATTTATAGACTTTTCAGTTTATGAATTTTAATAATGGATTAAATGTATTGACATCCCCCCTTCCCCAAAATAGAAACTTTAATTTTATGCATGATTTTCAGCTCAAAATCTGCTAGCTACATTTTTTTTTACTCATTTGTTAGTATGGGGGTAAATAAAAACAAAAAAAACCCAAAAAAGGGAATTTGATTAAAATACTTTTTTTTTCAGCAAAATATGAGAAGAATACCAGGTTTTTGTGAAATTTAGAAAGGGGGCAATCACTGACAATGAGTCTGCCCAAAAATGTCTTACGGAAAAGAGGCGTAAATACATCTTCAGTACCCCCCCCCACTTTTTTTTTTTCCCCCATCTTATTGTGTCCTTTTTTTTTTCCTGGTTTCCCACCCCTCCCCCCCTCCCCCCTGTCTCCCCCACCTGATCATCTCCACCTGCCTGCCTGCACACCTGTTTCCCCATCACCTCACGTTTCCCCCTCATTTACCCTTTTGTCTCTGTCTTGTTTGCCAGTTCGTTAGTTTTTCCTGTTTCACCCCCAAAATTTTTTTCCTGTGCCCCGGGTTTTGTTCCTGCCTGTTTTTCACCTTGTTTCCCTTTGCTCGGGTTTTGAGTATCTGCCTGCCGGGGCTGACCCCCTTTTCCCCGTTTACCTGGTTTCCCCACGGATGCCTCCCTGTTACTGACACTGCCTGTTCGGGTTTTTGCTACGCCTGATGTCATTTTAAAAGTTTTTTGGAAACCCTGAAGCCCTGGTGTGCGCGAGTCCGCCTGACCCCTGAAAATGCAGAGTGGAGCAACAGTTGTTTAGAAAAAAGGAGGGCAAAATGGCCCAAGACAACAAGCAAATCCCTCAATAAAATGGAAGGGGGGAAAATTATGACACTGATGCGGGGGGCCCAGGGATTTTCACACGTTCAGAGACTTAACACGCAGCCAAAGGATTTAGGGATGAACTGGTGGAATGGGCAAAAAACCCCAAGTATCAAAAAATGCCCACTGACTTTTGAAATAATACACCCACATCACCCATCTCCCCCCTAATTAAAGAACATTAAAAAAACACAAACCAGAAAAAGGGTAAAATGTTTTGGGGGGGTACTTCTTTTTGGGGGCCCAAAGGTTTTTTTTCCAAACCTTATTCACCCAAAATTTTTAAAAATCCATATCATTTTAAAGTAAATTAGATTTTTAAATTTCAAAGCTTTCCCTCTTTGCCAATCCATGCTAATCGGGCTGAAAAAACCTTTTCAAGGGGGTTGTTCTTGGAGAAACCAAACCCACTCTGCAAAAAAATTTTTAAAATTTTGTTTAAAATTCCTTTTGCAGGGAGGGTTTTTTGCCACAATGCATTTAAATTAATTAATTTCTGTTTTTTTGGGGATCACCAGCCCATTTAAAAAACATAAGTCTCTATGGAAAGTCTTAAAAGGCACCCTCAAATGGAAGGGAAAGTCCCCCGAATTACCCCCTGTGCACAAATAAAAGTTTTGAGCAACTACAGGAGATCTTTAAATACGAACCCTTTTGAGGTGCCCATTGGTAGTCTTGGTTTTCCCCGGAATACATGCACCCTGCTGCCTTGGGGGCAACGGATGAAAAAATTTGGGAAATCCTAAAAATTTAAAAGGGGGGAAATAAAATTTGGATCACGGGGATGAAAATTGCTTTCCCCTTAAATTTTCTAAAATTGTTTAGGACCTGTGGTGGAAGAAAAGATTTCCCGGGTTTTTCATCTGTAGGAGGGCCATTGCTTTTTTCGGGGAACATAGATAGGAAATTACCCTTTCATTTTTTAGTGGGATGTTCATCCTTTTAAGCCCTGATCTTTCCAAAATCATTGAAAAACCCCATCACTTTTTTGTTCAACTTTGAGTCTCATGGAACGGACATGGTTGTTACCAAGTCTTCCCTGCCATCCCTGGGGCCCCCGGTTTTTTGAACCCCGGGAAAGTTTTCCAAGCATTGAAATTAAAAAGGGTGCAACCCTTTTTCGGATTTTTTTAAAGTTTTGAAAAGCAATGGTTCTGTTCCAGAGGGAACTGCCCGTCTAAATTTCCCAACCCGTGGTAGTAACAGTTCCTTGGAAAGAAAAAAAATTTTTTAAAAAAAGGAAAATTTAATCACCGCAAAACAACTTTGAAATTAAGGAAGAAATTGTTTTGTGTAACATTTTAAAGGAAAAACCCATCTTTTTTTTCGCATTCAGAAAACGGGGATTTTTTTCCTACCCCCCCTTCAGGGTTTTATCAGGTTTTCCCCCCTGGAAATAGGTTTGATTTCTTTTTCCTCAGTGAAGAAAGGGGGCTGCTCAAACACAAACAACAGCCCTTTTTCTTTCCATGTTTCATCACTGTTAATTTGTTTTAAACCCTAAAGTTTCCCTTTTAAACCAAATTATAAATTTTCAATTGGAATAAAATTTCGTTTTGAGGTTTCATTTGAAGCTTATTCAAAATTTTTTTACTTCTTAACCCATATTTTTTGTTCCCTTCTACATGATTTGTTTTAAAACTTTCAAAAACCAACCCCCTTCCCCATATATCAATATGAATTTGAAAAATTTCTTTCCCTTTTGAGATATTTAATAAAGGAAAAATCTCCATTTAAAAACCCAATCAGAAAAAAAAATGATGATTTAATGACTACATCCTGATTAAAAAATGAATTTACAAAAATATATTTAAGTGAGTTAACTGTTATAAAAAGTTATTTTTTCATTGTAAATTTTGGGAATTTTTTGCAATTTTTTAAAAAAAAGGGAACAAAAAATTTAAAAAACCTCCCTTGTTTTATTTAAAAACAATGCCTAACTAATTTTTTTTGCATTGTTATTCTGAAATGTTTCTTTTGGGGTTCAAGGGGACAGTCAGTGGGGTTGTTCATCCGGGCTTTTGGGAAAGCGTTCTGGCCTTAAACACGGGCCCAGTTGGAAGCCAATCTGTGATTCCTGTTTGGGAAAAGGGTACTTGGGGTGTTTAAAAATTTTGTTAAAACCCAAACAAACTTTCCAAGGGTTGTGATTTTTTTAATTTTACTTGATTATTAAAGACAATTTTTTCCTTTCCCCCTTAATTGAATTTAACCAGACAGTTGAAGAAGCCGGGAGAGAAAAAGAAGGACCCATGAGCTCACCCGGGCTTACCCTGTTTAGCCCCCTGGGGGTTGCCATGTTCCCCTGCAAACGACCCGGCCAATCTAAGGGGGAATTAATGTACAGCCCCCAAAAAAAGCGTTCTTTTGCGCCCCCCAAAGGCCTTTGCGGAACATATGTGAAAAATTTTTCCCCACTTTCCCCCTTTGGTTTTCCGATTATCCGTTGATTAAGATCCCTTTGTAAGCGACAGTTTTTTCCCCGGGGCAGAGAAACGACCCCCAACAACATAGGGAGGGGGGAAAAAAAAACCCCAAAAATTATATTACGTTTAAATTATTTTATTGTATACATTTTATGTATGAAAAAATTTTTTTCAAAAATAAATGACTTTTCTTTTTAAAAAAGGGAAAAGGCTTTATGAGGATGACCAGGGGGCGCGTTGAAAAAGGGGAAGAAAAGTAAGAATGAATTTTCCCCATCAGGCAAAAAGCCCCTAGTGAAAACCCAATTCAAAAAAAATTTTTCCCTTTTTATTTGGGATCCAATTTATAGCAGATTACTTGCATTTTTTTTTTAAAGGAGAAAAGGGGGATTCGGGGATGGGGGGTAAATCCCTCCACCTGCCCCCTCCCCCTCCCCCGCCACCAAAAACCACTTTGCTTGGCGATGAACCACAACCAATAGAAACGCAATGGCCTAACACCCGGGAGTCCCGGGGCACCCATCTGGAAAGAGGGAAGTTTTCTTTAGTTTACAAACTTTAAATTTTTCAACATTGATTTTTAAAACAGAACTTCAACCAACTGATTTCGGGGTGAGCCTAACCTTTTTTTAATAAACATAAAAGTTTTCTAAACCTTGATCCCCAAACATGAAACAAAAATAAAATATTCCCACCTCCACCCTTCAAGACCCCCAAATCCTGAGGAAGTAAAAGGTCGGGGGCGACCTTCAAAGGGACCTGCTCCCCCCCCAAAAGCCCCACCAATCACGGGGGCATGAAGTGCAGCACCATTTTTGGACCATGAAGGAAACTTGAAAAAGCGGGGATGCACTTTCAAAAATTTCGGTAATTAATTTTAATGTATCCTTTTTTTTAATAAAAATTCACTTTTTTTCAGTTCAAAAAACTTAAACTCCCTTCTTTTTTATTTTTTTTTTTTGATGGGGTTTAACAAACCCATTTCCCCCTTATGGGGAACACCCCCAACAGGGGGCGGGACCCCAAAAACCAAGTTTGGAGGTATGGCCGTGAAACCCCCAGCCTTTCAACTCGGGGGGAAAAAAGCTTCGGGGATCTAAAAAAAGATGCCCTATTCAGGGGTAATTTGGGAAAACAGTCTTTAAGTTTTTAATTTTTTAAAATCTGACTTACATTCGCAGTTTGCGCTTGGAATTAGAAGATCTTCCCCCACACTCAAATTTCATGGTTTCAGGTTTTCAAACTCCCCGGGGAGAGTCTCCCAAAAATTTTAAAATGCCCGGATGTGAGGGGGGGTGTGGGGTCTGTTGCAGTCTTGGGCTGAAGTCTTTGGATTATTTTTATCTTGTTTTTTTCCCAAAATCCCGTTTTTTTGGGCTGGTTTAATTTTCCCGGGGGGGTTTCCTTTTTTCCCCTTCTTTTCCCTTTTTCCATCACATTTAACAGGGGAAAAACCCTTTTTAGCCAAAAAAAAAAAAGGTATGCAGGAACCCACCATAGTGGGCAAGAAAAAAGGCCACTTAATTTGTTTCAGTTTTCATCCTTTCCTGCCATTGATTAACTTTTTTTCAAAGTCTTGCCGCCGGTCATTTTAGGTCAGACCCCCCTCGCCCGGTCATCCCCAAACCCATTAAAAAACATACGACCCCCACTCATCTTTATATTTATTCACCCCTCCATCCTCCCATTGACTTACCCATTTTTAAATTTCCCATAGCCCCTTTCCCCGAAACCAGTACCTGTGCTGTTCAGGTCATGCCACCCATCACTCATTGGCATACTGCCCCCAAACTCTTGTCGTTGATTTCCCCCCTCCATCCTCTCAGTCCCCCAGTTCATTTTAGATCTTACTTGAAACCCCTTTTTGGCCTCGCCCTTTTCCCATATGCTCCCCCACATGCCCCCCAACACTCTTAAAACCCTTTCTGACCCCCCCTTTCCCTTTTTACCATTTTTATCCTTCCATCCCCATTTTTTTTTAATTCATTTTAAATGTCTTACCAGGGTCCCGAAATCCCCGGACCTGATATGGTGCTTTTTTTTAAAAACTCCCCAAAGGGGGGGTTTTTTCCCTACAACCATTTTTGTCCCTAAAAACCCCTGCAACCATTTAAAAACCATAGCAACCCCCTTGGCAATGGCCGGACCATTTTTACCCTAGCAACCATTAGCAACACCCCCAGTTGCCACATACCGCGTTTCATACTTTAGCGTTTTTCCCGGGTAACCCCTGCGTTTCTTCGGAAATGTTTTTTAGTTTGGGAAAATTCGCTTTTGTACTTTCCTAACCCCGAGGTGAAAAACAAAAATTTTTCATTGTGCCCAAGGGGAGTTGCCCTGGGGAAAATGCATGTGTATCTGCTTACTGAAAAATTGTAAACCCAAAATTTTGTCAAAGTTAGGAGGTAAAATTAATATACTTTGCATTTCAGATATTTTTTTTGTTCAATCGAAGGCCTAAAGGGTTATCTAAAGGGAAAATGTCCGACGATGGACAAACCTTTGAAAGTATAAAAAATTTAATGGGGGTTTTCATTAACAAAGTTTACACTCATGGAAATTCTAATATTGGTTAAAACCGAATAATACTGGTTTGTGTTTTATTCTTTTTTTAGCTGATCGGGCTAAAAGGGGTTTAAAACTAACAAAATTGCTCATTTAGATTTTTTTTGACAACCAGGTTAAAATTAAAATTTGGGTTGACGCGAAACACTAAAGCAGCTCCGCTCGCTGAGTTCATTGCAACCTATTTTTTGTTTTGATTGGGTTTTTTTTTTTTTTCTCACCAACGGGGTTTGCCAGGATTTTATTATAATTACTTTTTTTTTTTTTCCCTTTTGGGACCTGCAATGGAAGCAGAGTTTTTTTTACCGGGAAGATCAGCCACGCCAGCTCTCGCAGGTATTACAGCTAGTTCACTCTGTGCTCATGTCAATAGCCCCACATGGATGCAGATCCACGGGAGAAAAGAGCTTTAGGTTTGAAATTCCTTGCCACTGTTTCAACAGTGAGAAAGAGAGTTTTTGACGGGAGGAGACTAGGCTAGGTTTTTGCCTTTAGCCCAAATTACCTTATTGTTAGCAAGAAGTAGGTCTCCCTTTTTGGGGATTGTTTAATTGCACCCAACGAAAGGATTGAGATATTTGCATACCTTTTTGCATTTCCCTTTTTTGCAGACAGCAAATCTATTAGCTCCATTGTTACTCTTGTCACAGTTAAGTTACCTCCATTTCAATGGTGTTTGGTTATACATGTTTATTTTTTCAAAAACCATAAAAAATATTCATTTAAGTTTTAAATTTTTATTAGTTTTTTAAGAACATATATTAACCTAAACCCTATTAGAAGTGTAATCATTCTGTAATTATTTTTTTGGTATTTTAAGTTTTTTATGAAAATTTTTTTGTTTTTTAATGAGTTTTTGTGCAGGTTTTTATTGAAAAGAGTATTTCTACCCCGTAGTATTATTTTATTGAAATGCTCTGAGTCTTCTTCCACCACTGGCTATACATTATTTTTTGTAAATGCTTTCCATGCCACACCACTTGGCTGCATCCCGTGTTGGTTGAGAAACTCAGAGCTGCTAGGGCGCCCTTTGGGGTTCCGACCATCTTGGTTTTTTGGAGCTCCCCCAACCAAAACCAAATGCTTTATAAGGAAACCAAAAAAGTTAATGTTCATTTTGGACCGTTTTGTTTTTTAAATTCCCCTTTAAATGAAACATTTTTTTCAAACTGTTATAAAAACCCCAAAACAGGTGGGTGAATGCTTTTCCCAAAACCCTTTAAAAACCAACCTGGTAAAACAATGCCCTTTTGCCCGGGGGTTTATACCCAAAGGGTTCCAGCGGAACCCAGTTGGGGGGGGCCCCCTTTTCCCAAAGGTTTATTTTCGGCCCCCTAAATTGCCATCACCCCCATGGAGTCACAAGTAATGATGATCAGGCCCGCGCCATCTCGATGTGGGGGTAGGGTTCTCGCCCTCGCCGCGCCCAAACAAGCTCTTGGCGTTGGTACAGGGCTATTCCAAAAAAGAAACTGGAAAGCCCCTTTTTGTAACCCCTCAGCCCCCCAGCAGTCCCAAGTCTCCTGGCTGCTGCCTGCTGCCCACAGGGGGTTTTTGTGGGCTGAAGTTGCCCACGGATTTGATTAGCCATGACCCCTCCGGATCTGGGAAAAAAAAGGGAAAATTTATCTCTGATTTTAGCAAAAAATTCCAAAAAAGGGGAACACAACAAGTAACGATTTCCCCCCCTTAAAGGGCCCACCGTTTTTTAAACCCAAACCACCACCTTCTTTATAGTCTTTCATGTAAAAAATCTTGTTAAAAGGTGGAGATGTCAAAGGGAAAAACCATCCGCACCCTTTTACCCCGAAGGATAGACCCATTTTTTGGGGGCAATGGTCTGGGAGCTTTAATAAAATGTAGATCATAAAATTTTAATGGTGGGATTTTTGCCATCCTTCATACAAGAATAATAAAGTCCATAATGTAAAAGTAGTTCTCTTTTAAAATGCATGCAATTTTTAAGGGGGAATCTAATTTCCCCAAATTTGGGTCTTAAATTTAAGTTTTTCAGTTTCAGCTTTTATGCAAATTACTCAAAATTTGTCTTTTTACAGGTGTGGTCCAATGTTTGAGGCTCCAAAGCCCCGGACAAAAGCATCCCGGAAGAGGTCCCTCCTTAAAGACGAGAGGGTTTCTTGGGGGAAAGGAAGGCTGCTTTGGTCCAAATCTGTCCTGGTCCTTCCATGGAATGGATTTAAAAATTTCTCCACTTTTTTGGGTTTTTATTTTATTTGGGTTTTTATTCTTTTATATTGCCCCCAAAATTTTTTTAAAAGGGGCCCCAATGTTTTTTTTTTTTGTGCTTGTTTCCACCCCTTTTCCCCTAAAGGGATTGTTTTCCCCAAACCGAAACCGGTCCTGTGCTCCCCTTTTCCGGACCCCCGGTAACCCGGGCGGCCCCGGACAGAACCCAGGCCCTTTTTTTCGACCTGTCCTATCCCCGGGCCCCCAAAAGAACTGCAACAGGGGAAAAAATGGGGCAATATAAAGTAGTGGTGATTTTCCCCCCCTAGTACCACAAGACCCCCGAGTGGGAAAGAGGGAAAAGCCCCGGGGCCTATTGTTTTTGGTTTCCTGTGCCAAAAAAGTACAATGCCTGGGTTCAACTGGTTGTAAACAATTGTCTGAGGGGGAGGGTGATATCTTCTTTTCCAATGTATAGTATGTTTTTATAAATTGTGTTTTCCCTTTTTGTGTATATGTTCTTTTATCCATCAGTCCGATTATTTCCCCGCCCTTCCCCTTTAGGAAAAAACACCTTCAACACACAATTCAAAAGACCCACCTACACAAACCCCCTTCCAAAATCCCAAAAAACCCAACCCCCAAACCCGACTCCTTGTCCTGACCGAACCCCCCTGTGACAGCAATTTGCCCGAACCACAGGTGCTCCCCCTTTTAGTTTTATATGTTATTTCAGCACATTGTGGTGTTCGGCATTGTGCAAATTTATTTTTGAAAATATTTAAAAGTTTTTTTTTAAAAAAAGTTGTTCCAAAAAAAAAAAACCCCAAAAACAAAAATATTCAATCCGGTACTGGTGAGGAAAAAACAAAAAATATAAATAAATACAAAAAATATAACTTACCTACTGCAAAAAAACATTTGTTCACGTCAGTGTCCAGAATCTGACAACACTGAGGCCCAAAAACAAAATCTTGAGATAGTGGGGCACTCCCCAAAAAATAGGGAGATTTTGCCGCTGCCCCAGTGTTAATTGACAAAGATCACTGATTTTTTGAAACCGCTTAAGGGAGTTTATAAGCCCTTTGGGAAAAACCAAAAGAATCAATTGGGCTCAGGCTTTATGAGAAAAAGGGTTTTCCCCCTACCCGTCCATGCTACTAACCAGTTCTCTTTAAACCCCAAATCAGGGCTTTTGGGCCTCAAAAAATTTTTATAAATGTTTATCCCCCTGCCCCCTCAAATAACTTACAAAGGGGTGAGTAGCTAAAGGGCATCCCAAAAGGGAAATGCATCGGCAGTATAGAACAAATTTAAAAAAAGGGGAAGAATGTTTTAGGGAGGGAAGGAATTAATGTCTTGGGAAAAGCAAATTTTTTCCAAATATATACCCATAAATTTCCCTTGAGGGCCAAATAAAATTTGGTGGTTGACCCTTTGGGGCAAAAGGCAGGATTGCCCGAGAGGAAGGAAGAATAAAAAGGTGCCCAATATCTTTTTGAAAATTTCCTTTTAAAAATGAAGGAGGATTAATAAATTTTGGCTAATGAGGTCTTTTATTTCTAGACAGAATGGGGGAAACATGTAGGGGTTTTGGTTTGTTGGATGCCCCAAATTCCCCAGGATATCCGGCCAGAAAGCCAACCCGTATGGCCCCTTTGGGGACCAAAGTAAATCAAGTTGGAAACGACCCCCAACCTTTCTCGAAAAGGGAAGATCCTGGGCCATAGCCCCCAAATAAAAGTAACATGGACAGCTTTCTGAAGAAACTGCTGGTGGGGCAAAAAAAGATCATAAAAAAATTTAAAATGGGGGCACCATTTCAATTAGATACCCCACCCCCTAGGGGCAAATGCCCTGACCATCTTTTGAGGTATTGAGTGACTTGGGACTCTGCTCTCATTTTTACAAGGCATCCCCTAATTTTTTAAAACCCAGATATACAAAACCCTCTTTGATAAATCTTGGAGGGGGGTTCAATGATTTGCCCAGTTTACCTTTAGCCAGGGAACTGTCCAAAGTCGAAAAAAAATTAAGATAAGGGATTGAATGGGCTATATCAGAAAGAAAAGGGGAAACGCGCCCGCAAAAAAAGAAAAACAAAATGTCCTAAGTTATTGGTTTAAGGTCTGAGACAGGAGGGGGCAGGGGGCTAAGGCCAAAACAAAAAACATAGGGAGGGCCTTTTCGGGCCACGCGCGGGATGCATCTGGCCCGTCCCAACTGTTCCTTTTTTGATCTAATAAAAAAATTGATTGAGGCCCGGTTTTAATAATGCTGAGCCACAATGTTTTCAGCTGAAATCATCCCCCCAAAAAAGGGCTGGTCGTAACCATAAGTGAGCCAATGTATGAATCAGCCGTACCCGAGCCTTGCATGCATTTAGATGGGGGAAATTTAATAAAACTCCCGGGCTATAGCTGGAGCAATGGGGGGGGTCCCCGCCTTCTTTTGAAAAAGAGATTAAGTTTTTTTATCATGAAAGAACCATATTGCCCAAAATCAAAGGGGTTTTTCCTATGGCCCCCCAGATCCCAAAAACCCCCAAAAAAATCGGGGGCAACCCTCAAAGGGCCCGGGGGCTTTTAAATTTCTCCCAAATTCTCCCTTATGCAATTTGAAGGGCAAAGGGGGTTCTAAAAACTCTTTTGTTCATTGTATGTAGGCAGAGCTAGATTTGTTAAAAGGGCCTTTCAAAATTGGGCAGCTCTATGTGTATGTTTTTGTAAAAAACAAAAAAAATTTGGGTTTATGGCCAAAGGTTCAAATGACATTTTCCCTTTCCACGATATATACATTGATGGAAGCTGATTGAATTCTTTAAAGACAAGTAGTCTCTCAGGGGATCTGCCCTTCGTAATTAAATTCTTTGGGTTTTGGTTGGGCCGCTTGATGCCCAAAGTTCCGAAAAAACTCCCCACAGAACACCTTTGCTCCCGTCAGAGAAACTCATTTGACCCCCCTTAGAAAGCCGTTCCCGTTTTAAAACTTATTAGATGATTAAATGTGAAGAAATGATGTGCAGTTACCTGTTTAAAATTTGTGCCCCCCGATGTTTGAGAGTCACAGTGAATCAGAATTAAACAAAAAATTCCAAGTCCTTTTCAAACGGTGAAAAATAAAAAAAAGTTCTGTTCTGTAAAAATAGGCATTAAATTTCCCTCCTTGGGAAGGAACGTCTGGGGTTTAACATGAAAGAGTAAAAACTCCCCTGGTCGGAAATAATTAAGGGGAAGATATCACTTTAAGGGGAAACAGAGATGGGGGATTAAGATGTAATCAGTGCGGGAAAATATTCCCTCCTGAAAAAAAAAGAACCTTTTCAGTGCCCCAAGAGCCGCTTTTTCCCGTTTTTTGTTCGTTTTTCTCCCCTTTCCTGCCCCCCCTTGTTTCCCTATTCTCATCTGCTTCACCTCCCCTTTTTCCCGGTCCTTTTTTTGTTTGCGTGTTCCTTTTTTTCCTGTCTTTTCAGTTTTCGTTTTTCTCAGTTTTTTGTTTCCAATCGGCCTTTTTTAGTCTCGTTTGTATTCTGCCCGCTGTGTTTATTTTGTTTTTCTGACTTTTTTGGATTTTTTCTTTTTACCTCCCGTGTCTTCCCCGGTTTTTTACATCCCTTTTTTTGACTTGACTTTTTTTTCCTTTTGGGAATAAACCATCGTTTGCCACCCGCTTCTGGCTGGTCCCCGCCGGCCCGTTGACATCCTTTTTCGGGTTCAAAAACGAGGGATCCCATGTTTCAGTCCTCGAAAATCCCAAACATCTGAAGGGGATGTATCATCTAAATTTATCCAACAGCGTTAAAATCCCCCCCCCATAAAAAACAATCTCTTTAAATTAAAAAGGAGGAATTCCTGGGGAAATTTTTATTCAAACGGAGTTTTGGGGAAAACCAAGTGAAAAAAAAAAAATTATATTACCGGAAGGGGTAGGGAAAAGACCGTCATCGTTCGACCGATGAATGACATATCTAATTTCCTTCTAGCGAGGGTTAAACTCCTTTAACTTTTACAAAGCGGGAAAACCCAAAAACTTATAATTTTGTTTTTAATTTTTAAAAATCAAAAGGCGTTTAAAGTAAAATGTAAAACCCCGGTAAGTTAATGAACTTAAATTTTTTTAAAAACGGTTACCTTTAACATTTTTGTTACATTGTTGAAAAACAAACAATTTGTTGGTGTACTTAAAAACTAATTGTTTCATTAATTTTAGTTCTAATTTTATTTAGAATAACAAAGTATGTTTTGTAATATAAATTCGTTTTTTAAATTTAACTTTTTAATAAACTAAAAACTCTTTTTGATCGTTTCTTTCAAATTCACTTTCATACATTTTTAATGCCAATGTGCTTTTTAAAATATACCCAAATTAAATGTAAAAAAAAAAACTCATGTTTATTCAATTTTAGGGGAAAAAAATGCCACTTGTCGGAAAACCCCCCTGAAGCCAAAAACTAACAACAATCAAGAATATTTATTAAAAGACTTAAAAACTATTTTAAACACTTAAAAAAATGAATATTCATGTAAAAGAAAATAAATATTGTCTTTTCTCCCAGTCAGCCAGCTCAGCCCGCCGCTAGCCTGGCTCCACCCCCGGGGTTATTCCATCAACAAGCCCCGCCTTTTGGACTCAGTTTTTTACCCTCAGGGGTTTTATTCTCACTGAGCCCTTTGCCATTCCACTGTTTCTTTTTTTTGACCCCCTTGCCCGTTTTTTGGGCCTTGCTGTGGGTTTTTGATTTTTTTGTATTTGTTCCCGTTGCGGCCTGTTTTTTTCCCCGAACGCCTTTGGATTTTGGATTAAACCTGTTCGCATCCGGATCCCAGTCTGTTTTTTATTACAAATGATGTCCATTCCCCTTTTAAAAATAAACAAAAATAAATCAAATAAAAAAAAACCAAAAATGTCCCCTTTTTCCGACATGAGAAATCCCCTTTTCCCTCTTACATAGCTGTTTGTAGTTAGAAAGGGGCCTTTTTAATTTTTTACCCTCCGGGCCCGCTGAAGAAAAGGAAGTTGTTGTTCATATTGGGTGTTTTAAAAGGGATATGTCAATCCAAAAGAAGGCACCCTGGGCAGGTTATCAAAAGGCCCATCCAAACAACATTTTCCCCGAGAAACCCACAGAGGATGGATTGAGATGGGGAATGGATGCCCCGTTCCGAGGATTCCAGTTTGGGATGTGTCGGCCTATTTGCATCAAGCCAGAAAATAAAAAACTTTTTTTAGGGTCCAAAATTTTTTGAAAAAAAACATTTTTTTTACTTTTTTTAAACCAACCAAACCCCAAAAATGCAAAAATTTGGGGTGTTCCCTTTACCAAATACATACCAGATCTGAAAAAAGTATCCAGACCCAAGCAACCAGCCACCCGTGGTAGGGTTTGGCTTATTTCCAAAGGGAAAGTTTAAAAAAAGTTTGTTTAAAATAAAATTTGGCTGATATCCCATGCTGATACCAATTTTTTAAATAAAAAAAAACAGTAGCTTTTTAATTTTACCATGTTAAAAAAGACCCCCGGGACTTCAATACCAAAACACTCACTACAGACTACCTGGGTATGGGGTCATAATGTTTTTGGTACTAGCTAACGTCTAAAGTTTTCAGAACAGGTTTTTCAGGTTGTCTTGGGAAAATTAACATTTGGCAGAAGAGACGGTGAGGGTTTATTATTTGATTGATCCACTCTTGAATATGACATTTTAAAAAGGATTTAAAAAACTAAAACTATCTGCTTTTTATGTTGTTTTTTTTGTATAGCTTTTGTGTTTGTTTTAAAGTGATATTTGTATTTGTCCCGAATGTAAAGGTATAGTTGGGTTTATTGTTTTTTTTATTGTTTATAGCGCTAGTTTGTTGTGAAGGTATTTTTTCTTTTCACGAATGTGAATACCACATAATTTGGTCACGCACTTTGTACTTCAAACCAATACAGCTTCTGTCTTATGAAAAAACGGTTAATTTTTAAATTTTTAATTTTTGCTTCTGATCTTTTCCGTTTTTTTGGGCAGCCCTTTAACTTGTTTCACTATAGGTTAACCCCGGTCATTCATTCATTAGTGGATATAACTTTAAAACCCCGCCTTTTCTTAATTCTTTTTTGGGATCTTTGCGACCCATCTTTTTTTTTATTTTTTAAAAAAGGGTAAGACACAACCAAATTTGGGCCACTTTGCCAAAATTGTGGGTTCCCGCCCCACCCTGGCGTGATTGACAAAAGGGTGGAATAAGGTTTAATTTATACCCACCTGGGTTTCTCCATCTTTTAGGGGGGGCTACTGTTTTCCGCGGAATAAGCCAAAAAAATTTTTCAGCAAAATTGACCGCACAACAGATAAAATCGTTTCCCTTGGTGAATTATCTTATTTGATAGGGATGGCATCAAAAGTGAATATCGGGGCCCAACATGCGGTGCATCCTAAAATTACAGTTCTGTTTTTCCAAAAATTTTTTGGATGTGATTAGAAAATAAAAGAAATGGGAAAATAATAAACATGAAAATACCACTTAAGGGGATTTTTTAAAACGATACACCCCAAAAACCCGATATTTAATTTTTTAACTTTCAATAAAAACTTTAAATTTTTTTTCCATTGTGAACAAAAAAAAGTCTTTTTTACTGTAAAATTTAAATTATTTGACTCATTATTCCATTTTTAATTAAAAAGAAAAAGAAAATAATTTTTTTAACCAGGATATTACTTAAAAGCAGGCCCTTAAGAAGCGGGGTTTAAAAAAAGTACTAAGCCCTCTGGACAGGGATCTGATGTCAGCAAGTCCATGTCTGGATTGCAGGACAGAGACAAAACTGTAACATTACTGACAAAAAATTTTTTACAGTCCCCACTCAAGACAACTGTACACAGATGGGGTGGGTGGGGGGGCATATTATTCAGGCAAAGCTCCCAAAGCATAAGCATTAGTTACAATTTTAAAATCATGTTTGGGGAGGGTCATTTTAGTTCAATCTCTGCTTAAGGTCACGGGGCGGTTTCGGCCTTGAAAATTTGGGGGGCCCCAACCCTGGGGGGTGCCAGGTTTTAAAAAAACTAACACAGGCTGACTTGAAGATTTGGGGAAACCCAGAAAAAAAGAAAAATGAGAAATAATCGAGAAATTCTTAGCGGGGAAACGGGGGGGGCCCAATAGGAAGAGTTGGGGAAGGTCCAATGGGGGGGACTAAAAAGGGAAAAAAACACAGACTTGCAGGACTTTGGTTTTTTGGGGAAAATATAAAAAGGGGTGGGGGGCGGCCCCCCGGGATCCGCAGGGGGGGATCCCCCAATGGGATCACAAACTGTCAGGGCTGCAGCTTCAGCTGGGTTTGTTTTTTTTTTTTTGTCCATGTGCTTCTGTTTTCCCCGTGTTTTAGCCCCGCCTGCCCCCCCTGTCTCTGCCCGCCTTTATTACCTGATACCCCCCCCCGCCGCCGCCCCCTGCATCCCATTTCATCAGCATTTCAAAACCCCGCTTGTTTTTGTCCCTGCCCGTTGGCCCCCGTTTTGTTTCTTGCTGTTTGTTCTTTTTGCCTGGGTTTTTTTTGCCCTGTTTTTTTGTTTTTGGATCTGATTTGGGAAAGTTCTGTGTTTCTGGTTTTGGGCTTTGCCTGTTTTGATGATTTTGATTGCCCTGGTTAATAAACCAAAGTGACCTGTCTTTGGTCTGGGTGGTCCCGCCGACCCCGCATTCCCCGGGAAAAAACCATCCCAATTTCCTACCCTCGACCGGATTTCAAGAGTTTTTGGGAAAGAGCAAAGACCCCAAATCTGTTTAGGCTTTTTCCCTCTACTCTCAATTCCTGAGACCTGAAACAGGACAAATAATATGTTTTAAGGTCAAGACACACGGAAAAATCATTTAAATCCGACCCTTTTTGGGGGGTTACTTTTCCAAGAGCTGTTCAGGTTTTTTTTCCCAAGAGGCCCAGGGAAAAGGTTTCCAAACGTCCTGGGGCCTAGGGGTAACCATCCTTCCCCGGGGTGGGGGGTTCGGGTTGGGTGGATTTTTTCGTTTTTTAGGTGCATT
>JAFDVH010000126.1:0-16978 GCA_019176425.1 Megalops atlanticus
TGGGACTTAGAATCACTTTTGCCTAAAAATGCATTTAGAGCATTTCTTTTATTCTAGTGGAAACTCTGTGTTGAGTTAATATTTGCACTAAGAATCCTTTTTGAGTCTCTGAAAGTGCATTTGAGAGCGTTTCTGGCCTTCTACTGGAAACTCTGTGTTGAGTGAATACCTGCACTAAGAATCATTTTTGGACTCTGAAATGCATTCGAGATCGTTTTGCCCTTCCAGTGGAAATTCTCTGTTCATGATATCTGCCCTGAGAAACACTTTTTGCACTCTGAAAGTGCATTTGAGAACATTTCTGGCCTTCCAGTGGAAACTCTGTGTTGAGTGATTATCTGCCCTGAGAATCACTTTTTGGACTCTGAAAGTGCTTCTTGAGAGTTTCTTGCCTTTTAGTGGAAACTTTGTGTTGAACGAATATCTGCACTAATAATCACTTTTTGGACTCTGAAAGTGCATTTGAGAGCGTTTCTGGCCTTGTACTGGAAACTCTGTGTTGACTGAATATCTGCATTAAGAATCACTTTTTGGACTCTGAACATGCATTTGAGAGCGTTTCTAGCCTACTACTGGAAACTCTGTGTTGAGTGAATATCTGACTAGAATCACTTTTTGGACTCTGAAATTGCATTTGACAGTGTTTCTGGCCTTGTACTGGAAACTCTGTGTTGAGTGAATATCTGACTAAGAATCACTTTTTGCACCCTGAAAATGCATTTTAGAGCATTTCTTGCATTCTAGTGGAAACTCTGTGTTGAGTGATTATCTACACTGAGAATCACAATTTGGACTCTGAAAGTGCTTCTTACAAAGTTTCTGGCCTTTTAGTGGAAACTTCTTGTTGAACGAATATCTGCACTAATAATCACTTTTTGGACTCTGAAAGATCCTTTGAGAGCGTTTTGACCTTCCAGTGGAAACTCTGTATTGACTGATATCTGCACTAAGAATCACTTTTTGATTCTGAAAATGCATTGAGACATTTCTGGCCTTGTATTGGAAACTCTGTGTTGAGTGATTGTCACCCTGAGAATTACCTTTTTGGTCTCTGTAAATACATTTGAGAAGCGTTTCTGGCCTTTTAGTGGAAACTCTGTGTTGACCTTATATCTTCCCGAGAATCACAGTTTTGGACTCTGAAAATACATTTAAGACGATTCTGGCCTTCTACTGGAAACTTTGGGTGAGTGAACATCTGGATAATAATCACTTTTTTGACCTCTGAAAGTGCATTTGAAAAGCGTTTCTTGCATTCTAGTGGAAACTCTGTGTTGACCAAATATTTTCACTGAGATCACCATATGCACTCTGAAATGCTTTTGAGACGTTTCTGGCTTTCCAATGGAAACTCTTTGTTGAGTTAATATCTGCACTAAGAATCACTTTTGGACTCTGAAAATGCATTTTAGAGCGTTTCTAGCCTCCAGTGGAAACTCTGTGTTGGTGATTATCTGCCTAAGAATAACTTTTTTTACACTCTGAAAGTTCTTCTTAGAGAGTTTCTGGCCTTTAGTCGAAACTCTGTGTTGACCTAAAATCTCCCTAATAATCACTTTTTGGACTCTTAAATTGCATTTGAGAGCGTTTCTGGCCTTCCACTGGAAACTCTGTATTGAGTGAATATCTGACTAGATCACTTTTTGCAACTGAAAATGCATTTTAGAGCATTTTCTGGCATTCTAGTGGAAACTCTTTGTTGAGTGATTATCTGCCCTGAGAATTACTATTTTGGTCTCTGAATGCTTTTGACAGCATTTTTGCCCTTCCAGTGGAAACTCTGTGTTGTCCTAATATCTGCCCTGAGAATCACTTTTGGGTCTCTGAAAATGCATTTGAGAGCATTCCTGGCCTTCTAGGGAAACTCTGTGTTGAGTGAATATCTTCACTAAGAATCACAGTTTTGGACTCTGAAAATGCATTTGAGACGTTTCTGGCCTTTTAGTGGAAACTCTGTGTTGTCTGAATATCTGCACTAAGAATCACTTTTTTGGACTCTGAAAATGCATTTGAGAGCATTTCTGGCCTTGTACTGAAACTCTGTGTTGAGTGAATATCTGAACTAAGAATCACTTTTTTGGACCCTGAAAATGCATTTTAGAGTGTTTCTTTTATTCTAGTGGAAACTCTGTGTTGAGTTAATATTTGCACTAAGAATCACTTTTTGGACTCTGAAAATGCATTTGAGAGCATTTCTTTGGCCTTCTACTGGAAACCTTGTGTTGAGTGAATATTTGCACTAAGAATCACTTTTTGGTCTCTGAAAGTGCATTTGAGACCGTTTTTGCCCTTTTAGTGGAAACTTCTTGTTGAGTGAATATCTGCACTAAGAATCACTTTTTTGACTCTGAAAATGCATTTGAGAGCATTTTGCCTTCCAGTGGAAATTCTGTGTTGAGTGATATCTGCCCTGAGAATCACTTTTTGCACTCTGAAAGTGCATTTGAGAACATTTCTGGCCTTCAGTGGAAACTCTGTGTTGAGTGAATATCTGCCCTGAGAATCACTTTTTGGACTCTGAAAGTGCATTTGAGAGCGTTTTTGGCCTTCCAGTGGAAACTCTGTGTTGACCAAATATCTGCCTGAAATCAGTTTTGGACTCTGAAGAGTGCATTTGAGAGCGTTTCTAGCCTTCTACTGGAAACTCTGTGTTGAGTGAATATCTGCACTAAGAATCACTTTTGGACTCTGAAAGAGCTTTTGACAGTGTTTCTGGCCTTCCAGTGGAAACTCTGTGTTGAGTGAATATCTTCCCTGAGAATCACAGTTTTGACTCTGAAAGTGTGTTTGAGAGCATTTCTGGCCTTCTAGTGGAAAGTCTGTGCTGAGTGAATATCTGACTAAGAATCACTTTTTGGACTCTGAAAGTGCATTTGAGAGTGTTTCTGGCCTTCCATGGAAACTCTGTGTTGAGTGAATATCTTGCTAAGATCACCTTTTGGACTCTGAAAATGCATTTGAGAGCATTTCTGGCTTTCCTAGTGGAAACTCTGTGTTGAGTGAATATCTTCCTAGAATCACTTTTTGGACTCTGAAAATGCATTTGAGAGCGTTTCTGCCTTTTAGTGGATACTCTGTGTTGAGTTAATATTTGCACTGAGAATCACTGTTTTGGACTCTGAAAATACATTTGAGAGAGTTTCTGGCCTTCTACTGGAAACTCTGTGTTGAGTGAACATCTGCACTAAGAATCACTTTTTGGACTCTGAAAATGTATTTTAGAGCATTTCTTGCCTTCTAGTGGAAACTCTGTGTGAGTGAATATCTGCACTAAGAATCACAGTTTGAGACTCTGAAAATGCTTTTGAGAGCGTTTTTCCCTTCCAGTGGAAACTCTGTGTTGACCAAATATCTTCCCTAGAATCACAGTTTTAGACTTTGAAAGTGCATTTTGAGAGCATTTCTGGCCTTCTAGTGGAAACTCTGTGTTGAGTGAATATTGACTAGAATCACTTTTGGACTCTGAAATTGCATTTGAGAGAGTTTCTGGCCTTGTAGTGGAAACTCTGTGTTGAGTGAATATCTGACTAAGAATCACTTTTTTGCACTCTGAAAGTGCATTTGAGAGCATTTCTGGCCTTCCAGTGGAAACTCTGTTGAGTGATTATCTGCCCTGAGAATCACTTTTTTGGTCTCTGAAAATGCATTTGAGAGTTTCTGGCCTTGTATTGGAAACTCTGTGTTGAGTTAATATCTGCACTAAGAATCTTTTTTTGGACTCTGAAAAGTGCATTTGAGAGTGTTTCTGGCCTTTACTGGAAACTCTGTGTTGAGTGAATATCTGACTAAGAATCACTTTTTGGACTCTGAAAATGCATTTTAGAGCATTTTTGCATTCTAGTGGAAACTCTTGTTGAGTGATTATCTACACTGAGAATCGTTTTTGGACTCTGAAAGTGCATTTGAGAAGTTTCTGGCCTTTAGTGGAAACTTCTTACGAATATCTGCACTAAGAATCACTTTTGGACTCTGAAAGATCCTTTGAGAGCGTTTTGCCCCTTCCAGTGGAAACTCTGTGTTGACTGAATATCTGCACTAAGAATCACTTTTTGGATTCTGAAAATGCATTTGAGAGCATTTCTGGCCTTGTATTGGAAACTCTGTGTTGAGTGAATATCTGACTAAGAATCACTTTTGGACTCTGAAATTGCATTTGAGAGCATTTCTGGCCTTGTACTGGAAACTCTGTGTTGAGTGAATATCTGCACTAAGAATCACTTTTTGACTCTGAAAATGCATTCGAGAGCGTTTTTGCCCTTCCAGTGGAAACTCTGTGTTGACTGATATCTGCCCTGAGAATCACTTTTGCACTCTGAAAGTGCATTTGAGAGCATTTCTGGCCTTCCAGTGGAAACTCTGTCTTGACTGATTATCTGCCCTAGGAATCACTTTTTGACTCTGAAAGTGCATCTTAGAGCATTTCTTGCCTTTAGTGGAAACTTTGTGTTGAACGATTATCTGCACTAATAATCACTTTTTTGACTCTGAAAGTGCATTTGAGAGCGTTTCTGACCTTCCAGTGGAAACTCTGTGTTGACTGAATATTTGCATTAAGAATCACTTTTTGGACTCTGAACATGCATTTGAGAGCGTTTCTAGCCTACCACTGGAAACTCTGTGTTGAGTGAATATCTGACTAAGAATCACTTTTTGCACTCTGAAAGTGCATTTTAGAGCATTTCTGGCCTTTTAGTGGAAACTCTTGTTGAGTGAATATCTGCACTAATAATCACTTTTTGGACTCTGAAAGATCATTTGAGAGCATTTTTGCCCTTCCAGTGGAAACTCTGTGTTGACCAAATATCTTCCTGAGATCACCGTTTTGGACTCTGATAATGCATTTGAGCGTTTCTGGCCTTTTAATGGAAACTTTTTGTTGTTAATATCTGCACTAAGAATCACTTTTGCACTCTGAAAGAGCTTTTGAGAGCGTTTCTGCCCTTCCAGTGGAAACTCTGTGTTGACTGATATCTGCCCTGAGAAACACTTTTTGGACTCTGAAAATGCATTTGAGAGCATTTCTGGCCATTCTAGTGGAAACTTTGTGTTGAGTGATTATCTGCACTAAGAATCACTTTTTGGACTCTGAAAATGCATTTGAGAGAGTTTCTGGCCTTCTACTGGAAACTCTGTGTTGAGTGAATATCTGCACTAAGAATCACTTTTGGACTCTGAAAATGCATTTGAGAGCATTTCTTTTTCCAGTGGAAACTCTGTGTTGAGTTAATATCTGCACTAAGAATCACTTTTTGGACTCTGAAAGTGCATTTGAGAGCGTTTCTGGCTTTCTACTGGAAACTCTTTGTTGAGTGAATATCTGCACTAAGAATCACTTTTTTGACTCTGAAAATGCATTTTAGAGCATTTCTTGCCAGTTCTATTGAAACTCTGTGTTGAGTGAATATCTGCACTAAGAATCACTTTGGACCCTGAAAGAGCATTGAGAGCAATTTTGCCTAATAGTGGAAACTCTTTTTTGACTGAATATCTTCCTGAGAAACACTTTTTGACCTGAAAGTTTGTTTGAGAGCATTTCTGGCCTTCTAGTGGAAACTCTGTGTTGAGTGAATATCTGACTAAGAATCACTTTTTGGACTCTGAAAGTGCATTTGAGAGTTTCTGGCCTTCCAGTGGAAACTCTGTGTTGACTGAATATCTGCCCTGAGAATCACTTTTTGGACTCTGAAAATGCATTTGAGAGCGTTTCTGGCCTTCCAGTGGAAACTCTGTGTTGAGTGAATATCTGCACTAAGAATCACTTTTTTGGACTCTGAAAATGCATTTGAGAGCGTTTCTGCCCTTCCAGTGGAAACTCTGTGTTGAGTTAATATCTGCACTGAGAATCACTGTTTTGGACTCTGAAAATGCATTTGAGAGAGTTTCTGGCCTTCCAGTGGAAACTCTGTGTTGAGTGAATATCTGCACTAAGAATCACTTTTTGCACTCTGAAATGTATTTTAGAGCGTTTCTGGCCTTCCACTGGAAACTCTGTGTGGAGTGAATATCTGCACTAAGAATCACTTTTGGACTCTGAAAATGCATTTGACAGCGTTTTGGCCTTCCAGTGGAAACTCTGTGTTGACCAAATATCTGACTGAGAATCACAGTTTTAGACTCTGAAAGTGTGTTTGAGAGCATTTCTGGCTTCTCTAGTGGAAACTCTGTGTTGAGTGAATATCTGACTAAGAATCACTTTTTGGACTCTGAAATTGCATTTGAGTGTTTCTGGCCTTCTACTGGAAACTCTGTGTTGAGTGAATATCTGACTAAGAATCACTTTTTGCACCCTGAAAATGCATTTGAGAGCATTTCTTGCATTCTAGTGGAAACTCTGTGTTGAGTGATTATCTGCCCTGAGAATCACTTTTTGGACTCTGAAAATGCATTTGAGAGCATTTCTGGCCTTCTATTGGAAACTCTGTGTTGAGTGAATATCTGCACTAAGAATCATTTTTTGGACTCTGAAATTGCATTTGAGAGTGTTTCTGGCCTTGTACTGGAAACTCTGTGTTGAGAGAATATAGGACGAAGAAGCACTTTTTTGCACCCTGAAAATGCATTTTAGAGCATTTCTTTATTCTAGTGGAAACTCTGTGTTGAGTGAATATCTGCACTAAGAATCACTTTTTGGTCTCTGAAAATGCATTTGAGAGCATTTCTGGCCTTCTACTGGAAACTCTGTGTTGAGTGAATATCTGCACTAAGAATCATTTTTTGTACTCTGAAAATGCATTTGAGAGCATTTTTGGCCTTCCAGTGGAAACTCTGTGTTGACTGATATCTGCCCTGAGAATCACTTTTTTGGACTCTGAAAGTGCATTTGAGAGCGGTTTCTGGCCTTGTAGTGGAAACTCTGTGTTGACTGAATATCTTCACTGAGAATCACTGTTTTGGACTCTGAAAATGCATTTGAGAGCGTTTCTGGCCTTCTACTGGAAACTCTGTGTTGAGTGAATATCTGACTAAGAATCACTTTTTTGACTCTGAAAATGCATTTGAGAGTGTTTCTGGCCTTGTACTGAAACTCTGTGTTGAGTGAATATCTGACTAAGAATCACTTTTGCACTCTGAAAATGCATTTTAGAGCGTTTCTTGCATTCTAGTGAAACTCTGTGTTGAGTGATTATCTGCACTGAGAATCACTTTTTGGACTCTGAAAATGCATTTGAGAGCATTTCTGGCCTTCCAGTGGAAACTCTGTGTTGAGTGAATATCTGCCCTAAGAATCACTTTTGGACTCTGAAATTGCATTTGAGAGTTTTGGCCTTTTAGTGAAACTCTGTGTTGACCTAAAATCTTCCTAAGAATCACTTTTTTAGACTCTGAAAGTGTGTTTGAGAGCATTTCTGGCCTTCTAGTGGAAACTCTGTGTTGAGTGAATATCTGACTAAGAATCACTTTTTTGGACTCTGAAAATGCATTTGAGAGTGTTTCTGGCCTTCCACTGGAAACTCTGTGTTGAGTGAATATCTGACTAAGAATCACTTTTTGCACCCTGAAAATGCATTTTAGAGCATTTCTTGCATTCTAGTGGAAACTCTGTGTTGAGTTAATATTTGCACTAAGAATCACTTTTGCACTCTGAAAGTGCATTTGAGAGCGTTTTGGCCTTCCACTGGAAACTCTTCTGTTGAGTGAATATCTGCACTAAGAATCATTTTTGGACTCTGAAAGTGCATTTGAGAGCATTTCTGGCCTTCCAGTGGAAACTCTGTGAAAGTGAATATCTGCCCAGAGAATCACTTTTTTTACTCTGAAACTTTGTTTGAGAGAATTTCTGCATTCTAATGGAAACTTTGTGTTGAGTGAATACATGCATTTGAGAAATGCACTACTTTTATTTGAGAGCGTTTCTGGCCTTCCAGTGGAAACTCTTTGAGTGAATATCTGACTAAGTGCATTTGAGAGCATTTCTGGCCTTCCAGTGGAAACTCTGTGTTGACCAAATATCTGCCCTGAGAATCACTTTTTGGACTCTGCTAATGCATTTGAGAGAGTTTCTGGCTTTTAGTGGAAACTTTGTGTTGAGTGAATATCTGCACTAAGAATCACTTTTTTGACTCTGAAAATGCATTTGAGAGCGTTTCTGGCCTTTTAGTGGAAACTCTGTGTTGAGTGAATATCTGCACTGAGAATCACTGTTTTGGACTCTGAAAATACATTTGAGAGAGTTTCTGGCCTTCTACTGGAAACTCTGTGTTGAGTGAATATCTGCACTAAGAATCACTTTTTGGACTCTGAAAATGTATTTTAGAGCGTTTCTAGCCTACTACTGGAAACTCTGTGTGGAGTGAATATCTGCACTAAGAATCACTTTTGAACTCTGAAAGAGCATTTGAGAGCATTTCTGGCCTTCTAGTGGAAACTCTGTGTTGACCAAATATCTTCCTGAGAATCACAGTTTTAGACTTTGAAAATGCATTTGAGAGATTTCTGGACTTCTAGGGAAACTCTGTGTTGAGTGAATATCTGACTAAGAATCACTTTTTGCACTCTGAAAATGCATTTTAGAGCATTTCTGGCCTTCTAGTGGAAACTCTGTGTTGAGTGAATATCTGCCCTGAGAATCACTTTTGGACTCTGAAAATGCATTTGAGAGCATTTCTGGCATTCTAGTGGAAACTCTGTGTTGAGTTAATATTTGCACTAAGAATCATTTTTTGGACTCTGAAAATGCATTTGAGAGTGTTTCTGGCCTTCTACTGGAAACTCTGTGTTGAGTGAATATCTGACTAAGAATCACTTTTTTGCACCTGAAAATGCATTTTAGAGCATTTCTGGCCTTCTAGTGGAAACTCTGTGTTGAGTTAATATTTGCACTAAGAATCACTTTTTTGGACTCTGAAAGTGCATTTGAGAGCGTTTCTGGCCTTCCAGTGGAAACTCTGTGTTGAGTGAATATCTGCACTAAGAATCACTTTTTGGACTCTGAAAGTGCATTTGAGAGCGTTTCTGGCCTTCCAGTGGAAACTCTGTGTTGACTGAATATCTGCCCTAAGAATCACTTTTTGGACTCTGAAAATGCATTTGAGAGCGTTTCTGGCCTTGTACTGGAAACTCTGTGTTGACTGAATATCTGCATTAAGAATCACTTTTTGGACTCTGAAAATGCATTTGAGAGCGGTTTCTGGCCTTCTACTGGAAACTCTGTGTTGAGTGAATATCTGACTAAGAATCACTTTTTTGGACTCTGAAAATGCATTTGACAGTGTTTCTGGCCTTGTACTGGAAACTCTGTGTTGAGTGAATATCTGACTAAGAATCACTTTTTGCACCCTGAAAATGCATTTTAGAGCATTTCTTGCATTCTAGTGGAAACTCTGTGTTGAGTGATTATCTGCACTGAGAATCACTTTTTTGGACTCTGAAAATGCATTTGAGAAAGTTTCTGGCCTTTTAGTGGAAACTTCTGTGTTGAACGAATATCTGCACTAAGAATCACTTTTTGGACTCTGAAAGATCATTTGAGAGCGTTTCTGGCCTTTTAGTGGAAACTCTGTATTGACCTAATATCTGCACTAAGAATCACTTTTTTGACTCTGAAAATGCATTTGAGAGCATTTCTGGCCTTGTATTGAAACTCTGTGTTGTCTGAATATCTTCACTAAGAATCACTTTTTGGACTCTGAAAATGCATTTGAGAGTGTTTCTGGCCTTTTATTGGAAACTCTGTGTTGAGTGATTATCTGCACTAAGAATCACTTTTTGGACTCTGAAAGTGCATTTTAGAGAGTTTCTTGCCTTTTAGTGGAAACTCTGTGTTGAGTGAATATCTGCACTAAGAATCACTTTTGGACTCTGAAAGTGCATTTGAGAGCATTTCTGGCCTTGTACTGGAAACTCTGTGTTGACTGAATATTTGCCCTAAGAATCACTTTTTTGGACTCTGAACATGCATTTGAGAGCGTTTCTTGCCTTCCTACTGGAAACTCTGTGTTGACCTAAAATCTTCCCTGAGAATCACAGTTTTAGACTCTGAAAGTGTGTTTGAGAGCATTTCTGGCCTTCTAGTGGAAACTCTGTGTTGAGTGAATATCTGACTAAGAATCACTTTTTGGACTCTGAAATTGCATTTGAGAGTGTTTCTGGCCTTGTACTGGAAACTCTGTGTTGAGTGAATATCTGACTGAGAATCACTTTTTGCACTCTGAAAATGCATTTTAGAGCATTTCTTGCATTCTAGTGGAAACTCTGTGTTGTGATTATCTGCACTGAGAATCACTTTTTGCACTCTGAAAGTGCATTTGACAAAGTTTCTGGCCTTTTAGTGGAAACTCTGTGTTGACGAATATCTGCACTAAGAATCACTTTTTGGACTCTGAAAGATCATTTGAGAGCGTTTCTGGCCTTCCAGTGGAAACTCTGTGTTGAGTGAATATCTGCACTAAGAATCACTTTTTTTGACTCTGAAAATGCATTTGAGAGCATTTCTGGCCTTGTAGTGGAAACTCTGTGTTGTCTGAATATCTGCACTGAGAATCACTTTTTGGACTCTGAAATTGCATTTGAGAGTGTTTCTGGCCTTGTACTGGAAACTCTGTGTTGAGTGAATATCTGCACTAAGAATCACTTTTTGGACTCTGAAAGTGCATTTGAGAGCGTTTCTGGCCTTCCAGTGGAAACTCTGTGTTCACTGAATATCTGCCCTGAGAATCACTTTTTTTGCACTCTGAAAGTGCATTTGAGAGCATTTCTTGCCATTTTAGTGGAAACTCTGTGTTGAGTGAATATCTGCACTAAGAATCACTTTTTGGACTCTGAAAATGCATTTGAGAGCATTTCTGGCCTTGTACTGAAACTCTGTGTTGACTGAATATTTGCATTAAGAATCACTTGGACACTCTGAAAATGCATTTGAGAGCATTTCTGGCCTTTTACTGGAAACTCTGTGTTGAGTGAATATCTGCACTAAGAATCACTTTTTGGACTCTGAAAATGCATTTGAGAAAGTTTCTGGCCATTTTAGTGGAAACTCTTTGTTGTTGAATATCTGCACTAAGAATCACTTTTTGGACTCTGAAAATGCATTTGAGAGCGTTTCTGGCCTTCCAGTGGAAACTCTGTGTTGACCAAATATCTTCACTGAGAATCACTGTTTTGGACTCTGAAAATGCATTTGACAGTGTTTCTGGCATTCTAATGGAAACTTTTTGTTGAGTTAATATTTGCACTAAGAATCACTTATGCACTCTGAAAATGCATTTGAGAGCATTTCTTGCCTTCCAGTGGAAACTCTGTGTTGAGTTAATATCTTGCACTAAGAATCACTTTTTTAGACTCTGAAAATGCATTTGAGAGTGTTTCTGGCCTTGTACTGGAAACTCTGTGTTGAGTGAATATCTGCACTAAGAATCACTTTTTCACCCTGAAAATGCATTTTAGAGCATTTCTTGCATTCTAGTGGAAACTCTGTGTTGAGTGATTATCTGCCCTGAGAATTACTTTTTGGTCTCTGAAAATGCATTTGAGAGCATTTCTGGCCTTCTATTGGAAACTCTGTGTTGTCTGAATATCTGCACTAAGAATCACTTTTTTGGACTCTGAAAATGCATTTGAGAGTGTTTCTGGCCTTCTACTGGAAACTCTGTGTTGAGTGAATATCTTCACTAAGAATCACTTTTTGCACTCTGAAAATGCATTTTAGAGCATTTCTTTTATTCTAGTGGAAACTCTGTGTTGAGTTAATATCTGCACTAAGAATCACAGTTTTGGACTCTGAAATGCATTTGAGAGCGTTTCTGGCCTTCTACTGGAAACTTTGTGTTGAGTGAATATCTGCACTAAGAATCACTTTTTTGGACTCTGAAAATACATTTGAGAGCATTTCTGGCCTTCTAGTGGAAACTCTGTGTTGAGTTAATATCTGGACTAAGAATCACTTTTTGCACTCTGAAAATGCATTTGAGAGCATTTCTGGCCTTCCAGTGGAAACTCTGTGTTGAGTGATTATCTGCCCTGAGAATCACTTTTGGACTCTGAAAGTGCTTTTGAGAGAGTTTCTTGCCTTCCAGTGGAAACTCTGTGTTGAGTGAATATCTGCACTAAGAATCACTTTTTGGACTCTGAAAGTGCATTTGAGAGCATTTCTGGCCTTCCAGTGGAAACTCTGTGTTGAGTGATTATCTGCCCTGAGAATCACTTTTTTGGACTCTGAAAGTGCATTTGAGAGCGTTTCTAGCCTTCTACTGGAAACTCTGTGTTGAGTGAATATCTGCACTAAGAATCACTTTTTTGGACTCTGAAAATGCATTTGAGAGCGTTTCTGGCCTTCCAGTGGAAACTCTGTGTTGAGTGATTATCTGCCCTGAGAATCACTTTTTGGACTCTGAAAATGCATTTGAGAGCGTTTCTGGCCTTCTAGTGGAAACTCTGTGTTGAGTGAATATCTGCACTAAGAATCACTTTTTGGACTCTGAAAATGCATTTGAGAGCATTTTTCTGGCCTTCCAGTGGAAACTCTGTGTTGAGTGAATATCTTCCCTGAGAATCACTGTTTTGACTCTGATAATGCATTTGAGAGCATTTCTTGCATTCCAATGGAAACTCTGTGTTGAGTTAATATCTGCACAAAGAATCACTGTTTTGGACTCTGAAAATGCATTTTAGAGCGTTTCTGGCCTTCTACTGGAAACTCTGTGTTGAGTGAATATCTGCACTAAGAATCACTTTTTTGACTCTGAAAATGCATTTTAGAGCATTTCTTGCCTTCTAGTGGAAACTCTGTGTTGAGTTAATATTTGCACTAAGAATCACTTTTGGACTCTGAAAATGTATTTGAGAGCGTTTCTGGCCTTCCAGTGGAAACTCTGTGTTGAGTGAATATCTGCCCTGAGAATCACTTTTTTGGACTCTGAAAGTGCATTTTAGAGAGTTTCTGCCTTTTAGTGGAAACTCTGTGTTGAGTGAATATCTGCACTAAGAATCACTTTTTTGGACTCTGAAAGTGCATTTGAAAGAGTTTCTGGCCTTCCAGTGGAAACCTTGTGTTGAGTGAATATCTGCACTAAGAATCACTTTCTTGGACTCTGAAAATGCATTTGAGAGCGTTTCTGCCTTCTAGTGGAAACTCTGTGTTGAGTGAATATCTTCCTGAGAATCACTTTTTTGGACTCTGAAAATGCATTTGAGAGCGTTTCTTTGCCCTTCCAGTGGAAACTCTGTGTTGAGTGAATATCTTCCCTGAGAATCACAGTTTTGGACTCTGAAATGCATTTGAGAGCGTTTCTGGCCTTCTAGTGGAAACTCTGTGTTGAGTGATTATCTGCACTAAGAATCACTTTTGGACTCTGAAAGGGTATTTGAGAGTGTTTCTGGCCTTGTACTGGAAACTCTGTGTTGAGTGAATATCTGCACTAAGAATCACTTTTTGGACTCTGAAAATGCATTTTAGAGCATTTCTTACCTTCTAGTGGAAACTCTGTGTTGAGTGAATATCTGCCCTGAGAATCACTTTTTGCACTCTGAAAATGCATTTTAGAGAGTTTCTTGGCCTTCTAGTGGAAACTCTGTGTTGAACGAATATCTGCACTAAGAATCACTTTTTGACTCTGAAAGTGCATTTGAGAGAGTTTCTGGCCTTCTACTGGAAACTCTTGTTGAGTGAATATCTGCACTAAGAATCACTTTTTGACTCTGAAAGTGCATTTGAGAGCGTTTCATGCCTTCCAGTGGAAACTCTGTGTTGACTGATATCTGCCCTGAGAAACACTTTTTGCACTCTGAAAGTGCATTTGAGAGCGTTTCTGGCCTTCCAGTGGAAACTCTGTGTTGAGTGATTATCTGCCCTGAGATCACCGTTTTGGACTCTGAAAATGCATTTGAGAGCGTTTCTGGCCTTCCAGTGGAAACTCTGTGTTGAGTGATTATCTGCCCTGAGAATCACTTTTTGGACTCTGAAAATGCATTTGAGAGCGTTTCTAACCTTCCACTGGAAACTCTGTGTTGAGTGAATATCTGACTAAGAATCACTTTTTGGACTCTGAAAATGCATTTTAGAGCATTTCTTGCATTCTAGTGGAAACTCTGTGTTGAGTGATTATCTGCCCTAAGAATCACTTTTTGCACTCTGAAAATGCATTTTAGAGCATTTCTTTTATTCTAGTGGAAACTCTGTGTTGAGTTAATTTCTGCACTAAGAATCACTTTTTGGTCTCTGAAAATGCATTTGAGAGCATTTCTGGCCTTCTACTGGAAACTCTGTGTTGAGTGAATATCTGCACTAAGAATCATTTTTTGGACTCTGAAAATGCATTTGAGAGTGTTTTTGGCCTTCTAGTGGAAACTCTGTGTTGACTGAATATCTGCACTAAGAATCACTTTTTGCACTCTGAAAGTGCATTTGAGAGCATTTCTGGCCTTCTAGTGGAAACTCTGTGTTGAGTGAATATCTGACTAAGAATCACTTTTTTGCACTCTGAAAGTGCATTTTAGAGAGTTTCTTGCCTTCTAGTGGAAACTCTGTGTTGACTGAATATCTGCACTAAGAATCATTTTTTGGACTCTGAAAGTGCATTTGAGAGCGTTTTTAGCCTTCCACTGGAAATTCTCTGTTGAGTGAATATCTGCCCTAAGAATCACTTTTGGACTCTGAAAGTGCATTTGAGAGCATTTCTGGCCTTCCAGTGGAAACTCTGTGTTGATCTGAAATCTGCCCTGAGAATCACAGTTTTTGGACTCTGAAAGTGCATTTGAGAGCGTTTCTGGCCTTCTAGTGGAAACTCTGTGTTGAGTGATTATCTGCCCTAAGAATCACTTTTTGGACTCTGAAAGTGCATTTGAGAGAGTTTCTGGCCTTTTTAGTGGAAACTCTGTGTTGAGTGATTATCTGCACTAAGAATCACTTTTTGGACTCTGAAAGTGCATTTGAGAGCGTTTCTGGCCTTCTAGTGGAAACTCTGTGTTGAGTGAATATCTGCCCTAAGAATCACTTTTTGGACTCTGAAAGTGCATTTGAGAGCGTTTCTGGCCTTCTAGTGGAAACTCTGTGTTGAGTGAATATCTGCACTAAGAATCACTTTTTGGACTCTGAAAATGCATTTGAGAGCGTTTCTGGCCTTTTAGTGGAAACTCTGTGTTGAGTGAATATCTTCCCTAAGAATCACAGTTTTGGACTCTGAAAATGCATTTGAGAGTGTTTCTGGCCTTCTAGTGGAAACTCTGTGTTGAGTGAATATCTGACTAAGAATCACTTTTTGGACTCTGAAAATGCATTTGAGAGCATTTCTGGCATTCTACTGGAAACTCTGTGTTGAGTGAATATCTGCACTAAGAATCACTTTTTTAGTCTCTGAAATGCATTTGAGAGCATTTCTGGCCTTCTACTGGAAACTCTGTGTTGAGTGAATATCTGCACTAAGAATTACTTTTTTGACTCTGAAAATGCATTTGAGAGCGTTTCTGCCCTTGTACTGGAAATTCTGTGTTGAGTGAATATCTGACTAAGAATCACTTTTTGGACTCTGAAAATGCATTTTAGAGATTTGTTTCTATTCTTTAGTGGAAACTTTGTGTTGAGTGAATATCTGCACTAAGAATCACTTTTTGGACTCTGAAAGTGCATTTGAGAGCATTTCTGGCCTTCTAGTGGAAACTCTGTGTTGAGTGAATATCTGCACTAAGAATCATTTTTTGGACTCTGAAAGTGCATTTGAGAGCGTTTTGCCCATCTACTGGAAACTCTGTGTTGACTGATATCTGCACTAAGAATCATTTTTGGACTCTGAAAGTGCATTTGAGAGCGTTTTTCCTTCCTTTTAGTGGAAACTTTGTGTTGAGTGCTTCTTAGAATATCTGCCCTAAGAATCACTTTTTTGGACTCTGAAAGTGCATTTGAGAGCGTTTCTGGCCTTCCAGTGGAAACTCTGTGTTGAGTGAATATCTGCCCTGAGAATCACTTTTTGGACTCTGAACGTGCATTTGAGAGCGTTTCTAGCCTTCTACTGGAAACTCTGTGTTGAGTGAATATCTGCACTAAGAATCACTTTTGGACTCTGAAAGAGCTTTTGACATCGTTTTTGCCCTTCCAGTGAAACTCTGTGTTGACCTAAAATCTTCCCTAAGAATCACAGTTTTAGACTCTGAAAGTGTGTTTGAGAGCGTTTCTGGCCTTCTAGTGGAAACTCTGTGCTGAGTGAATATCTGACTAAGAATCACTTTTTGGACTCTGAAAATGCATTTGAGATCATTTTCTGGCCTTCCAGTGGAAACTCTGTGTTGACCTTATATCTTCCCCGAGAATCACAGTTTTGGACTCTGAAAATGCATTTGAGAGCGTTTCCTGCATTTTAGTGGATACTCTGTGTTGACCTAATATCTGCACTGAGAATCACTGTTTTGGACTCTGAAAATACATTTAAGAGCGATTCTGGCCTTCTACTGGAAACTTTGCGTTGAGTGAACATCTGGACAAAGAATCACTTTTTTTGACCCTGAAAATGCATTTTAGAGCATTTCTTGCATTCTAGTGGAAACTCTGTGTTGAGTTAATATTTGCACTAAGAATCACTTATGCACTCTGAAAGAGCTTTTGAGAGCGTTTTTGCCCTTCCAGTGGAAACTCTGTGTTGACTGATATCTGCCCTGAGAAACACTTTTTTGGACTCTGAAAGTGCATTTGAGAGCGTTTCTGGCCTTCCAGTGGAAACTCTGTGTTGAGTGATTATCTGCCCTGAGAATCACTTTTTTACACTCTGAAAGTTCTTCTTAGAGAGTTTCTGGCCTTTTAGTGGAAACTTTGTGTTGAACGAATATCTGCACTAATAATCACTTTTTTGGACTCTTAAAGTGCATTTGAGAACGTTTCTGGCCTTGTACTGGAAACTCTGTGTTGACTGAATATCTGCATTAAAAATCACTTTTTTGGACTCTGAACATGCATTTGAGATCGTTTCTAGCCTACTACTGGAAACTCTGTGTGGAGTGAATATCTGCGCTAAGAATCACTTTTGGACTCTGAAAGAGCTTTTTACAGCGTTTTTGC
>JAFDVH010000127.1:0-16328 GCA_019176425.1 Megalops atlanticus
AACAAAGAAAGAGAAGAAAAAGGCGGGACAACGCAGGAGTCCCAACAGGGGCTCACTCCTCCCTTTGTCTTTTGGCGCTTCCCCCAAGTTGCCCTTTCTGTTTTGACTACCCCAGAGGAGGAGCGCACAGTCCACGCGGATACATTTGTCTGCAGAATTGATCTTCAGGCGGACGGATGACCTCTTCGACTCCCTGGCCCAAAAATCAGTTCTTGTCACTATAAGATCCTGATGGGGGCGTATCGATCATTAAAACTGATAAGAACAGATACTACACTTGATCTTAGCCAAAGGCGAGAAGCGATAACCACAAACCGCTACCCCCTAGGGCCTTCTGTAAACGACCATAAACTTCAAGCAGGGCGCTCCGTTGGACCTTCGTGTTTACATAACTCCCGCCCGACTGCCACACAGCTGGTCTTTTTTGCAACGGGTCAAAATCGCCCTGCCTTGAAGGCAGGGACTCCAAAAATAGCACAGGCTCACCTGTGTTCCTCTCCATAAATCTTTAGTAAAGGCGAAAGATTTATGCGTGATGAAGAGAAAAAGGCGGATAGCCTGCCGGCCCTCCGCCACCGGCCCTGGCGCCGGCACCGACTCCTGCGCTCGGGGTGGGTGGGCCGCCTGCCGGGGAGGAGGAGCCTCCGGGTGCAAGCGGCTCCGTCAACATCCGGTGGGCTTCGCCTATCCCCGAAGAAGCTGCTCCTCCCGCTAAGCTCGCTTTCGCTCCTCCTGCTCTCCGACAGCCTCCTTGGCCTTTCTGAAGGAGAAAAAAATGCAAGGCGTTCCAGCCCTTTGTCTTTAGGCACAAACCACATCACATGACACTGCGAGGACACAAAGCAATGCCATCGTTACAAACGCCACAACAATTACAGTTACATACAGCTGGCGCTTTCCCAGCTTCCACAATTGCTACACACACAGAGCAAACAAACACAAACAAACAAACAAAGAAAGAAAGAAAAAGGCGGGACAACAGGGGAGTCCCCAACAGGGCTCACTCCTCCCTTTGTCTTTTAGCTTCCCCCAAGTTGCCCTTTCTGTTTTTGACTACCCCAGAGGAGGCGCACGGTCCCGGATGCACTGCAATACCGGAGTCGATGCTTGGAGCGAGGCGGAGGTGAGCCCCTCTTCCGACTCCTGGCCCAAAATCCGTTTAATATAAGGTCCCCCGATGGGGGGTATCGATATTAAACTGATAAGAACAGATACTACACTTGATCTTAGCCAAAGGCCGAGAAGCGATAACCACCGGCGCTACCCCTAGGGGCCATGCCAAGCCGGCGCAAACTTCAAGCACAGGGCACTCGTTCGGACAGCCCTTCGTGTTTGCATAACTCCGCCCGACTACGCACAGCTGGGTCTTTTTACCTTGGGTCAAATCGCCCTGCCTTAAGGCAGGGACTCAAAAAAATAGCACAGGCTCACCTGTGTTCCTCTCACCAATCTTTAGTAAAGCCGAAAGATTTGTGCGTGATGAAGAAGAAACCAGAGCGGATAGCCTGCCTGGCCCTCCGCCGCCCGGCCCTGGCGCCCGGCACCGATTTGCCTTTCAGGGGTGGGTAGGCCGCCTGCGGGGGAGGGGCGTCGGGTGCAAGCGGCTCCGTCAGCATCCGGTAAACCGCCTATCCCAGGGGCTGCTCCTCCCGCTCGCTCGCTCCTCCTGCTCTCCGACAGCCTCCCTTGGCCTTTCTGAAGGAGAAAAAAATGCAAGACGTTCCAGCCCTTTGTCTTTAAGCACAAACCACATCACATGACACGAGGACACAAAGCAATGCCATACGTTACAAGCGCAACAATTACAGTTACATACAGCACAAAACGCTTTCTGGCTTCCACAATTAGCACACACAAACAAACAAACAAACAAACAAACAAACAAACAAAGAAAGAAGAAAAAGAGGCGGGACAACGCAGGAGTCCCAACAGGGCTCCTCCTCCCTTTGTCTTTTGGTGCTTCCCCCAAGTTGCCCTTTCTGTTTTTGACTACCCCAGAGGAGGAGCGCACCGGTCCCGGATGCACTGCAATACCGGGTCGATGCTTGGGCCCGGAGGGAGGCGAGCCCCTCTTCCGACTCCCTGGCCCAAAATCCGTTTAATATAAGGTCCCCGATGAGGGCAGTATAGAATATTAAACTGATAAGAACAGATATACATTGATCTTAGCCAAAGGCCGAGAAGCGATAACCACAAACGCTACCCCTAGGGGCTTACCCGACGCAAACTTCAAACACGGGCACTCGTTCGGACAGCCCTTCGTGTTTGCATAACTCCGCCCGACTACACGCACAGCTGGGTCTTTTTTGCAACAGGTCAAATCGCCCTGCCTTAAAGGCAGGGACTCCAAAAATAGCACAGGCTCACCTGTGTTCCTCTCCGAGGAAATCTTTAGTAAAGGCGAAAGATTGTCGTGATGAAGAGAAACCAGGGCGGATAGCCTGCCCTGGCCCTCCGCGCCCGGCCCTGGCGCCGGCACCCGACTTACACGCTCGGGGTGGGTAGGCCGCCTGCCGGGGGGAGGAGCGTCCGGGTGCAAGCGGCTCCGTCAACATCCAGTAGGCTTCGCCTATCCCGGGGCTTCTGCTCCCCTCCCGCTCGCTCGCTCCTCCTGCTCTCCGACAGCCTCCCTTGGCCTTTCTGAAGGAGAAAAAATGCAAGACGTTCAGCCCTTTGTCTTAGCACAAACCACATCACATGACACGAGGACACAAAGCAATACCATACGTTACAACCTTGTAACAATTACAGTTACATACAACTGGCCTTTCACAGCTTCCACAATTGCGCACACACACACAAACAAACAAACAAACAAACAAACAAACAAAGAAAGAGAAAGAAAAAGGCGGGACAAGCGCAGGGAGTCCCAACAGGGCTCCTCCTCCCTTTGTCTTTAGCGCTTCCCCAAGTTGCCCTTTCTGTTTTTGACTACCCCAGAGGAGGGGCGCACCGGTCCCGGATGCACTGCACCGGGTCGATGCTTGGGCGAGACGGAGCCCGAGCCCTCTTCCGACTCCCTGGCCCAAAAATCCGTTTAATATAAGGTCCCCGATGGGAGCGTATCAGATATTAAACTGATAAGAACAGATACTACATGATCTTAGCCAAAAGGCGGCGATAACCACAAACCGCTACCCCTAGGGGGCCGCCTTAAGCCGACCGCAAACTTCAAAGCAGGGCACTCCGTTCGGACAGCCCGCCGTGTTTGCATAACTCCATCCCGACTACACGCACAGCTGGGTCTTTTTTTGCAACGGGTCAAATCGCCCTGCCTTAAAGGCAGGGACTCCAAAATAGCACAGGCTCACCTGTGTTCCTCTCACGGAAATCTTTAGTAAAGGCGAAAGATTTGTACGTGATGAGAAACCAGGCGGATAGCCTGCCTGGCCCTCCCGCCCGGCCCTGGCGCCCTGCCCGACTTGCCTTTCGGGGTGGGTAGGCCGCCTGCGAGGGAGGAGGGCGTCCGGGTGCAAGCGGCTCCGTCAACATCCGGTAGGCCGCCTATCCCCCGGGAGAAGCTGCTCCTCCCGCTCGCTCGCTCCTCCTGCTCTCCGACAGCCTCCCTTGGCCTTTCTGAAGGAGAAAAAAATGCAAGGCGTTCAGCCCTTTGTCTTCCAAGCACAAACCACATCCCACATGACACGAGGACACAAAGCAATGCCATACGTTACAAACGCCCCCAGCAATTACAGTTACATACAACTGCTTTCACAGCTTCCACAATTGCGCACACACACAAACAAACAAACAAACAAACAAACAAACAAACAAAAGAAAGAGAAGAAAAAGGCGGGACAAGCATGAGGAGTCCCAACAGGGCTCACTCCTCCCTTTGTCTTTTGGCGCTTCCCCAAGTTGCCCTTTCTGTTTTTGACTACCCCAGAGGAGGCGCACGGTCCCGGATGCACTGCAATACCGGGTCGATGCTTGGGGCCAGACGGAGGCGAGCCCCTCTTCCGACTCCCTGGCCCAAAAATCCGTTTAATATAAGGTCCCCGATGGAGGCGTATCAGATATTAAACTGATAAGAACAGATACTACACTTGATCTTAGCCAAAGGCGAAGCGATAACCACAAACCGCTACCCCCTAGGGGCCGCCTTAAGCGACCGCAAACTTCAAGCACGAAGGGCACTCCGTTGGACAGCCCTTCGTGTTTGCATAACTCCATCCCGACTACACGCACAGCTGGTCTTTTTTTACCCAGTCAAATCGCCCTGCCTTAAAGGCAGGGACTCCAAAAATAGCACAGGCTCACCTGTGTTCCTCTCCACCGGAAATCTTTAGTAAAGCGAAAGATTTATCGTGATGAAGAGAAACCAGAGCGGATAGCCTGCCTGGCCTCCGCCGCCCGGCCCTGGCGCCCGGCACCCGGCTACACGCTCGGGGTGGGTAGGCCGCCTGCCCGGAGGAGGGCGTCCGGGTGCAAAGCGGCTCCGTCAACATCCGGTAAGGCTTCGCCTATCCCCGGAGAAGCTGCTCCTCCCGCTCGCTCGCTCCTCCTGCTCTCCGACAGCCTCCTTGGCCTTTCTGAAGGAGAAAAAAATGCAAGACGTTCCAGCCCTTTGTCTTCAAGCACAAACCACATCACATGACACGAGGACACAAAGCAATGCCATACGTTACAAGCGCCGCAACAATTACAGTTACATACATACTGCAGCTTTCACAGCTTCCACAATTGCGCACACACACAAACAAACAAACAAACAAACAAACAAACAAACAAAGAAAGAAGAAAAAAGTGGGACAACGCAGGGAGTCCCAACAGGGGCTCACTCCTCCCTTTGTCTTTTGGCGCTTCCCCCAAGTTGCCCTTTCTGTTTTTGACTACCCCAGAAGGAGAGGCGCACCGGTCCCGGATGCACTGCAATACCGGGTCGATGCTTGGAGCGGACCAGGCGAGCCTCTCTCCCGACTCCCTGGCCCAAAAATCCGTTTAATATAAGGTCCCCCGATGGGGGCGTATCGATATTAAACTGATAAGAACAGATACTACACTTGATCTTAGCCAAAAGGCGGCGATAACCACAAGCCGCTACCCCCTAGGGGCCGCCTTAAGCCGGCCGCAAACTTCAAGCCGCAGGGCACTCCGTTCGGACAGCCCGCCGTGTTTGCATAACTCCCGCCGACTACCGCACAGCTGGGTCTTTTTTTGCAACGGGTCAATCGCCCTGCCTTAAAGGCAGGGACTCCAAAAATAGCACAGGCTCACCTGTGTTCCTCTCCTGAAAATCTTTAGTAAAAGGCGAAAAGATTTGTGCGTGATGAAGAGAAACCAGAGCGGATAGCCTGCCTGGCCCTCCCGCCGCCGGCCCTGGCGCCGGCACCGACTCCCGCTCGGGGTGGGTAGGCCGCCTGCCCGGGGGAGGAGGAGCGTCCGGGTGCAAGCGGCTCCGTCAGCATCCGGTAGGCTTCGCCTATCCCGGGAGAAGCTGCTCCTCCCGCTCGCTTCGCTCCTCCTGCTCTCCGACAGCCTCCTTGGCCTTTCTGAAGGAGAAAAAAATGCAAAGGCGTTCCAGCCCTTTGTCTTCCAAGCACAAACCACATCACATGACACGAGGACACAAAGCAATGCCATACGTTACAAACGCCGCAACAATTACAGTTACATACAACTGCTTTCACAGCTTCCACAATTGCGCACACACACAAACAAACAAACAAACAAACAAACAAACAAACAAAAAAAGAAGAAAAAGGCGGGACAACGCAGGGAGTCCCAACAGGGCTCCTCCTCCCCTTTGTCTTTTGGCGCTTCCCCCCAAGTTGCCCTTTCTGTTTTTTGACTACCCCAGAGGAGGCGCACCGGTCCCGGATGCACTGCAATACAGGGTCGATGCTTGGGAGCGGACGGGGCGAGCCTCTTCCGACTCCCTGGCCCAAAAATCCGTTTAATATAAGGTCCCCCGATGGGGGCGTATCAGATATTAAACTGATAAGAACAGATACTACACTTGATCTTAGCCAAAAGGCGGCGATAACCACAAACGCTACCCCCTAGGGGCCGCCTTAAGCCGGCCGCAAACTTCAAACACGGGGCACTCCGTTCGGACAGCCCTTCGTGTTTGCATAACTCCTGCCGACTACACGCTTTAGCTGGGTCTTTTTTGCAGCGGGTCGTCGCCCTGCCTTAAAGCCCAGGGACTCCAAAATAGCACAGGCTCACCTGTGTTCCTCTCCACGGAAATCTTTAGTAAAGGCGAAAGATTTGTCGTGATGAAGAGAAACCAGAGCGGATAGCCTGCCTGGCCCTCCCGCCGCCCGGCCTGGCGCTGACACCCGACTTACACGCTCGGGGTGGGTAGGCCGCCTGCCGGGGAGGAGGGCGTCGGTGCAAGCGGCTCCGTCAACATCCGGTGGGCTTCGCCTATCCCCGGGAGAAGCTGCTCCTCCCGCTCGCTCGCTCCTCCTGCTCTCCGACAGCCTCCCTTGGCCTTTCTGAAGGAGAAAAAATGCAAGACGTTCAGCCTTTGTCTTCAAGCACAAACCACATCACATTTTGAGGACACAAAGCAATGCCATACGTTACAAACGCCCCCAACAATTACAGTTACATACAGCACAACGCTTTCACAGCTTCCACAATTGCGCACACACACACAAACAAACAAACAAACAAACAAACAAACAAAGAAAGAAAAAAGGCGGGACAACGCAGAGTCCCAACAGGGAGCTCACTCCTCCCTTTGTCTTTTGGCGCTTCCCCCAAGTTGCCCTTTCTGTTTTTGACTACCCCAGAGGAGGGGCGCACCGGTCCCGGATGCACTGCAATACCGGGTCGATGCTTGGGCGGGCCAGACTGAGCCCCTCTTCGACTCCCTGGCCCAAAAATCCGTTTAATATAAGGTCCCCCGATGGGGAGACGTATCGAATATTAAACTGATAAGAACAGATACTACACTTGATCTTAGCCAAAAGGCCGAGGCGATAACCACAAACCGCTCTCCCCCTAGGGGGCCGCGCCTTAAGCGGCCGCAAACTTCAAGCACGGGGCACTCCGTTCGGACAGCCCTTCGTGTTTGCATAACTCCGCCCGACTACACGCACAGCTGGGTCTTTTTTTGCAACGGGTCAAATCGCCCTGCCTTAAAGGCAGGGACTCCAAAAATAGCACAGGCTCACCTGTGTTCCTCTCCCGGAAATCTTTAGTAAAGGCGAAAGATTTGTCGTGATGAAGAAACCAGAGCGGATAGCCTGCCTGGCCCTCCCGCCGCCCGGCCCTGGCGCCGGCACCGACTTACTGCGCTCGGGGTGGGTAGGCCGCCTGCCGGGGGAGGAGGGCGTCCGGGTGCAAGCGGCTCCGTCAACATCCGGTAAGGCCGCCTATCCCCGGAGAAGCTGCTCCTCCCGCTTCGCTCGCTCCTCCTGCTCTCCGACAGCCTCCTTGGCCTTTCTGAAGGAGAAAAAAATGCAAGGCGTTCAGCCCTTTGTCTTCCAAGCACAAACCACATCACATGACACGAGGACACAAAGCAATGCCATACGTTACAAACGCCATAACAATTACAGTTACATACAGCACAAGCGCTTTCACAGCTTCACAATTGCGCACACACACAAACAAACAAACAAACAAACAAACAAACAAAGAAAAGAAGAAAAAGGCGGGACAACGCAGGAGTCCCAACAGAGCTCACTCCTCCCTTTGTCTTTGGCGCTTCCCCCAAGTTGCCCTTTCTGTTTTTGACTACCCCAGGAGGAGGCGCACGGTCCCGGATGCACTGCAATACCGGGTCGATGCTTGGAGGCGGACGGAGGCGAGCCCCTCTTCCGACTCCCTGGCCCAAAATCCGTTTAATATAAGGTCCCCCGATGGGGGCGTATCAGATATTAAACTGATAAGAACAGATACTACATGATCTTAGCCAAAAGGCCGAGAAGCGATAACCACAAACCGCTACCCCCTAGGGGCCGCCTTAAACCCGACCGCAAACTTCAAGCACGGGGCACTCCGTTGGACAGCCCGCCGTGTTTGCATAACTCCGCCCGACTACACGCACAGCTGGGTCTTTTTTGCAACGGGTCAAATCGCCCTGCCTTAAAGGCAGGGACTCAAAAATAGCACAGGCTCACCTGTGTTCCTCTCCAAAATCTTTAGTAAAGGCGAAAGATTTGTGCGTGATGAAGAGAAACCAAGCGGATAGCCTGCCTGGCCCTCCCGCCGCCCGGCCCTGGCGCCGGCACCGACCTGCGCTCGGGGTGGGTGGCCGCCTGCCGGGAGGAGCGTCAGTGCAAGCGGCTCCGTCAGCATCCGGTAAGGCTTCGCCTATCCCGGGAGAAGCTGCTCCTCCCGCTCGCTCGCTCCTCCTGCTCTCCGACAGCCTCCCTTGGCCTTTCTGAAGGAGAAAAAAATGCAAGGCGTTCCAGCCCTTTGTCTTCCAAGCACAAACCACATCACATGACACGAGGACACAAAGCAATGCCATACGTTACAAACGCCATAACAATTACAGTTACATACAACTGCGCTTTCACAGCTTCCACAGTGCGCACACACACAAACAAACAAACAAACAAACAAACAAACAAACAAAGAAAAGAAAAAAGGCGGGACAACGCAGGAGTCCCAACAGGGGCTCCTCCTCCCTTTGTCTTTTGGCGCTTCCCCCAAGTTGCCCTTTCTGTTTTTGACTACCCCCAGAGGAGGGGCGCACCGGTCCCGGATGCACTGCAATACCGGGTCGATGCTTGGAGCGGACGGAGGCGAGCCCCTCTTCCGACTCCCTGTTTAAAAATCCGTTTAATATAAGGTCCCGATGGGGGCGTATCAGATATTAAACTGATAAGAACAGATACTACACTTGATCTTAGCCAAAAGGCGGCGATAACCAAACCGCTACCCCCTAGGGGGCCGCCTTAAGCCGACCGCAAACTTCAAGCGGGCACTCCGTTGGACAACCCTTCGTGTTTGCATAACTCCGCCCGACTACCGCACAGCTGGGTCTTTTTTGCAACAGGTCAAATCGCCCTGCCTTAAAGGCAGGGACTCAAAATAGCACAGGCTCACCTGTGTTCCTCTCCACGGAAATCTTTAGTAAAGGCGAAAGATTTGTGCGTGATGAGAGAAACCAGAGCGGATAGCCTGCCTGGCCCTCCCGCCGCCCGGCCCTGGCGCCGACACCCGATTACACGCTCGGGGTGGGTAGGCCGCCTGCCGGAGGAGGGCGTCCGGGTGCAAGCGGCTCCGTCAGCATCCGGTAAACCGCCTATCCCCCGGGAGAAGCTTCTCCTCCGCTCGCTCGCTCCTCCTGCTCTCGAACCAGCCTCCCTTGGCCTTTCTGAAGGAGAAAAAAATGCAAGACGTTCCAGCCCTTTGTCTTCCAAGCACAAACCACATCACATGACACGAGGACACAAAGCAATGCCATACGTTACAAACGCCCGCAACAATTACAGTTACATACAACACAACGCTTTCACAGCTTCCACAATTGCGCACACACACAAACAAACAAACAAACAAACAAACAAACAAAGAAAGAGAAAAAAAAAGCGGGACAACGCAGGGAGTCCCAACAGAGCTCTCTCCTCCCTTTGTCTTTGGCGCTTCCCCCAAGTTGCCCTTTCTGTTTTGACTACCCCAGAGGAGGGCGCACCGGTCCCGGATGCACTGCAATACCGAATTCGATGCTTGGAAGCGAGACGGGCGAGCCCCTCTTCGACTCCTGGCCCAAAAATCCGTTTAATATAAGGTCCCCGATGGGCGTATCAGATATTAAACTGATAAGAACAGATACTACATGATCTTAGCCAAAAGGCGGCGATAACCACAAACCGCTACCCCTAGGGGCCGCCTTAAGCCGCCCGCAAACTTCAAACACAAGGGCACTCCGTTGGACAGCCCCTTCGTGTTTGCATAACTCCTTCGACTACACGCACAGCTGGGTCTTTTTTTGCAGGTCAAATCGCCCCTGCCTTAAAGGCAGGGACTCCAAAAATAGCACAGGCTCACCTGTGTTCCTCTCCCAGGGAAATCTTTAGTAAAGCGAAAGATTTATGCGTGATGAAAGAAACCAGAGCGGATAGCCTGCCTGGCCCTCCCGCCGCCCCGGCCCTGGCGCCCGGCACCGACTCCCCAGCTCGGGGTGGGTGGGCCGCCTGCCGGGGGGAGGAGCGTCCGGGTGCAAGCGGCTCCGTCAACATCGGTGCTTCGCCTATCCCGGGAGAAGCTTCTCCTCCCGCTCGCTCGCTCCTCCTGCTCTCCGACAGCCTCCTTGGCCTTTCTGAAGGAGAAAAAAATGCAAGGCGTTCCAGCCCTTTGTCTTCAAGCACAAACCACATCACATGACACGAGGACACAAAGCAATGCCATACGTTACAAAGCGCACGCATAACAATTACAGTTACATACAGCACAAGCGCTTTCACAGCTTCCACAATTGCGCACACACACAAACAAACAAACAAACAAACAAACAAACAAAAGAAGAAAAAAGGCGGGACAACGCAGAGTCCCAACAGGGCTCACTCCTCCCTTTGTCTTTTGGCGCTTCCCCCAAGTTGCCCTTTCTGTTTTTGACTACCCCAGAGGAGGCGCACGGTCCCGGATGCACTGCAATACCGGGTCGATGCTTGGAGCAGACGGAGGCGAGCCCCTCTTCCGACTCCCTGGCCCAAAAATCCGTTTAATATAAAGGTCCTACGATGGGAGCGTATCAGATATTAAACTGATAAGAACAGATACTACCTTGATCTTAGCCAAAAGGCGGCGATAACCACAAGCCGCTGCCCCTAGGGGCCGCCTTAAGCCCGCCGCAAACTTCAAGCACGGGGCACTCGTTCGGACAGCCCTTCGTGTTTGCGCTCCGCCCGACTACACGCACAGCTGGGTCTTTTTTTGCAACGGGTCAAATCGCCCTGCCTTAAAGGCAGGGACTCCAAAATAGCACAGGCTCACCTGTGTTCCTCTCCACAAATCTTTAGTAAAGGCGAAAGATTTGTACGTGATGAAGAGAAACCAGAGCGGATAGCCTGCCTGGCCCTCCGCCGCCCGGCCCTAGGCGCCGGCACCGGCTCACGCTCGGGGTGGGTGACCGCCTGCCGGGGAGGAGCGTCCGGTGCAAGCGGCTCCGTCAACATCCGGTGAGGCTTCGCCTATCCCCGGAGAAGCTGCTCCTCCCGCTCGCTCGCTCCTCCTGCTCTCCGACAGCCTCCCTTGGCCTTTCTGAAGGAGAAAAAATGCAAGGCGTTCAGCCCTTTGTCTTAAGCACAAACCACATCACATGACACGAGGACACAAAGCAATGCCATACGTTACAAACGCCGCAGCAATTACAGTTACATACAACTGCGCAGCTTTCACAGCTTCCACAATTGCGCACACACACAACAAACAAACAAACAAACAAACAAACAAACAAAAGAAAGAAGAAAAAGGCGGGACAACGCAGGGAGTCCCAACAGGGCTCCTCCTCCCTTTGTCTTTTGGCGCTTCCCCCAAGTTGCCCTTTCTGTTTTTGACTACCCCAGAAGGAGGGGCGCACGGTCGGATGCACTGCAATACCAGGTCGATGCTTGGAGCGAGACGGAGGCGAGCCCCTCTTCCGACTCCCTGGCCCAAAAATCCGTTTAATATAAGGTCCCCGATGGGGGACGTATCAGATATTAAACTGATAAGAACAGATACTACACTTGATCTTAGCCAAAAGGCCGAGAAGCGATAACCAAACCGCTACCCCCTAGGGGCCGCCTTAAGCCGGCCGCAAACTTCAAGCACAGGGCACTCCGTTGGACAGCCCTTCGTGTTTGCATAACTCCAGCCGACTACACGCACAGCTGGGTCTTTTTTTGCTGCAGGTCAAATCGCCCTGCCTTAAAGGCAGGGACTCCAAAAAATATAGCACAGGCTCACCTGTGTTCCTCTCTGGAAATCTTTAGTAAAGGCGAAAGATTTTTGGCGTGATGAGAGAGAAACCAGAGCGGATAGCCTGCCTGGCCCTCCGCCGCCCGGCCCTGGGCGGCGGCACCCTGCACGCTCGGGGTGGGTAGGCCGCCTGCCGGAGGAGGAGGAGCGTCCGGGTGCAAGCGGCTCCGTCAACATCGGTGAGGCTTCGCCTATCCCCGGGAGAAAGCTACTCCTCCCGCTCGCTCGCTCCTCCTGCTCTCCGACAGCCTCCTTGGCCTTTCTGAAGGAGAAAAAATGCAAAGACGTTTCAGCCCTTTGTCTCCAAGCACAAACCACATCACATGACAGGAGGACACAAAGCAATGCCATACGTTACAAGCGCGCATACAATTACAGTTACATACAACTTCGCAGCTTTCACAGCTTCCACAATTGCGCACACACACAAACAAACAAACAAACAAACAAACAAACAAAGAAAGAGAAGAAAAAGGCGGGACAACGCAGGGAGTCCCAACAGGGGGCTCACTCCTCCCTTTGTCTTTTGGCGCTTCCCCCAAGTTGCCCTTTCTGTTTTTGACTACCCCAGAGGAGGAGCGCACGGTCCCGGATGCACTGCAATACCGGGTCGATGCTTGGAGCGGACGGGCGAGCCCCTCTTCCGACTCCCTGGCCCAAAAATCCGTTTAATATAAGGTCCCCCGATGGGGAGCGTATCAGATATTAAACTGATAAGAACAGATACTACATGATCTTAGCCAAAAGGCCGAGAAGCGATAACCACAAACGCTACTAAGGGGGCCGCCTTAAGCCGGCCGCAAACTTCAAACCCAGGGCACTCCGTTCGGACAGCCCTTCGTGTTTGCATAACTCCGCCCGACTACCGCACAGCTAAGGTCTTTTTTGCAAGGTCAAAATCGCCCTGCCTTAAAGGCAGGGACTCCAAAATAGCACAGGCTCACCCTGTGTTTTCCTCTCCACGGAAATCTTTAGTAAAGGCGAAAAGATTTGTATGCGTGATGAAGAAGAAACCAGGCGGATAGCCTGCCTGGCCCTCCCGCCGCCCGGCCCTGGCGCCGGCACCGATTTTACGCTCGGGGTGGGTAGGCCGCCTGCCGGGGAGGAGGAGCGTCCGGGTGCAAGCGGCTCCGTCAGCATCCGGTAGGCTTCGCCTATCCCCGGAGAAGCTGCTCCTCCCGCTCGCTCGCTCCTCCTGCTCTCCGACAGCCTCCTTGGCCTTTCTGAAGGAGAAAAAAAATGCAAGAGCGTTCCAGCCCTTTGTCTTCCAAGCACAAACCACATCACATGACACGAGGACACAAAGCAATGCCATACGTTACAAACGCGCAACAATTACAGTTACATACAACTGGCGCTTTCACAGCTTCACAATTGCGCACACACAAACAAACAAACAAACAAACAAACAAAACAAACAAAGAAAGAGAAGAAAAAAGCGGGACAACGCAGGAGTCCCAACAGAGCTCACTCCTCCCTTTGTCTTTTGGCGCTTCCCCCAAGTTGCCCTTTCTGTTTTGACTACCCCAGAGGCGCACGGTCCCCGGATGCACTGCAATACTGGGTCGATGCTTGGAGCGAGACGGAGGCGAGCCTCTTCCGACTCCCTGGCCCAAAAATCCGTTTAATATAAGGTCCCCGATGGGAGGACGTATCAGATATTAAACTGTAAGAACAGATACTACACTTGATCTTAGCCAAAGGCGGCGATAACCACAAACCGCTACCCCTAGGGGGCGCCTTAAGCGGCCGCAAACTTCAAGCTTGCCAGGGCACTCCGTTCGGACAGCCTTCGTGTTTGCATAACTCCCCCGACTACACGCACAGCTGGGTCTTTTTTGCAACAGGTCAAATCGCCCTGCCTTAAAGGCAGGGACTCCAAAAATAGCACAGGCTCACCTGTGTTCCTCTCCACGGAAATCTTTAGTAAAGGCGAAAGATTTATGCGTGATGAAACAACCCAAGCGGATAGCCTGCCTGGCCCTCCGCCGCCGGCCCTGGCGGCGGCACCGGCTTACGCTCGGGGTGGGTAGGCCGCCTGCCGGGGAGGGGAGCGTCCGGGTGCAAGCGGCTCCGTCAGCATCCGGTGAGCCGCCTATCCCCGGGCTTGCTCCTCCGGCTCGCTCGCTCCTCCTGCTCTCCGACAGCCTCCTTGGCCTTTCTGAAGGAGAAAAAATGCAAGGCGTTCAGCCCTTTGTCTTCCAAGCACAAACCACATCACATGACACCGAGGACACAAAGCAATGCCATACGTTACAAGCATAACAATTACAGTTACATACAGCCTGCGCTTTCACAGCTTCCACAATTGCGCACACACACAAACAAACAAACAAACAAACAAACAAACAAAGAAAGAGAAGAAAGAAAAAAGGCGGGACAACGCAGAGTCCCAACAGGGGGCTCACTCCTCCCTTTGTCTTTGGCGCTTCCCCCAAGTTGCCCTTTCTGTTTTTGACTACCCCCAGAGGAGGAGGGCGCACGGTCCCGGATGCACTGCAATGCCGGGTCGATGCTTGGAGCGAGACGGGGCGAGCCCCTCTTCCGACTCCTGGCCCAAAAATCCGTTTAATATAAGGTCCCCGATGGGGCGTATCGATATTAAACTGATAAGAACAGATACTACACTTGATCTTAGCCAAAAGGCGGCGATAACCACAAACCGCTACCCCTAGGGGCCGCCTTAAGCCGCCGCAAACTTCAAACAGGGCACTCCGTTCGGACAGCCCCGTGTTTGCATAACTCGCCCGACTACACGCACAGCTGGGTCTTTTTTGCAACGGGTCAAATCGCCCTGCCTTAAAGGCAGGGACTCCAAAATAGCACAGGCTCACCTGTGTTCCTCTCACGGAAATCTTTAGTAAAAGGCGGAAAGATTTATACGTGATGAAGAGAAACCAGAGCGGATAGCCTGCCTGGCCCTCCCGCCGCCCGGCCCTGGGCGCCCGGCACCCGACTCTGCGCTCGGGGTGGGTGGCCGCCTGCCGGGGAGGAGGAGCGTCCAGGTGCAAGCGGCTCCGTCAGCATCCGGTGAGCTTCGCCTATCCCCGGGGGCTGCTCCTCCCGCTCGCTCGCTCCTCCTGCTCTCCGACAGCCTCCCTTGGCCTTTCTGAAGGAGAAAAATGCAAGACGTTCAGCCCTTTGTCTTCCAAGCACAAACCACATCACATGACACGAGGACACAAAGCAATGCCATACGTTACAAACGCCATAGCAATTACAGTTACATACAGCACAACGCGCTTTCACAGCTTCCACAATTGCGCACACACAAACAAACAAACAAACAAACAAACAAACAAAGAAAGAGAAAGAAAAAGGCGGGACAGGAGTCCCAACAGAGCTCACTCCTCCCCTTTGTCTTTTGTAACTTCCCCCAAGTTGCCCTTTCTGTTTTTGACTACCCCCAGAGGAGGAGGCACACGGTCCCGGATGCACTGCAATACCGGGTCGATGCTTGGAGCGGACGGAGGCTGAGCCTCTTCCGACTCCCTGGCCCAAAAATCCGTTTAATATAAGGTCCCCCGATGGGGGCGTATCAGATATTAAACTGTAGAACAGATACTACACTTGATCTTAGCCAAAGCCGAGGCGATAACCTGAAACCGCTACCCCTAGGGGCCGCCTTAAGCCAGCCGCAAACTTCAAGCACAGGCACTCCGTTGGGACCCCAAATGTTTGCATAACTCACATCGACTACACGCACAGCTGGGTCTTTTTTTGCAACGGGTCAATCGCCCTGCCTTAAAGGCAGGACTCCAAAATACTTTAGGCTCACCTGTGTTCCTCTCCTCCTGGAAATCTTTAGTAAAAGGCGAAAGATTTGTCGTGATGAAGAGAAACCAGAGCGGATAGCCTGCCTGGCCCTCCGCCCTGACCTGGCGCCGGCACCTGCTGCGCTCGGGGTGGGTAGGCCGCCTGCCGGGGGAGGGGGCGTCGAGGTGCAAGCGGCTCCGTCCCAGCATCCGTGAGCCGCCTATCCCAGGGAAGCTGCTCCTCCCGCTCGCTCGCTCCTCCTGCTCTCCGACAGCCTCCTTGGCCTTTCTGAAGGGAGAAAAAAATGCAAGACGTTCAGCCCTTTGTCTTTAGCACAAACCCACATCATGACACGAGGACACAAAAGCAATGCCATAAATTACAAGCGCGCAGCAATTACAGTTACATACAGCACCTTGCTTTCACAGCTTCCACAATTGCGCACACACACAAACAAACAAACAAACAAACAAACAAACAAAGAAAGAAAGAGAAGAAAAAGGCGGGACAGGGAGTCCCAACAGGGGGCTCCTCCTCCCTTTGTCTTTTGCGCTTCCCCCAAGTTGCCCTTTCTGTTTTGACTACCCCAGAGGAGGAAGCGCACCGGTCCCGGATGCACTGCAATACCGGGTCGATACTTGGAAGGACGGGCGAGCCCCTCTTCCGACTCCCTGGCCCAAAAATCCGTTTAATATAAGGTCCCC
>JAFDVH010000128.1:0-12226 GCA_019176425.1 Megalops atlanticus
GAATACCTGCACGAAGAATCATATTTTTGGACTCTGAAAGTGCATTTGAGAGCATTTCTGGCCTTCCAGTTGAAACTGTGTTGAGTGAATATCTGCACTAAGAATCACTGTTTTGAAATCAGAAGTGCTTCTGAGAGAGTTTCTGGCCTTCTCTTAAAAACTCTGTGTTGAGTGAATATCTGCACTAAGAATCACTTTTTTGGACTCCTAAAGCGCATTTGAGAGCATTTCTGGCCTTCCAGTGGAAACTCTGTGTTGTGTGAATATCTGCACTAAGAATCACTGTTTTGGACTCTGAAAGTTCATTTGAGAGCGTTTCTGGCCTTCCAGTGGAAACTCTGTGTTGAGTGAATATCTGCAGTAAGAATCACTTTTTTGGACTCTGAAAGTGCATTTGAGAGCGTGTCTGGCCTTTTTGTGGAAACTTTCTGTTGAGTGAATGTCTGCACTAAGAATGACTACTTTGGTCTCAGAAAGTGCATTGAGAGCGTTTTTGGCCTTCCAGTGGAAACTCTGTGTTGAGTGAATATCTGCAATAAGAATCACTTTTTTGCACTCTGAAAGTGCATTTGACAGCGTTTCTAACTATCTAGTGTAAACTCTGTGTTGAGTGAATAACTGCGCTGAGAATCACGTTTTTGTACTCTGAAAGTGCATTTGAGAGCGTTTCTGGCCTTCCAGTGGAAACTCTGTGTTGAGTGAATATCTGCACAAAGAATCACTATTTTGGACTCTGAAAGTGCATATTAAACGTTTCTGGCCTTCCAGTGGAAACTTTGTGTTGAGCGAGTATCTGCCTTGAGAATCACTTTTTTGGACTCTGAAAGTCCTTATTAGAGAGTTTCTGACCTTCTTCTGGAAACTCTGTGTTGAGTGAATATCTGCACTAAAAATCAATTTTTTTTACTCTGAAAATGTATTTGGGAGCGTTTCTGGCCTTCTGTGTTGAGTGAATATCTGAATAAGAATCACTTTTTTGGACTCTGAAAGTGCATTTGAGAGCGTTTCTGGCCTTCTAGTGTAAACTCTGTGTATAGTGAATAATTGCACTAAAAATCAATTTTTTTTACTCTGAAAGTGCATTTGACAGCGTTTCTGGCCTTCTAGTGGAAACTGTGTGTTGACTGAATATCTGCCCTGAGAATCACTTATTTTGGACTATGAAAGTGCATTTCAGAGCGTTTCTGGCCTTCTAGTGGAAACTGTGTGTTGACTAAATATCTGCCCTGAGAATCACTTATTTTGGACTATGAAAGTGCATTTCAGAGCGTTTCTGGCCTTCTAGTGGGAACTCTGTGTTGAGTGAATATCTGAATAAGAGTCACTTTTTTGGACTATGAAAGTGCATTTGAGAGAGTTTCTGGCCTTCTAGTGGAAAATCTGTGAAACTCTGTGTTGACTGAATATCTGCCCTAGGAATCAGTTATTTTGGACTATGAAAGTTGCATTTCAGACCGTTTCTGGCCTTCTAGTGGAAACTCTGTGTTGAGTGAATATCTGAATAAGAATCACTTTTTTGGACTCTGAAAGTGCATTTGAGAGCGTTTCTGGCCTTCTAGTGTAAACTCTGTGTAGAGTGAATATCTGCACGAAGAATCACTATTTTGGACTCTGAAAGTGCATTTGACAGCGTTTCTGGCCTTCTAGTGGTAACACTGTGTATAGTGAATATCTGAATAAGAATCACTTTTTTGGACTATCAAAGTGCATTTGAGAGCGTTTCTGGCCTTCTACTGGAAACTTTGTGTTGAGTGAATATCTGCCCTGAGAATCATTGTTTTGGACTCTGAAAGTGCATTTGAGAGCGTTTCTGGTCTTCCAGTGGAAACTCTGTGTTGAGTGATTATTTGCCCTGAGAATCACTGTTTTGGACTCTGAAAGTGCTTCTCAAGAGTTTCTGGCTTTCTACTGGAAAATTTGTGTGAACGAATATCTGCCTAAGAATCATTTTTTTGGACTCTAGTGGAAACTCTGTGTTTAGTGAATATTAGCACTAAAAAGCACTTTTTTGGGCTCTGAAAGAGTATTTGGGAACGTTTTTGGCCTTCTAGTGGAAACTCTGTGTTGACTGATATCTGCCCTGAGAATCTTTTTTTTGGACTCTGAAAGTGCATTTGAGAGCGTTTCTGGCCTTCTAGTGTAAACTCTGTGTATAGTGAATATCTGCACAAAGAATCACTATTTTGGACTCTGAAAGTGTATTTTAAGCGTTTCTGGCCTTCCAGTGGAAACTTTGTGTTGAGCGAGTATCTGCCTTGAGAATCACTTTTTTCGACTCTGAAAGTCCTTATTAGAGAGTTTCTGGCCTTCTTTTGGAAACTGTGTTGAGTGAATATCTGCACTAAAAATTAATTTTTTTTACTCTGTAAATGTATTTGGGAGCGTTTCTGGCCTTCTAGTGGAAACTCTGTGCTGAGTGAATATCTGAATAAGAATCACTTATTTTGGACTATGAAAGTGCATTTCAGAGCGTTTCTGGCCTTCTAGTGGAAACTCTGTGTTGAGTGAATATCTGAATAAGAATCACTTTTTTGGACTATGAAAGTGAATTTGAGAGAGTTTCTGGCCTTCTAGTGGAAAATCTGTGAAACTCTGTGTTGACTGAATATCTGCCCTGATATCAGTTATTTTGGACTATGAAAGTGCATTTCAGAGCGTTTCTGGCCTTCTAGTGGAAACTCTGTGTTGAGTGAATATCTGAATAAGAATCACTTTTTTGTACTCTGAGAGTGCATTTGAGAGCGTTTCTGGCCTTCTAGTTTAAACTCTGTGTATAGTGAATATCTGCACAAAGAATCACTATTTTGGACTCTGAAAGTGCATTTGACAGCGTTTCTGGCCTTCTAGTGGAAACTCTGTGTATAGTGAATATCTGAATAAGAATCACTTTTTTGGACTATCAAAGTGCATTTGAGAGCGTTCCTGGCCTTCTACTGGAAACTTTGTGCTGAGTGAATATCTGCCCTGAGAATCACTGTTTTGGACTCTGAAAGTGCATTTGAGAGCGTTTCTGGCCTTCTATTGGAAACTCTGTGTTTAGTGAATATCAGCACTAAAAATCACTTTTTTGGACTCTGAAAGAGTATTTGGGAACGTTTTTGGCCTTCCAGTGGAAACTCTGTTTTGACTGAGTATCTGCACAAAGAATCACTTTTTTGGACTCTGAAAGTGCATTTGAGAGCGTGTCTGGCCTTCCAGTGGAAACTTTCTGTTGAGTGAATGTCTGCACTAAGAATCACTATTTTGGTCTCAGAAAGTGCATTGAGAGCGTTTCTGGCTATCTAGTGAAAACTCTGTGTTGAGTGAATAACTGCGCTGAGAATCACGTTTTTGTACTCTGAAAGTGCATTTGAGAGCGTTTCTGGCCTTCCAGTGGAAACTCTGTGTTGAGTGAATATCTGCACTAAGAATCACTGTTTTGGACTCAGAAGTGCTTCTGAGAGAGTTTCAGGCCTTCTCTTAAAAACTCTGTGTTGAGTGAAAATCTGCACTAAGAATCACTTTTTTGGTCTCAGAAAGTGCATTTGAGAGCGTTTCTGGCCATCTAGTGGAAACTCTGTGTTGAGTGAATATCTGCAGTAAGAATCACTTTTTTGGACCCAGAAAGTGCATTTGAGAGCGTTTCTGGCCTTCCAGTGGAAACTCTGTGTTGAGTGAATATGTGCCGTAAGAATCACTTTTTTGTACTCTGAAAGTGCCTTTGAGAGAGTTTCTGGCCTTTTTGTGGAAACTTTCTGTTGAGTGAATATCTGTACTAAGAATCACTTTTTTGACTCCGAAAGTGCATTTGAGAGCATTTCTGGGCTACCAGTGGAAATTCTGTGTTGAGTGAATATCTGCAGTAAGAATCACTTTTTTGGACTCCGAAAGTTCATTTGACAGCGTTTCTGGCTATCTAGTGTAAACTCTGTGTTGAGTGAATAACTGCGCTGAGAATCACGTTTTTGTACTCTGAAAGTGCATTTGAGAGCGTTTCTGGCCATCTAGTGGAAACTCTGTGTTGAGTAAATATCTCTCACTAAGAATGACTTTTTGGACTCCTAAAGCGCATTTGAGAGCGTTTCTGGCCTTCCAGTGGAAATTCTGTGTTGTGTGAATAATTGCAGTAAGAATCACTTTTTGGACCCAGAAAGTGCATTTGAGAGAGTTTCTGGCCTTTTTGTGGAAACTTTCTGTTGAGTGAATATCTGCAGTAAGAATCACTTTTTTGGACTCTGAAAGTGCATTTGAGAGCGTTTCTGGCCTTCCAGTTGAAACTCTGTGTTGAGTGAATATCTGCACTAAGAATCACTGTTTTGGAATCAGAAGTGCTTCTGAGAGATTTTCTGGCCTTCTCTTAAAAACTCTGTGTTGAGTGAATATCTGCACTAAGAATCACTTTTTTGGTCTCAGAAAGTGCATTTGAGAGCGTTTCTGGCCATCTAGTAAAAACTCTGTGTTGAGTGAATATCTGCAGTTAGAATCACTTTTTTGGACTCTGAAAGTTCATTTGAGAGCGTTTCTGGCCATCTAGTGGAAACTCTGTGTTGAGTGAATATCTGCAGTTAGAATCACTTTTTTTGACTCTGAAAGTTCATTTGAGAGCGTTTCTGGCCTTCCATTGGAAACTCTGTGTATACTGAATATCTGCAGTAAGAATCACTTTTTTGGACTCCGAAAGTGCATTTGAGAGCGTTTCTGGCCATCTAGTGGAAACTCTGTGTTGAGTGAATATCTGCACTAAGAATCACTTTTTTGGACTCTGAAAGTGCATTTGAGAGCATTTCTGGCCTTCCAGTGGAAACTCTGTGTTGAGTGAATATCTGCACTAAGAATCACTGTTTTGGACTCTGAAAGTTCATTTGAGAGCGTTTCTGGCCTTCCAGTGGAAACTCTGTGTTGAGTAAACATCTCTCACTAAGAATCACTTTTTTGGACTCCTAAAGCGAATTTGAGCGCGTTTCTGGCCTTCCAGTGGAAATTCTGTGTTGAGTGAATAATTGCAGTAAAAATCACTTTTTTGCACTCTGAAAGTGCATTTGACAGCGTTTCTGGCCTTTCAGTGGAAACTTTCTGTTGAGTGAATGTCTGCACTAAGAATCACTATTTTGGTCTCAAAAAGTGCATTGAGAGAGTTTCTGGCCTTCTCCTGGAAACTCTGTGTTGAGCGAATATATGCACTAAGTATCACTTTTTGGACTCTGAAAGTCCATTTGAGAGCGTTTCTGGCCTTCCAGTGAAAACTCTGTGTTGAGTGAATACCTGCACGAAGAATCATATTTTTGGACTCTGAAAGTGCATTTGAGAGCATTTCTGGCCTTCCAGTTGAAACTGTGTTGAGTGAATATCTGCACTAAGAATCACTGTTTTGAAATCAGAAGTGCTTCTGAGAGAGTTTCTGGCCTTCTCTTAAAAACTCTGTGTTGAGTGAATATCTGCACTAAGAATCACTTTTTTGGACTCCTAAAGCGCATTTGAGAGCATTTCTGGCCTTCCAGTGGAAACTCTGTGTTGTGTGAATATCTGCACTAAGAATCACTGTTTTGGACTCTGAAAGTTCATTTGAGAGCGTTTCTGGCCTTCCAGTGGAAACTCTGTGTTGAGTGAATATCTGCAGTAAGAATCACTTTTTTGGACTCTGAAAGTGCATTTGAGAGCGTGTCTGGCCTTTTTGTGGAAACTTTCTGTTGAGTGAATGTCTGCACTAAGAATGACTACTTTGGTCTCAGAAAGTGCATTGAGAGCGTTTTTGGCCTTCCAGTGGAAACTCTGTGTTGAGTGAATATCTGCAATAAGAATCACTTTTTTGCACTCTGAAAGTGCATTTGACAGCGTTTCTAACTATCTAGTGTAAACTCTGTGTTGAGTGAATAACTGCGCTGAGAATCACGTTTTTGTACTCTGAAAGTGCATTTGAGAGCGTTTCTGGCCTTCCAGTGGAAACTCTGTGTTGAGTGAATATCTGCACAAAGAATCACTATTTTGGACTCTGAAAGTGCATATTAAACGTTTCTGGCCTTCCAGTGGAAACTTTGTGTTGAGCAGTATCTGCCTTGAGAATCACTTTTTGGACTCTGAAAGTCCTTATTAGAGAGTTTCTGACCTTCTTCTGGAAACTCTGTGTTGAGTGAATATCTGCACTAAAAATCAATTTTTTTTACTCTGAAAATGTATTTGGGAGCGTTTCTGGCCTTCTGTGTTGAGTGAATATCTGAATAAGAATCACTTTTTTGGACTCTGAAAGTGCATTTGAGAGCGTTTCTGGCCTTCTAGTGTAAACTCTGTGTATAGTGAATAATTGCACTAAAAATCAATTTTTTTTACTCTGAAAGTGCATTTGACAGCGTTTCTGGCCTTCTAGTGGAAACTGTGTGTTGACTGAATATCTGCCCTGAGAATCACTTATTTTGGACTATGAAAGTGCATTTCAGAGCGTTTCTGGCCTTCTAGTGGAAACTGTGTGTTGACTAAATATCTGCCCTGAGAATCACTTATTTTGGACTATGAAAGTGCATTTCAGAGCGTTTCTGGCCTTCTAGTGGGAACTCTGTGTTGAGTGAATATCTGAATAAGAGTCACTTTTTGGACTATGAAAGTGCATTTGAGAGAGTTTCTGGCCTTCTAGTGGAAAATCTGTGAAACTCTGTGTTGACTGAATATCTGCCCTAGGAATCAGTTATTTTGGACTATGAAAGTTGCATTTCAGACCGTTTCTGGCCTTCTAGTGGAAACTCTGTGTTGAGTGAATATCTGAATAAGAATCACTTTTTGGACTCTGAAAGTGCATTTGAGAGCGTTTCTGGCCTTCTAGTGTAAACTCTGTGTAGAGTGAATATCTGCACGAAGAATCACTATTTTGGACTCTGAAAGTGCATTTGACAGCGTTTCTGGCCTTCTAGTGGTAACACTGTGTATAGTGAATATCTGAATAAGAATCACTTTTTTGGACTATCAAAGTGCATTTGAGAGCGTTTCTGGCCTTCTACTGGAAACTTTGTGTTGAGTGAATATCTGCCCTGAGAATCATTGTTTTGGACTCTGAAAGTGCATTTGAGAGCGTTTCTGGTCTTCCAGTGGAAACTCTGTGTTGAGTGATTATTTGCCCTGAGAATCACTGTTTTGGACTCTGAAAGTGCTTCTCAAGAGTTTCTGGCTTTCTACTGGAAAATTTGTGTGAACGAATATCTGCCTAAGAATCATTTTTGGACTCTAGTGGAAACTCTGTGTTTAGTGAATATTAGCACTAAAAGCACTTTTTGGGCTCTGAAAGAGTATTTGGGAACGTTTTTGGCCTTCTAGTGGAAACTCTGTGTTGACTGATATCTGCCCTGAGAATCTTTTTTTTTGGACTCTGAAAGTGCATTTGAGAGCGTTTCTGGCCTTCTAGTGTAAACTCTGTGTATAGTGAATATCTGCACAAAGAATCACTATTTTGGACTCTGAAAGTGTATTTTAAGCGTTTCTGGCCTTCCAGTGGAAACTTTGTGTTGAGCGAGTATCTGCCTTGAGAATCACTTTTTCGACTCTGAAAGTCCTTATTAGAGAGTTTCTGGCCTTCTTTTGAAACTGTGTTGAGTGAATATCTGCACTAAAAATTAATTTTTTTTTACTCTGTAAATGTATTTGGGAGCGTTTCTGGCCTTCTAGTGGAAACTCTGTGCTGAGTGAATATCTGAATAAGAATCACTTATTTTGGACTATGAAAGTGCATTTCAGAGCGTTTCTGGCCTTCTAGTGGAAACTCTGTGTTGAGTGAATATCTGAATAAGAATCACTTTTTTGGACTATGAAAGTGAATTTGAGAGAGTTTCTGGCCTTCTAGTGGAAAATCTGTGAAACTCTGTGTTGACTGAATATCTGCCCTGATATCAGTTATTTTGGACTATGAAAGTGCATTTCAGACCGTTTCTGGCCTTCTAGTGGAAACTCTGTGTTGAGTGAATATCTGCACAAAGAATCACTATTTTGGACTCTGAAAGTGCATTTGACAGCGTTTCTGGCCTTCCAGTGGATACTCTGTGTTGAGTGATTATTTGCCCTGAGAATCACTTTTTTGGACTCTGAAAGTGCTTTTCAGAGAGTTGCTGGCCTTTTACTGGAAAATTTGTGTGAATGAATATCTGCACTAAGAATCACTTTTTTGGACTCTAGTGGAAACTCTGTGTTTAGTGAATATCAGCACTAAAAATCACTTTTTTGGACTCTGAAAGAGTATTTGGGAACGTTTTTGGCCTTCCAGTGGAAACTCTGTTTTGACTGAGTATCTGCACAAAGAATCACTTTTTTGGACTCTGAAAGTGCATTTGAGAGCGTGTCTGGCCTTCCAGTGGAAACTTTCTGTTGAGTGAATGTCTGCACTAAGAATCACTATTTTGGTCTCAGAAAGTGCATTGAGAGCGTTTCTGGCTATCTAGTGAAAACTCTGTGTTGAGTGAATAACTGCGCTGAGAATCACGTTTTTGTACTCTGAAAGTGCATTTGAGAGCGTTTCTGGCCTTCCAGTGGAAACTCTGTGTTGAGTGAATATCTGCTCTAAGAATCACTGTTTTGGACTCAAGTGCTTCTGAGAGAGTTTCTGGCCTTCTCTTAAAAACTCTGTGTTGAGTGAAAATCTGCACTAAGAATCACTTTTTGGTCTCAGAAAGTGCATTTGAGAGCGTTTCTGGCCATCTAGTGGAAACTCTGTGTTGAGTGAATATCTGCAATAAGAATCACTTTTTGGACTCAGAAAGAGCATTTGAGAACGTTTCTGGCCTTCCAGTGGAAACTCTGTGTTGAGTGAATATCTGCCGTAAGAATCACTTTTTGTACTCTGAAAGTGCCTTTGAGAGAGTTTCTGGCCTTTTTGTGGAAACTTTCTGTTGAGTGAATATCTGCACTAAGAATCACTTTTTGGACTCCGAAAGTTCATTTGACAGCGTTTCTGGCTATCTAGTGTAAACTCTGTGTTGAGTGAATAACTGCGCTGAGAATCACGTTTTTGTACTCTGAAAGTGCATTTGAGAGCGTTTCTGGCCATCTAGTGGAAACTCTGTGTTGAGTAAATATCTCTCACTAAAAATGACTTTTTTTACTCTAAAGCGCATTTGAGAGCGTTTCTGGCCTTACAGTGGAAATTCTGTGTTGTGTGAATAATTGCAGTAAGAATCACTTTTTGGACCCAGAAAGTGCATTTGAGAGAGTTTCTGGCCTTTTTGTGAAACTTTCTGTTGAGTGAATATCTGCAGTAAGAATCACTTTTTTTACTCTGAAAGTGCATTTGAGAGCGTTTCTGGCCTTCCAGTTGAAACTCTGTGTTGAGTGAATATCTGCACTAAGAATCACTGTTTTGGAATCAAAAGTGCTTCTGAGAGATTTTCTGGCCTTCTCTTAAAAACTCTGTGTTGAGTGAATATCTGCACTAAGAATCACTTTTTGGTCTCAGAAAGTGCATTTGAGAGCGTTTCTGGCCATCTAGTAAAAACTCTGTGTTGAGTGAATATCTGCAGTTAGAATCACTTTTTGGACTCTGAAAGTTCATTTGAGAGCGTTTCTGGCCATCTAGTGGAAACTCTGTGTTGAGTGAATATCTGCAGTTAGAATCACTTTTTTGACTCTGAAAGTTCATTTGAGAGCGTTTCTGGCCTTCTATTGGAAACTCTGTGTTGAGTGAATATCTGAAGTAAGAATCACTTTTTTGGACTCTGAAAGTGCATTTGAGAACGTTTCTGGCCATCCAGTGGAAACTCTGTGTTGAGTGAATATCTGCCCTAAGAATCACTTTTTGGACTCTGAAAGTGCATTTGAGAGCATTTCTGGCCTTCCAGTGGAAACTCTGTGTTGAGTGAATATCTGCACTAAGAATCACTGTTTTGGACTCTGAAAGTTCATTTGAAACGTTTCTGGCCTTCCAGTGGAAACTCTGTGTTGAGTAAACATCTCTCACTAAGAATCACTTTTTGGACTCTAAAGTCCTTATTTGAGCGCGTTTCTGGCCTTCCAGTGGAAATTCTGTGTTGAGTGAATAATTGCAGTAAAAATCACTTTTTGCACTCTGAAAGTGCATTTGGGAGCGTTTCTGGCCTTTCAGTGGAAACTTTCTGTTGAGTGAATGTCTGCACTAAGAATCACTATTTTGGTCTCAAAAAGTGCATTGAGAGAGTTTCTGGCCTTCTCCTGGAAACTCTGTGTTGAACGAATATATGCACTAAGTATCACTTTTTTGGACTCTGAAAGTCCATTTGAGAGAGTTTCTGGCCTTCCAGTGAAAACTCTGTGTTGAGTGAATATCTGCACTAAGAATCATATTTTGGACTCTGAAAGTGCATTTGAGAGCATTTCTGGCCTTCCAGTTGAAACTGTGTTGAGTGAATATCTGCACTAAAATCACTGTTTTGAAATCAAGTGCTTCTGAGAGAGTTTCTGGCCTTCTCTTGGAAACTCTGTGTTGAGTGAATATCTGCACTAAGAATCACTTTTTGGACTCTAAAGCGCATTTGAGAGCATTTCTGGCCTTCCAGTGAAACTCTGTGTTGTGTGAATATCTGCACTAAGAATCACTGTTTTGGACTCTGAAAGTTCATTTGAGAGCGTTTCTGGCCTTCCAGTGGAAACTCTGTGTTGAGTGAATATCTGCAGTAAGAATCACTTTTTGGACTCTGAAAGTGCATTTGAGAGCGTGTCTGGCCTTTTTTTTGGGAAACTTTCTGTTGAGTGAATGTCTGCACTAAGAATGACTACTTTGGTCTCTAAAGTGCATTGAGAGCGTTTTTGGCCTTCCAGTGGAAACTCTGTGTTTAGTGAATATCTGCAATAAGAATCACTTTTTGCACTCTGAAAGTGCATTTGAGAACGTTTCTGGCTATCTAGTGGAAACTCTGTGTTGAGTGAATATCTGCGCTGAGAATCACGTTTTTGTACTCTGAAAGTGCATTTGAGAGCGTTTCTGGCCTTCTAAACTCTGTGAAATATCTGCACAAAGAATCACTATTTTGGACTCTGAAAGTGCATTTAAACGTTTCTGGCCTTCCAGTGGAAACTTTGTGTTGAAATATCTGCCTTGAGAATCACTTTTTTGGACTCTGAAAGTCCATATTAGAGCGTTTCTGACCTTCTAGTGGAAACTCTGTGTTGAGTGAATATCTGCACTAAAAATCAATTTTTTTACTCTGAAAATGCATTTGGAGAGCGTTTCTGGCCTTCTGTGCTGAGTGAATATCTGAATAAGAATCACTTTTGGACTCTGAAAGTGCATTTGAGAGCGTTTCTGGCCTTCTAGTGGAAACTCTGTGTATAGTGAATAATTGCATAAAAATCAATTTTTTTACTCTGAAAGTGCATTTGACAGCGTTTCTGGCCTTCTAGTGGAAACTGTGTGTTGACTGAATATCTGCCCTGAGAATCACTTATTTTGGACTATGAAAGTGCATTTCAGAGCGTTTCTGGCCTTCTAGTGGAAACTGTGTGTTGACTAAATATCTGCCCTGAGAATCACTTATTTTGGACTATGAAAGTGCATTTCAGAGCGTTTCTGGCCTTCTAGTGGGAACTCTGTGTTGAGTGAATATCTGAATAAGAGTCACTTTTGGACTATGAAAGTGCATTTGAGAGAGTTTCTGGCCTTCTAGTGGAAAATCTGTGAAACTCTGTGTTGACTGAATATCTGCCCTAGGAATCAGTTATTTTGGACTATGAAAGTTGCATTTCAGACCGTTTCTGGCCTTCTAGTGGAAACTCTGTGTTAGTGAATATCTGAATAAGAATCACTTTTGGACTCTGAAAGTGCATTTGAGAGCGTTTCTGGCCTTCTAGTGTAAACTCTGTGTAGAGTGAATATCTGCACGAAGAATCACTATTTTGGACTCTGAAAGTGCATTTGACAGCGTTTCAGGCCTTCTAGTGGTAACACTGTGTATAGTGAATATCTGAATAAGAATCACTTTTTGGACTATCAAAGTGCATTTGAGAGCGTTTCTGGCCTTCTACTGGAAACTTTGTGTTGAGTGAATATCTGCCCTGAGAATCATTGTTTTGGACTCTGAAAGTGCATTTGAGAGCGTTTCTGGTCTTCCAGTGGAAACTCTGTGTTGAGTGATTATTTGCCCTGAGAATCACTGTTTTGGACTCTGAAAGTGCTTCTCAAGAGTTTCTGGCTTTCTACTGGAAAATTTGTGTGAAGCGAATATCTGCCTAAGAATCATTTTTGGACTCTAGTGGAAACTCTGTGTTTAGTGAATATTAGCACTAAAAGCACTTTTTGGGCTCTGAA
>JAFDVH010000129.1:0-10000 GCA_019176425.1 Megalops atlanticus
TGAAATTGAAAATGTTGCACTAGGGGTGTACACAAAACATTCTTTTTAATATTTCTCAAATGCTGCTTTAATCTATCTTGCAGACTGTTCTGCGTTTCCCCAATATATAAAATATGGCACATTTCACATTGTATGGCATAAATAACATTCTTTGTATGTACAGACAATCTTTGTGTGATTGGATGCCCTTTCTTCATTTTTCTGTTATAAATATAAGACTCAGTTTTAAAGTACTGAATTTCTTTATTCTGTGACACTTTGTTTTGCCCGGAATTTAGACTGAACAAGTAATTCCGCAAATTTTTATTTTTCCTATACGCAGAGATGACTCTGAATTTTTCCAATGGAGCAAATATGGATTGCATTTGTTTGAAATTTGTTTTAAACTTAGATTGAATCTCTCTGTTTGTCCTAGAATATGTAGTAATGAATGGGATAAGTTGTAAATTGTCATAGGAATCTCCCCTTAAGTCCTTTTCAATTCCCCTTAGTCCAGGGTTGTAATTAAAATCAGGCTCCAAATTAGGGTTACAACTCCATTTCAATTTATGTTTTCCTTTTTGTTTTAGGATCAGAGTTACAATTAAATTTGGGTTCTGACTTATCACCCCTAAAATTAGGGTTTAAAGTTCCATTAGGGTTAAGATCCGAATTAAAAACAATATCAGGGTTAGGGCTAGGCCCAAAGTTATACTTTAAACTAGAATTTAGCTTCCAATTAGGGTTAGATTGTGATTTAGGGCTATAACCAGAGTTAGGCCCAACCCTAGGGTTATGGTTATGGTTAGGGTTAGGGTTTGGGTTTGGGTTCCCCTTAGACCCAGCTTCCTGCTCACCAACGCCCTGAAGGTTCTGCCTGGGTCTAGGGTTGGGGTTAGGGTTGGGGTTAGGGTTGGGGTTGGGGTTGGGGTTAGGGTTAGGGTTGGGCCTAAAACTGTAATTGGAATTGCCAAAATTAGGGTTAGGGTTAGGGTTAGGGTTAGGGTTAGGGTTAGGGTTAGGGTTAGGTTTGGGGGTTTGGGTTGGGGTTAGGGTTGGTTAGGGTTAGGGTTAGGGTTGGTTAGGGTTAGGGTTAGGGTTATGTAGTTTTGTGAAATGGTCCCCTACATTGGTCTTTTCAGACTATGTAGTTGAAATGGGGAGCCCAAAGGCAGGGCACGGGCCGGCATGTTAAGCTGTACACTTATTCCAATGACCTTTCACTTTATTTTGTTATATCCTGAATCTCAGGTTCATTATTGCTCATGTAGGCCTTGTTACTCTTTCAGGTGTGTAATATTCACTGTATTTTTAAACACAACATTAGTAGCGTATGTTCAGGATCATAAGGTGTTTTTGACCTTTCGACCCTAGGCCTCCACACCCCGTCCAAGAGGCCTGCGAGATTTAGTTCTTTTTTTTATGAGTTTCCAAAAGCTTTCCTTTTTTTTTTGTATTTAGTGGGCCTTGTTTTCCCTTTTAGATGTGCAGTTTTCTAACACATCATTGGTAGCGTATGTCAGGGTCATAGGGTGTTCTGGCCTTTCAGCACTAGGCCACCACATCCCGTCCTGCCGGATTTAGTTTTTATTTCTTTTTAGGCCTCCACTGGCCTTCTCTTTCTATATTTTAGTTTTTATTGTAGTTTTCTTGCTGAGGTTTTAGTAGGCCCTGTTACTCTTTTTGATGTGCAAATTTTAACTGAATTTTTAGGACACATCATCAGTAGTGTACCTCAGGATCATCGGGTGTTTCGGCCTTTCAACACTATACACCCTCTCCTCTGGCGGCCAGCCCGGGGTGATCAGGCCTCGCTTGTGTCCCATGCCCAATGAATTTTAGTTTTTGTTTTATCTTTTTTTCATTCTATATTTTTAGCCTTATCCTAATGTTTTTGGTCACCCCCTTTTTTATCCTGCTTGCCATCTTTTTGTTGCAAATTATTTGGGTATTCTTTAGTTCTCTGCCATATCCTCCTTCTTCCTGGTCCCAGGTTTTGACGGTTCCTTTTTATTGAATTTTTTAAACAAGCCCAAACAAATCTTTTTGGCTGGTCAAAGGAAACGCGCTGGTGTAGTGCTCAATGGTCTGGTGTGTGAGTGGTGCTAGCCACCGGTAGAAGATTGGGCCACCATTTAAGGTCTGTAGGCCCCAGACCACCGTCCCTGCGTGCTGTCCAAGTGGACCCAGGGGGCTGGATACTTACTTTGCTCTACCCAAGTAATCTTTGTTAACACCGCAAGGTTACCCGATCACCTGAGTAGAGCCTGCGAGAGGGTCTCCTTCTGTGGGGCTTGCTCTGGTGTTTCCCCCAAGCAGACTGAGAATCTCACTGCTTTCCAGTTTCCCAGTCTGCTTGATCAGAACCCGGGGAAGGACAGAGTCCTGACTCCATCACCTCCCAGACAGCCCATCCATCCCGGGATGGCTTCCCTACCTGTTCCCAGGACCCAGACACTGGAACCCCGGGAAGCCATCAGGCCAGCCATGAACAGATCACAGCTCAAGTACCTCCTGCACCTAAGGCCCGTGCCCAAGTCTGTTCTCTTCGGACACGGTTTTAGTTTTTCCCCTCACAAACTAGGGTCGGGAAGGTAAGCAGTTGTACTTTCGTGCATCAGTAAAACGTCACCTCCCTTTATCTTTAACCCTGAGATATTCATCTCCCTTTCCAGCGGATGATTTCCCTACCTATTCCATTTCTGAGTCTTTCCCCATGTTGGTATCTTCGGGAACCTTTTTGTTTCTAATTTTAAATTTCCCCACATGGGTAGTTTGTTAGCGGATGTATATTTAGATATTATATATTTTTATACTTTAATTTGTACCCTTTTATTTATTTTATTGTTCTTTGAAATTAATTTTATTATTGCTCTTTATTCTTCCGGCCTCATTTTTTTAGTGAGTTGTCTCACAAGGAGTTGGGGTTGCCGGGTTTCTGGGCTGCCAAATTAGGGTTGACCCTTATTTTTTAGTTTTCTTCCCCACTTTGGGTTAAGATAGGGCTTTAGGGGTGTATCAAAAAACCGTTCGTTTTTATCTTTAATCGCCCGAGATATTATCCTTAGGGTTCCAGTTTAGGGCCTCTGCTCTTCATTTAAATTTCCAGATTATTATTCGAGGGTGATGTCCCAGAGTGCATTTTTTGCAGGGTTCCCCACCCAGGGATTGTTAGAGTTTAGGGTTCATTCTGGCCTTCAAGCCCTTGCTTTTAGGTTGGTGGAAAATGATTAGCATGGTGCTATTTTTATTAGTTATGCTTATGGTTAAGTCACCCCCAGTTTAGGGGTTGGTGGGTTTTTACCCAGAGCCCCAGATTAGTTAGCGCTATCTTTTAGTTCTGTCCAGCGACCCTTTTCGTAACATTTTGACTCAATTCTTATATATCTTTTCCATTAAAGCTAATTTTTTTGTGTCAAATGACAGGGTATCCCTCCGCCCGGTCATAACCCTAATGTTAAGTCTATGGGAATTCACCTTTTTGGCGTTTTCCGACACTTTTCGTACATTTTCATTACACTTTCCAACCACCAGGTGGCGCATGTGAGCACAGGTTCGTAATGATGCCAATCGTACTTTACTAGTAAAATTCATAATATTTAATCATCTGAGTTTACATTTTAGTCACAACTGGCGACTTAATTAACTAAAATGTTATTTTTATTAATGTCAAAACTCTGATGTGTCAATTCGTGGGCATGAAATACAGCATCACTTTATATTAAACTTGATGACATTTGATCTCGTTCTTAACTGAGTTAAGAAAAGCTGCATTTAGGTGACATTTGACATCATTATTAAAAAAAGTTAAGAAAAGCATCATTTTTGTTAAATCTGATGTCATTATTAACTGAGTTAAGAAAAGCATCATTTAGTTGAAAATTTAACATCGTTATTTTAAAAAGTTAAGAAAAGCATCGTTTTTGTGAAATTTGATATCATTTTTAACAAGCAAAGTTCAGAAAAACGTCATTTTATACGAAAGCGATGTCATTTTGATGACAATATTAACCTGGGTTAAACTTTAGGTCAAAGTCATTTAAAAATAATGACAGTTCAATTCTGCCTATACAATGAGCAGTATTCAAGTAGGCACTGGTCTGTGAATCGACTAAGTGTCAATTCATGTGCATGAATAAAAGCATCATTTCACGTGAAATTTGGCGTCATTCTAAATAACACGAGAAGGATCATTTAGATTAAAATTTAACATCGTTATTGTACAAAGTTAAGAAAAGCATCATTTTTGTGAAATTTGATGTCATTTTTAACAAGCAAAGTTCAGAAAAGCATCATTTTATAAGAAACGATGTCATTTTGATAACAATATTAACCTGGGTTAAACTTTAGGTCAAAATCATTTAAAAATGATAACAGTTTACTTCTGACTATACAATGAGCAGTATTCAAGTAGGCACTGGTCGTGAAAGCGACTAAGTGTCACTTGGCGTGCATGAATAAAAGCATCATTTTATGTGAAATTTGACACCATTCTAATTTTGAAGCATCATTGAAGTGAAATTTGGCGTCATTTTTAAAAAAAAGTAAAGAAAAGGCTTATTTTTGTGAAATGTGATGTCATTTTTAACAAGTTAAGTTCAGAAAAGCGTCATTTTATAAGAAATGATGTCATTTTGATAACAATATTAACCTGGGTTAGACTTGAGGTCAAAATCATTTAAAAATAATGACAGTTTAATTCTGCCTATACAATGAGCAGTATTCAAGTGGGCACTGGTCTGTGAATCGACTAAGTGTCAATTCGAGTGCCTGAATAAAACCATCATTTCACGTGAAATTTGGCGGCATTCTAAATAATACAAGAAGGATCATTTAGATGAAAATTTAACATCCTTATTTTACAAAGTTAAGAAAAGCATCATTTTTGTGAAATTTGATGTCATTTTTAACAAGCAAAGTTCAGAAAAGCGTCATTTTATGAGAAACAATGTCATTTTGATAACAATATTAACCTGGGTTAAACTTTAGGTCAAAGTCATTTAAAAATGATGACAGTTCAATTCTGCCTATACAATGAGCAGTATTCAAGTGGGCACTGGTCCGTGAAAGCGACCAAGTGTCACAGCGTGCGTGAATAAAAGCATCATTTCACGTGAAATTTGGCGTCATTCTAAATAATACGAGAAGGATCATTTAGATGAAAATTTAACATCCTTGTTTTAAAAAGTTAAGAAAAGTATCATTTTTGTTAAATTTGATGTCATTATTAACTGAGTTAAGAAAAGCGGCATTTAGGTGACATTTGACATCATTATTAAAAAAGTTAAGAAAAGCATCATTTTTGTTAAATCTGATGTCATTATTAACTGAGTTAAGAAAAGCATCATTTAGTTGAAAATTTAACATCGTTATTTTAAAAAGTTAAGAAAAGCATCGTTTTTGTGAAATTTGATGTCATTTTTAACAAGCAAAGTTCAGAAAAGCGTCATTTTATGAGAAAGCGATGTCATTTTGATAACAATATTAACCTGAGTTAAACTTTAGGTCAAAATCATTTAAAAATGATGACAGTTTAATTCTGCCTTTACAATGAGCAGTATTCAAGTGGGCACTGGTCTGTGAAGCGACTAAGTGTCACTTCGTGTGCGTGAATAAAAGCATCATTTCACGTGAAATTTGGCGGCATTCTAAATAATACGAGAAGGATCATTTAGATGAAAATTTAACATCGTTATTTTACAAAAAGTTAAGAAAAGCATCATTTTTGTTAAATTTGATGTCATTTTAACAAGCAAAGTTCAAAATAGCGTCATTTTATACAAAAGCGATGTCATTTTGATAACAATATTAACCTGGGTTAAACTTTAGGTCAAAGTCATTTAAAAATGATGACAGCTCAATTCTGCCTATACAATGAGCAGTATTCAAGTGGGCACTGGTCTGTGAAAGCGACTAAGTGTCACTTCACGTGCGTGAATAAAAGCATCATTTCACGTGAAATTTGGCGTCATTCTAAATAATACGAGAAGGATCATTTAGATGAAAATTTAACATCCTTGTTTTAAAAAGTTAAGAAAAGTATCATTTTTGTTAAATTTGATGTCATTATTAACTGAGTTAAGAAAAGCGGCATTTAGGTGACATTTGACATCATTATTAAAAAAGTTAAGAAAAGCATCATTTTTGTTAAATCTGATGTCATTATTAACTGAGTTAAGAAAAGCATCATTTAGTTGAAAATTTAACATCGTTATTTTAAAAAGTTAAGAAAAGTATCGTTTTTGTGAAATTTGATGTCATTTTTAACAAGCAAAGTTCAGAAAAGCGTCATTTTATATGAAACGATGTCATTTTGATAACAATATTAACCTGGGTTAAACTTGAGGTCAAAGTCATTTAAAAATGATGACAGTTTAATTCTGCCCATACAATGAGCAGTATTCAAGTAGGCACTGGTCTGTGAATCGACTAAGTGTCAATTCGAGTGCCTGAATAAAAGCATCATTTCACGTGAAATTTGACATCATTCCTAATTTTTGAAGCATCATTCAAGTGAAATTTGACATCATTTTTAAAAAAGTAAAGAAAAGGCTTATTTTTGTGAAATTTGATGTCATTTTTTAACAAGCAAAGTTCAGAAAAGCGTCATTTTATACGATATGATGTCATTTTGATAACAATATTAACCTGAGTTAGACTTGAGATCAAAATCATTTAAAAATTATGACAGTTCAATTCAGCCTATACAATGAGCAGTATTCAAGTGGGCACTGGTCTGTGAAGCGACAAAGTGTCACCGCGTGCGTGAATAAAAGCATCATATTTGTGAAATGAGACATCATTCTTAACTGAGTTAAGAAAAGCATCATTTAGGTGAAAATTTAACATTGTTATTTAAAAAAGTTAAGAAAAGCGTCATTCTAAATAATACGAGAAGGATCATTTAGGTGAAAATTTAACATGCTTGTTTTAAAAAGTTAGGAAAAGTATCATTTTTGTTAAATTTGATGTCATTATTAACTGAGTTAAGAAAAGCATCATTTAGGTGAAAATTTAACACCAGTATTTAAAAAAGCTAAGAAAAGCATCATTTTTTGTGAAATTTGATGTCATTATTAACTGAGTTAAGAGAATCATCATTTATGTGACACTTCACGTCATTGGTATTTCTGGAAAAAAGGTTTTTGATGGTTGCGATTGGATATCAGTGTGGCATTAGTGAAAGGTTAACACACGTCGACTTCTGATTGGTTTAAAAAAAAAGGAGGAAAATGCTGAGGATGTAGGGTAATGTAGTTGTCTGTATTAGTGATTCTGAGTCTAATTAGCTCCATGCTTCCAGGCAAAAAATGTGCCAAAATTCACCAGAGAGGAAAGGATACTACATTACCCAACATGCTGAGGATGTTGGGTAATGTAGTTGTTTATTTGTGCCTATTAGAATTATGAGTCTAAGTAGTTCTAAGCTTCCAGAAAAAAATGTGCCAAAATTCACCAGAGAGAGCACGGTCTCCTCTGTTTGAGTGTCATCTCCCGTCACTAGAAGCGCACGTGCGAGTTTGGGAGCCCTAGCTCATTGGCTTCCCATATCCGTGGGGAAAGCGTTACGTTGAGGCCTACACCATTGACTTAACGTTGCCTACAGTAATTACTTGGAAAAATTGCCAAAATTCACCAGAGAGGAGCACGGTCTCCAAAATTCACCAGGGTGTCATCTCCCGTCACTAGAAGTATTTTTGCACGTTTGGGAGCCCTAGCTCATTCTTCCCATATCCGTAGAAGCGTTACGTTGAGGCCTACCATTGACTTAACCTTGCCTACAGTAATTACTTGGAAAAATTGCAAAATTCACCAGGGTGGCGGTCTCCCACGTGTCATCTCCTGTCACGAGAATGTTACGTTTGAAGCCCTAGCTCATTGGCTTCCCATATCCGTGGGGAAATGTTACGTTGAGGCATACCATTGACTTTAAAACAGTAATAATTTGAAAAAATTGCCAAAATTCACCAGAGAGGAACACGGTCTCCATCGTTTCTGGTGTCATCTCCCGTCACTAGAAGCGCACGTGCCCAGTTTGGGAGCCCTAGCTCATTGGCTTCCCATATCCGTGGGAAAGCGTTACGTTGAGGCCTACCATTGACTTAACGTTGCCTACAGTAATTACTTGGAAAAATTGCCAAAATTCACCAGGGTGGAGCACGGTCTTAGTTTTTGCACGTGTCATCTCCTGTCACGAGAAGTGTGGCGCCACGTTTGAAGCCCTAGCTCATTGGCTTCCCATATCCGTGAAATGTTACGTTGAGGCATACCATTGACTTTACATTGCCTACAGTAATAATTTGAAAAAATTGCCAAAATTCACCAGAGAGAGCACGGTCTCCATCGTTTCTGGTGTCATCTCCCGTCACCAGAAAACACGTGGCAAGTTTGAAGCCGTATCTCTTTCCCTTTGGCATCTGTGAACTTACAAAGTTTGCACAACAGTCCCATTCAAATTTCACATAGGCGTGCCCGTGTTTTGGCCTCTCCCGAGAAACGGAGGAAGAGGCGCCCAAAAATACGCCCGGGAAGGTCGGGACCCTCTACCACATATCCAGCGCGTCGTCGGACATTTTGGGTCCGACGCCCCAAAAAAAACAGGCCTTACAGCACTCTAACACCTGCAGGAGGTCATTTTTTGTTGGTGGAAAAAATGAGGTCGGCACCAGAACGTCCGAGGACACGAAACTCGCACGCAGAAGCGTTCCAGGAGGCCGAGGCCATCCCCGAGTTTCAGGCAGCTGGCCGCCACGGGCGGCCCGTAGCGCCCCTAGAAAGTGCGATTTGGCACAACTTTGGAAGGTCGCGGCACGAGCTAGGAAAGTGCGATCGGGCCAAAACTCAGGATCCCAGTCGCCTCCCTCAGGAGTCTGACATAAGTGAGAGCCGGACCCGTAGTTCATTCGCAAGTAGCGAGTTATACACTTTGACCACAGGGGCGCCGCACAAAACCGGGACTCAGATATGCGGTACCGCTGGCGAGCGAGTCCAACAAAAGGGTCGTTTGCTCTGCAAAAAAGCGTTGGTTCAGTCTTAAAGCGCGCAAAAGTGAGTTGTGACACCTCAGCCTTAGACCACGGCAGGCGCCGCGCCGGGATCTGAACCATCCTGTGAAATGTCTAAGTGTCACTTTGCGTTCATGAAAAAAACATCATTCCACGTCATTTTTAACATCAAGGAAAATGATTTTGGTGGAACTTACCATCATTATTAAAACCAATACCCAAGGCGTTTAAGAAAAGCATTGTTTTGATTGAACTTGGCGTCATTCTAAAGAACAATATTATGGAAAGTGTCATTTTTTGTATGAAAGTTGATGTCAGCGGATAGTGAAAATTGATGTCATTTGTAATCTGAGGTTAAGAAAAGTGACATTTGGAAATTCGAAAAAAATCAGGTGAATCATTTAAAGTTTCTAAGCAAATAGGTTACAAATGACGTCAAGTTTAACCGTGGACTGCATCGCCGCCCTAGTGGTCAAAGTGGGGTACTGCATGCATTTTTACGAAAGTGTCGGAAATTACAACTAGCGTCAATAATTACTTTTTGGCCCCAAAAATTAATTAAATAAAATTTAGGGGTTAGGGGTTAGGGTTTAGGGTTAGGGTTAAAATTAAAATTAAAATTAAAAAAATTAAAAAATTAAAATTAAAATTAAAATTAAAATTAAAATTAAAATTAAAATTAAAATTAAAATTAAAAAAATTAAAATTAAAATTAAAATTAAAATTAAAATTAAAATTAAAATTAAAATTAAAATTAAAATTAAAATTAAAAAATTAAAATTAAAATTAAAATTAAAATTAAAATTAAAATTAAAATTAAAATTAAAATTAAAATTAAAAAAAATTAAAATTAAAATTAAAATTAAAATTAAAATTAAAAAATTAAAATTAAAATTAAAATTAAAATTAAAATTAAAATTAAAATTAAAATTAAAATTAAAATTAAAATTAAAATTAAAATTAAAAATTAAAATTAAAATTAAAATTAAAATTAAAATTAAAAAATTTAAAATTAA
>JAFDVH010000130.1:0-15338 GCA_019176425.1 Megalops atlanticus
CTAAAATCACTTTTTTGACTCTGAAGTGCATTTCAGAGCTTACTGGCCTTTTACTGGGAAAATCTGTGTGAGTGAATATCTCCACTAACAATCACTTTTTTGGACTCTGAAAATGCATTTGAGAGCGTTTCTGGCCTCTCCAGAAAACTCTGTGTTGAGTGAATATCTGCAGTAAGAATCACTTTTTGAAAATCTGAAAGTGCATTTTGAGAGCGTTTCGGCCTTCCAGTGAAACTCTGTGTTGAGGAATATCTGCACTAGAATCAATTTTGACTCTGAAAGTGCATTTGAGAGAGTTTCTGGCCTTCCAGTGAAAACTCTGTGTTGAGTGAATGTCTGCAGTAAGAATCACTTATTTGTACTTTGAAAGTTCATTTGAGAGCGTTTCTGGCCTTCCAGTGAAAACTCTGTGTTGAGTGAATATCTGCAGTAAGAATCAATTTTTTGACTCCAAAAGTGCATTTGAGAGCCGTTTTCTGGCCTTCCAGTGAAAACTCTGTGTTGAGGAATATCTGCAGTAAGAATCACTTTTTTGACTCTGAAAGTGCATTTGAGAGCGTTTCTGGCTCTCCAGTGAAACTCTGTGTTGAGTGAATATCTGTAGTAAGAATCATTTTGACTCTCAAAGTGCATTTGAGAAGGTTTCTGTCCTTCCAGTGGAAAATCTGTGTTGAGTGAATATCTGCACTAAGAATCACTCTTTTGGACTCAGAAAGTGCTTTTGAGAAGGTTTCTGGCCATCTACTGTAAACTCTGTGTTGAGTGAATATCTGCACTAAGAATCACTTTTTTGACTCGTAAAAGTGCATTTGAGAGCGTTTCTGGCCATCCACTGAAAACTATGTGTTGAGTGAATATCTGCACTAAGAATCACTTTTTTGGACTCTGAAAGTGCATTTGAGAGCGTTTTCTGGCCTTCCAGTGGAAACTCTGTGTTGAGTGAATATCTGCAGTGAAATCAATTTTTGGACTCTGAAAGTGCATTTGAGAGCGTTTGGCCTTACAGGAAACTCTGTGTTGAGTGAATATCTGCAGTAAAAATCAATTTTGACTCAGAAAGTGCTTTTGAGAGCGTTTTCTGGCCTTCCAGTGGAAAACCCTGTGTTGAGGGAATATCTGTAGTAAGAATCAATTTTTGACTTGAAAGTGCATTTGAGAGCGTTTCTGGCCTTCCAGTGGAAACTCTGTGTTGAGGAATATCTGCACTAAGAATCACTTTTGGACTCTGAAAGTGCATTTGAGAAGGTTTCTGGCCATCTACTGTAAACTATGTGTTGAGTGAATATCTGCACTAAGCATCACTTTTTGACTCTGAAAGTGCTTTGAGAGCGTCTTCTGGCCATCCACTGGAAACTATGTGTTGAGTGAATATCTGCACTAAGAATCACTTTTTGGACTCTGAAAGTGCATTTGAGAGCGTTTCTGGCCTTTTTGTGAAAACTCAGTGTTGAGTGAATATCTGCAGTGAAAATCAATTTTTGGACTCTGAAAGTGCATTTGAGAGCGTTTTCTGGCTTTCCAGTGGAAACTCTGTGTTGAGTGAATATCTGCAGAAAATCAATTTTGACTCTGAAAGCATTTGAGAGCGTTTCTGGCCTTCTGTGGAACTCTGTGTTGAGTGAATATCTGCACTAAGAATCAATTTTTGGACTCTGAAAGTGCTTCTGAGAGCTTCTGGCCTTCCAATGAAAAACTCTGTGTTGAGGAATATCTGCAGTGAGAATCAATTTTTTGACTCTGAAAGTGCATTTGAGAGCGTTTCTGGCCTTCCAGTGAAACTCTGTGTGGAGTGAATATCTGCAGTAAGAATCACTTTTTGTACTCTGAAAGTGCATTTGAGAGCGTTTTCTGGCCTTCCAGTGGAAACTCTGTGTTGAGTGAATATCTGCACTAAGAATCACTTTTTTTGACTCTGAAAGTTCATTTGAGAGTTTTTTGGCCTCCCAGTGGAAACTCTGTGTTGAGTGAATATCTGCCCTAAGAATCACTTTTTGACTCTGAAAATGCATTTGAGAGCGTTTCTGGCCTTCCAGTGAAAATCTGTGTTGAGTGAATATCTGCAGTAAGAATCAATTTTGGACTCTGAAAGTGCATTTGAGAGCATTTCTGGCCTTCAGTGAAAAACTCTGTGTTGAGTGAATATCTGCACTAAGAATCAATTTTTGACTCTGAAAGTGCATTTGAGAGCGTTTCTGGCCTTCCAGTGGAAACTCTGTGTTGAGTGAATATCTGTAGTAAGAATCAATTTTTTGGACTTTGAAAGTGCATTTGAGAAGGTTTCTGGTCCCATCCACTGTAAACTATGTGTTGAGTGAATATCTGCACTAAGAATCATTTTTTGACTCCGAAAGTGCTTTTGAGAGCGTTTCTGACCATCCACTGTAAACTACTGTGTTGAGTGAATATCTGTACTAAGAATCAATCCAGTTTTTGACTCAGAAAGTGCTTTTGAGAGCTTTTCTGGCCATCCACTGAAAACTATGTGTTGAGTGAATATCTGCACTAAGAATCACTTTTTTGACCTGAAAGTGCATTTGAGAGCGTTTCTGGCCTTCCAGTGAAAACTCTGTGTTGAGTGAATATCTGCACTGAAAATCACTTTTTGGACTCTGAAAGTGCATTTGAGAGCGTTTCTGGCCTTCCAGTGGAAACTCTGTGTTTAGTGAATATCTGCACTAAGAATCACTTTTTGACTCTGAAAGTGTATTTGAGAGCGTTTTGGCCTTCCATGAAACTATGTGTTGAGTGAATATCTGCACTAAGAATCACTTTTGGACTCTGAAAGTGCATTTGAGAGCGCTTCTGGCCTTCCAGTGAAAACTCTGTGTTGGAGTGAATATCTGTAGTAAGAATCAATTTTTGGACTCTGAAAGTGCATTTGAGAGCGTTTTGGCCTTCCAGTGGAAACTCTGTTTGGAGGGAATATCTGCAGTAAGAATCAATTTTTTGTACTCTGAAAGTGCATTTGAGAAGGTTTCTGTCCATCTACTGTAAACTCTGTGTTGAGTGAATATCTGCACTAAGCATCACTTTTTTGACTCCAAAGTGCTTTTGAGAGCGCTTTCTGGCCATCCACTGTAAACTATGTGTTGAGTGAATATCTGCACTAACATCACTTTTTTGACTCTGAAAGTGCATTTGAGAGCGTTTCTGGCCTTCCAGTGAAAACTCAGTGTTGAGTGAATATCTGCAGTGAAATCAATTTTTGGACTCTGAAAGTGCATTTGAGAGTGCTTTCTGGCTTCCAGTGGAAACTCTGTGTTGAGTGAATATCTGCAGTGAGAATCACTTTTGGACTCTGAAAGTGCATTTGAGAGCGTTTCTGGCCTTCCAGTGAAACCTGTGTTGAGTGAATATCTGCACTAAGAATCAATTTTGGACTCTGAAAGTGCATTTGAGAGCGTTTCTGGCCTTCCAGTGAACTCTGTGTTGAGGAATATCTGCACTAAGAATCACTTTTTTGGACTCAGAAAGTGCTTCTGAGAGCGTTTCTGGCCTTCCAATGAAAACTCTGTGTTGAGCGAATATCTGCACTGAGAATCACTTTTTGGACTCTGAAAGTGCATTTGAGAGCGTTTTGGCCTTCCAGTGAAAACTCTGTGCTGAGTGAATATCTGCAGTGAGAATCAATTTTTGACTCTGAAAGTGCATTTGAGAGCGTTTCTGGCCTTCCAGTGAAAACTCTGTGTTGAGTGAATATCTGCAGTAAGAATCAATTTTTGAATCTGAAAGTGCATTTGAGAGCGGTTCTGGCCTTCCAGTGGAAAATCTGTGTTGAGTGAATATCTGCACTAAGAATCACACTTGGACTCCTGAAAGTTCATTTGAGAGCGTTTCTGGCCTTCTACTGAAAACTCTGTGTTGAGCGAATATCTACACTAAGAATCAATTTTTTTGGACTCTGAAAATGCATTTGAGAGCGTTTCTGGCCTTCCAGTGAAAACTCTGTGTTGAGTGAATATCTGCAGTAAGAATCAATTTTTGGACTCTGAAAGTGCATTTGAGAGCGTTTCTGGCCTTCCAGTGAAAACTCTGTGTTGAGTGAATATCTGCACTAAAATCACTTTTTGGACTCCAAAGTTCATTTGAGAGCTGCTTGCCTTCCAGTGAAACTCTGTGTTGAGTGAATATCTGCACTAAGAATCAATTTTTGGACTCTGGAAAAGTGCATTTGAGAGCTTGTCTGGCCTTCTACTGAAAGCTCTGTGTTGAGTGAATATCTGTAAGAATCAATTCTTGGACTCTGAAAGTGCATTTGAGAGCGTTTTGGCCTTCCAGTGGAAACTCTGTGTTGAGTGAATATCTGCACTAAGAATCACTTTTGACACCGAAAGTTCATTTGAGAGCGTTTCAGGCCTTCCATTGGAAACTCTGTGTTCAGTGAATATCTGCACTAAAAATCACTTTTTTGGACTCTGAAAGTGCATTTGAGAGAGTTACTGACCTTCTACTGAAAACTCTGTGTGGAGTGAATATCTCCACTAACAATCACTTTTTGACTCTGAAAATGCATTTGAGAGCGTTTCTGGCCTTCCAGTGAAAACTCTGTGTTGAGTGAATATCTGCAGTGAGAATCAATTTTTGGACTCTGAAAGTGCATTTGAGAGCGTTTCTGGCCTTCCAGTGGAAACTCCTGTGTTGAGTGAATATCTGCAGTAAGAATCAATTTTTGTACCTGAAAGTGCATTTGAGAGCGTTTTCTGGCCTTCCAGTGGAAAATCTGTGTTGAGTGAATATCTGCACTAAGATTCACACTTTTGACTCCAAAAGTTCATTTGAGAGCGTTACTGGCCTCCTAGTGGAAACTCTGTGTGGAGTGAATATCTACACTAACAATCAATTTTTGGACTCTGAAAATGCATTTGAGAGCGTTTCTGGCCTTCCAGTGAAAACTCTGTGTTGAGTGAATATCTGCAGAGAATCAATTTTGGACTCTGAAAGTACATTTGAGAGCGTTTCTGCCTTCCAGTGGAAACTCTGTGTTGAGTGAATATCTGCAGTAAGAATCAATTTTTGACTCTGAAAGTGCATTTGAGAGCGTTTCTGGCCTTCCAGTGGAAACTCTGTGTTGAGTGAATATCTGCACTAAGAATCACTTTTTTGACTCCGAAAGTGCTTTGAGAGCGTTTCTGGCCTTCCAGTGAAAACTCTGTGTTGAGTGAATATCTGCACTAAGAATTAATTTTTGGACTCTGAAAGTGTATTTGAGAGCGTTTCTGGTCTTCCAGTGGAAACTCTGTGTTGAGTGAATATCTCCACTAAGAATCACTTTTTGACTCTGAAAATGCATTTGAGAGCGGTTCTGGCTTTCCAGTGAAAACTCTGTGTTGAGTGAATATCTGCAGTGAAAATCATTTTTGACTCTGAAAGTGCATTTGAGAGCGTTTCTGGCCTTCCAGTGAAAACTCTGTGTTGAGTGAATATCTGCAGTGAAAATCACTTTTTTGACTTTGAAAGTGCATTTGAGAGCGTTTCTGGCCTTCCAGTGAAAAATCTGTGCTGGAGTGAATATCTGTAGGAAGAATCAATTTTTTGACTCTGAAAGTGCATTTGAGAAGGTTTCTGTCCATCTACTGGAAACTATGTGTTGAGTGAATATCTGCACTAACAATCACTTTTTTGACTCTGAAAGTGCATTTGAGAGCGCTTTCTGGCCTTCCAGTGGAAACTCTGTGTTGAGTGAATATCTGCAGTAAGAATCAATTTTTGTACTCTGAAAGTGCATTTGAGAGCGTTTCTGGCCTTCCAGTGGAAACTCTGTGTTGAGTGAATATCTGCACTAAGATTCACACTTTTGGACTCCAAAAGTTCATTTGAGAGCGTTACTGGCCTCCTACTGGAAACTCTGTGGAGTGAATATCTGCACTAACAATCAATTTTTGACTCTGAAAATGCATTTGAGAGCGTTTTCTGGCCTTCCAGTGAAAAACTCTGTGTTGAGTGAATATCTGCAGTGAGAATCAATTTTTGGACTCTGAAAGTGCATTTGAGAGCGCTTCGGCATTCCAGTGGAAACTCTGTGTTGAGTGAATATCTGCACTAAGAATCACTTTTTGAACTCTGAAAGTGTATTTGAGAGCGTTTCTGGCCTTCCAGTGGAAACTCTGTGTTGAGTGAATATCTGTAGTAAGAATCAATTTTTGACTCTCAAAGTGCATTTGAGAGCGTTTCTGGCCTTCTACTGGAAGCTCTGTGTGGAGTGAATATCTGTAGTAAGAATCAATTTTTGGACTCCAAAAGTGCATTTGAGAGCGTTTCTGGCATTCCAGTGGAAACTCTGTGTTGAGTGAATATCTGCACTAAGAATCACTTTTTGAACTCTGAAAGTGCATTTGAGAGCGTTTCTGGCCTTCCAGTGGAAACTCTGTGTTGAGTGAATATCTGCAGTAAGAATCAACTTTTGGACTCTGAAAGTGAATTTGACAGCGCTTTCTGGCCTTCCAGTGGAAACTCTGTGTTGAGTGAATATCTGTAGAAAGAATCAATTTTTTGACTCTGAAAGTGCATTTGAGAGCGTTTCTGGCCTTCCAGTGAAAACTCTGTGTTGAGTGAATATCTGCAGAGAATCACTTTTGGACTCTGAAAGTGCATTTGAGAGCGTTACTGGCCTTCCAGTGGAAACTCTGTGTGGAGTGAATATCTGCAGTAAGAAAATCAATTTGACTCCAAAAGTGCATTTGAGAGCGTTTTGGCCTTCCAGTGGAAACTCTGTGTTGAGTGAATATCTGCAGTGAGAATCACTTTTTGGACTCTGAAAATGCATTTGAGAGCGTTTCTGGCCTTCAGTGGAAACTCTGTGTTGAGTGAATATCTGCACTAAGAATCACTTTTTTTTGACTCCGAATATCTGGTGCATTTGAGAGCGTTTCTGGCCTTCCAGTGAAAACTCTGTGTTGAGTGAATATCTGCAGGAGAAACACTTTTTGGACTCTGAAAGTGCATTTGAGAGAGTTTTTGGCTTTCCAGTGGAAACTCTGTGTTGAGTGAATATCTGCAGTGAGAATCACTTTTTTGGACTCTGAAAGTGCATTTGAGAGCGTTTCTGGCCTTTCCAGTGGAAACTCTGTGTTGAGTGAATATCTGCACTAAGAATCACTTTTTGGACCTCAAAGTGCATTTGAGAGCGTTTCTGGCCTTCCAGTGAAAAACTCTGTGTTGAGTGAATATCTGCAGTGAGAAACACTTTTGACTCTGAAAGTGCATTTGAGAGCGTTTCTGGCCTTCCAGTGGAAACTCTGTGTGAGTGAATATCTCCACTAAGAATCACTTTTTGACTCTGAAAGTTCATTTGAGAGCGTTTCTGGCCTTCCAGTGAAAACTCTGTGTTGAGTGAATATCTGCACTAAGAATCACTTTTTTGGACTCCAAAAGTGCATTTGAGAGCGTTTCGGCCTTCCAGTGGAAACTCTGTGTTGAGTGAATATCTGCACTAAGAATCACTTTTTGGACTCTGAAAGTGTATTTGAGAAGGTTTGGCCTTCCAGTGGAAACTCTGTGTTGAGTGAATATCTGTAGTAAGAATCATTTTTGACTCAAAGTGCATTTGAGAGCGTTTTCTGGCCTTCCAGTGGAAAATCTGTGTTGAGTGAATATCTGCACTAAGAATCACTTTTTGACTCAGAAAGTGCATTTGAGAAGGTTTCTGGCCATCTACTGTAAACTCTGTGTTGAGTGAATATCTGCACTGAAAAATCACTTTTTGGACTCCAAAGTGCATTTGAGAGCGTTTCTGGCCATCCACTGTAAACTATGTGTTGAGTGAATATCTGCACTAAGAATCACTTTTTGGACTCTGAAAGTGCATTTGAGAGCGTTTCTGGCCTTCTTGTGAAAACTCTGTGTTGAGTGAATATCTGCAGTGAAAATCAATTTTTGGACTCTGAAAGTGCATTTGAGAGCGTTTCTGACCTTCCAGTGGAAACTCTGTGTTGAGTGAATATCTGCAGTAAAAATCAATTCTTGACATTGAAAGTGCTTTTGAGAGCGTTTCTGGCCTTCCAGTGAAAACTCTGTGTTGAGTGAATATCTGCAGTAAGAATCACTTTTTTGGACTCCAAAAGTTCATTTGAGAGCATTACTGGCCTTCTACTGGAAACTCTGTGTGGAGTGAATATATGCAATAAGAATCAATTTTTTGGACTCTGAAAATGCATTTGAGAGCTTTTCTGGCCTTCTACTGGAAGCTCTGTGTGAAGTGAATGTCTGTAGTAAGAATCAATTTTTTGGACTCTGAAAGTGCATTTGAGAGCGTTTCTGGCCTTCCAGTGGAAACTCTGTGTTTAGTGAATATCTGTAGTAAGAATCAATTTTTTGGACTCTGAAAGTGCATTTGTGAGCGTTTCTGGCCTTCCAGTGGAAAATCTGTGTTGAGTGAATATCTCCACTAAGAATCACTTTTTTGGACTCTGAAAGTGCATTTGAGAGCGTTCTAACCTTCCAGTGGAAACTCTGTGTTGAGTGAATATCTGCGCTAAGAATCACTTTTTTTGACTTTGAAAGATCATTTGAGAGCTTTCTGACCTTCCAGTGGAAACTCTGTGTTTAGTGAATATCTGCACCTAAAATCACTTTTTGGAGTCCAAAAGTTCATTTGAGAGTTTCTTGGCCATCCATTGGAAACTCTGTGTTTAGTGAATATCTGCACTAAAATCAATTTTTGGACTCTGAAAGTGCATTTGAGAGCGTTACTGGCCTTCTACTGGAAACTCTGTGTTGAGTGAATATCTCCACTAACAATCACTTTTTGGACTCTGAAAATGCATTTGAGAGCGTTTTGGCCTTCCAGTGAAAACTCTGTGTTGAGTGAATATCTGCAGTGAGAATCAATTTTTGGACTCTGAAAGTGCATTTGAGAGCGTTTCTGGCTTTCCAGTGGAAACTCTGTGTTGAGAGGAATATCTGCACTGAGAATCAATTTTTGGACTCTGAAAGTGCATTTGAGAGCATTTCTGGCCTTTCAGTGGAAACTCTGTGTTGAGTGAATATCTGCACTAAGAATCACTTTTTGTACTCTGAAAGTGCATTTGAGAGCGTTTCTGGCCTTCCAGTGAAAACTCTGTGTTGAGTGAATATCTGCACTAAGAATCACTTTTGGACTCCAAAGTGCATTTGAGAGCGTTTCGGGCCTTCCAGTGGAAACTCTGTGTTGAGTGAATATCTGCACTAAGAATCAATTTTTGGACTCTGAAAGTGTATTTGAGAGCGCTTCTGGCCTTCCAGTGGAAACTCTGTGTTGAGTGAATATCTGTAGTAAGAATCAATTTTTGGACTCTCAAAGTGCATTTGAGAGCGTTTCTGGCCGTCCAGTGGAAAATCTGTGTTGAGTGAATATCTGCACTAAGAATCACTTTTGACTCAGAAAGTGCATTTGAGAAGGTTTCTGGCCATCTACTGTAAACTATGTGTTGAGTGAATATCTGCACTAAGAATCACTTTTTGACTCGAAAGTGAATTTGAGAGCGTTTCTGGCCATCCACTGGAAACTCTGTGTTGAGTGAATATCTGCACTAAGCATCACTTTTTTGACTCTGAAAGTGCATTTGAGAGCGCTTCTGGCCTTCTTGTGAAAACTCTGTGTTGAGTGAATATCTGCAGTAAAAATCAATTTTTGGACTCTGAAAGTGCATTTGAGAGCGTTTTCTGCCTTCCAGTGGAAACTCTGTGTTGAGTGAATATCTGCAGTGAAAATCAATTTTTGGACTCAGAAAGTGCTTTTGAGAGCGTTTCTGGCAATCTTGTGAACTCTGTGTTGAGTGAATATCTGCACTAAGAATCACTTTTTTTGACTCGAAAGTGCATTTGAGAGCGTTTCTGGCCTTCCAGTGGAAAATCTGTGTTGATTGAATATCTGCACTAAGAATCACTTTTTGGACTCTGAAAGTGCATTTGAGAAGGTTTCTGTTCATCTACTGTAAACTATGTGTTGAGTGAATATCTGCACTAAGCATCACTTTTTTGACTCTGAAAGTGCTTTTGAGAGCGTTTCTGGCCATCCACTGTAAACTATGTGTTGAGTGAATATCTGCACTAAGCATCACTTTTTTTGGACTCTGAAAGTGCATTTGAGAGCGCTTTCTGGCCTTTCCAGTGAAAACTCAGTGTTGAGTGAATATCTGCAGTGAAAATCAATTTTTGGACTCTGAAAGTGCATTTGAGAGCGTTTCTGGCTTTCCAGTGAAACTCTGTGTTGAGTGAATATCTGCAGTGAGAATCACTTTTGGACTCTGAAAGTGCATTTGAGAGCGTTTCTGGCCTTCCAGTGAAAACTCTGTGTTGAGTGAATATCTGCAGTGAAAATCAATTTTTGGACTCTGAAAGTGCATTTGAGAGGTTTCTGGCCTTCCAGTGTAAACTCTGTGTTGAGTGAATATCTGCACTAAGAATCACTTTTTGGACTCAGAAAGTGCTTCTTGAGAGCGTTTCTGGCCTTCCAATGAAAAACTCTGTGTTGAGCGAATATCTGCAGTGAGAATTTGAGAGACTTTTGGACTCTGAAAGTGCATTTGAGAGCGTTTCTGGCCTTCCAGTGGAAACTCTGTGTGAGTGAATATCTGCAGTAAGAATCAATTTTTTGTACTCTGAAAGTGCATTTGAGAGCGTTTCTGGCCTTCCAGTGGAAACTCTGTGTTGAGTGAATATCTGCACTAAGATTCACACTTTTGGACTCCAAAAGTTCATTTGAGAGCGTTACTGGCCTCCTACTGGAAACTCTGTGTTGAGTGAATATCTGCCCTAACAATCAATTTTTTTGGACTCTGAAAATGCATTTGAGAGCGTTTCTGGCCTTCCAGTGAAAACTCTGTGTTGAGTGAATATCTGCAGTGAGAATCAATTTTTGGACTCTGAAAGTGCATTTGAGAGCGTTTTGGCCTTCCAGTGGAAAATCTGTGTTGAGTGAATATCTGCACTAAGAATCACTTTTGGACCAGAAAGTGCTTCTGAGAGCGTTTCTGGCCTTCCAGTGGAAACTCTGTGTTGAGGAATATCTGTAGTAAGAATCAATTTTTTGGACTTTGAAAGTGCATTTGAGAAGGTTTCGGCCATCTACTGTAAACTATGTGTTGAGTGAATATCGGCACTAAAAACATCACTTTTTGGACTCCGAAAGTGCTTTTGAGAGCTTTCTGGCCATCCACTGTAAACTATGTGTTGAGTGAATATCTGCACTAAGCATCACTTTTTTGACCCGAAAGTGCATTTGAGAGTTTCTGGCCATCCACTGTAAACTATGTGTTGAGTGAATATCTGCACTAAGCATCACTTTTTGACTCTGAAAGTGCATTTGAGAGCGTTTTGGCCTTCCAGTGAAAACTCTGTGTTGAGTGAATATCTGCAGGAAGCATCAATTTTTGGACTCTGAAAGTGCATTTGAGAGCGTTTCTGGCTTTCCAGTGGAAAATCTGTGTTGAGTGAATATCTGCACTAAGATTCACACTTTGGACTCCAAAAGTTCATTTGAGAGCGTTACTGGCCTCCTACTGAAACTCTGTGTGGAGGAATATCTACACTAACAATCAATTTTTTTGGACTCTGAAAATGCATTTGAGAGCGTTTCTGGCCTTACAGTGAAAACTCTGTGTTGAGTGAATATCTGCAGTGAGAATCAATTTTTGACTCTGAAAGTACATTTTGAGAGCGTTTCTGGCCTTCCAGTGAAAACTCTGTGTTGAGTGAATATCTGCACTAAAAATGACTTTTTGGACTCTGAAAGTGTATTTGAGAGCGTTTCTGGCCTTCCAGTGGAAACTCTGTGTTGAGTGAATATCTGAGTAAGAATCAATTTTGACTCTCAAAGTGCATTTGAGAGCTTGTCTGGCCTTCTACTGGAAAGCTCTGTGTGGAGTGAATGTCTGTAGTAAGAATCAAATTTTTGGACTCTGAAAGTGCATTTGAGAGCGTTTCTGGCCTTCCAGTGGAAACTCTGTGTTTAGTGAATATCTGCACTAAAAATCACTTTTTTGACACCGAAAGTTCATTTGAGAGCGCTTTCAGGCCTTCCATTGGAAACTCTGTGTTCAGTGAATATCTGCACTAAAAAATCACTTTTGACTCTGAAAGTGCATTTGAGAGCGTTACTGACCTTCTACTGGAAACTCTGTGGGAGTGAATATCTCCACTAATAATCACTTTTTTTTTGACTCTGAAAATGCATTTGAGAGCTTTCTGGCCGTCCAGTGGAAACTATGTGTTGAGTGAATATCTGCAGTAAGAATCAATTTTTTGTACTCTGAAAGTGCATTTGAGAGCGTTTCTGGCTTTCCAGTGGAAAATCTGTGTTGAGTGAATATCTGCACTAAGATTCACACTTTTGGACTCCAAAAGTTCATTTGAGAGCGTTACTGGCCTCCTACTGGAAACTCTGTGGAGTGAATATCTACACTAACAATCAATTTTTTTGGACTCTGAAAATGCATTTGAGAGCGTTTTCTGGCCTTCCAGTGAAAACTCTGTGTTGAGTGAATATCTGCAGTGAGAATCAATTTTTGGACTCTGAAAGTACATTTGAGAGCGTTTCTGCCTTTCCAGTGGAAACTCTGTGTTGAGTGAATATCTGCAGTGAGAATCACTTTCTTGGACTCTGAAAGTGCGTTTGAGAGCGTTTCTGGCCTTTCAGTGGAAACTCTGTGTTGAGTGAATATCTGCACTAAGAATCACTTTTGGACATCGAGTGTAATTGAGAGCGTTTTCTGGCCTTCCAGTGAAAACTCTGTGTTGAGGAATATCTGCACTAAGAATTACTTTTTTTTGACTCTGAAAGTGTATTTGAGAGCTTTCTTTCTGGTCTTCCAGTGGGAAACTCTGTGTGGAGGAATATCTCCACTAACAATCACTTTTTGGACTCTGAAAATGCATTTGAGATGCTTTGGCCGGGTCCAGTGAAAACTCTGTGTTGAGTGAATATCTGCAGTGAAAATCAATTTTTGGACTCTGAAAGTGCATTTGAGAGCGTTTCTGGCCTTCCAGTGAAAACTCTGTGTTGAGTGAATATCTGCAGTGAAAATCAATTTTTGGACTTTGAAAGTGCATTTGAGAGCGTTTCTGGCCTTCCAGTGGAAACTCTGTGTTGAGTGAATATCTGTAGGAAGAATCAATTTTTTGGACTCTGAAAGTGCATTTGAGAAGGTTTCTGTCCATCTACTGTAAACTATGTGTTGAGTGAATATCTGCACTAAGCATCACTTTTTTGGACTCCGAAAGTGCCTTTGAGAGCGTTTTCTGGCCATCCAGTGGAAACTCTGTGTTGAGTGAATATCTGCAGTAAGAATCAATTTTTGTACTCTGAAAGTGCATTTGAGAGCGTTTCTGGCCTTCCAGTGGAAAATCTGTGTTGAGTGAATATCTGCACTAAGATTCACACTTTGACTCCAAAGTTCATTTGAGAGCGTTACTGGCCTCCTACTGAAACTCTGTGTGAGTGAATATCTGCACTAACAATCAATTTTTGGACTCTGAAATGCATTTGAGAGCGTTTCTGGCCTTCCAGTGAAAACTCTGTGTTGAGTGAATATCTGCAGTGAGAATCAATTCTTGGACTCTGAAAGTGCATTTGAGAGCGTGCTGGCATTCCAGTGGAAACTCTGTGTTGAGTGAATATCTGCACTAAGAATCACTTTTTGAACTCTGAAAGTGTATTTGAGAGCGTTTCTGGCCTTCCAGTGGAAACTCTGTGTTGAGTGAATATCTGTAGTAAGAATCATTCTTTGGACTCTCAAAGTGCATTTGAGAGCGTTTCTGGCCCTTCTACTGGAAGCTCTGTGTGGGAGTGAATATCTGTAGTAAGAATCAAATTTTTGGACTCCAAAGTGCATTTGAGAGCGTTTTCGGCATTCCAGTGGAAACTCTGTGTTGAGTGAATATCTGCACTAAGAATCACTTTTTTGAACTCTGAAAGTGTATTTGAGAGCGTTTCTGGCCTTCCAGTGGAAACTCTGTGTTGAGTGAATATCTGTAGTAAGAATCAATTTTTTGGACTCTCAAAGTGCATTTGAGAGCGTTTCTGGCCTTCTACTGGAAGCTCTGTGTGGAGTGAATATCTGTAGTAAGAATCAATTTTTTGGACTCTGAAAGTGAATTTGACAGCGTTTCTGGCCTTCCAGTGGAAACTCTGTGTTTAGTGAATATCTGTAGAAAGAATCAATTTTTTGGACTCCGAAAGTGCATTTGAGAGCGTTTCTGGCCTTCCAGTGAAAACTCTGTGTTGAGTGAATATCTGCAGAGAAACACTTTTGGACTCTGAAAGTGCATTTGAGAGCGTTCTGGCCTTCCAGTGGAAACTCTGTGTGGAGTGAATATCTGCAGTGAGAATCACTTTTTGGACTCTGAAAGTGCATTTGAGAGCGTTTCAGGCCTTTCGGTGGAAACTCTGTGTTGAGTGAATATCTGCACTAAGAATCACTTTTTTTGACTCCGAAAGTGCATTTGAGAGCGTTTCTGGCCTTCCAGTGAAAACTCTGTGTTGAGTGAATATCTGCAGTGAGAAACACTTTTTGGACTCTGAAAGTGCATTTGAGAGCGTTTCTGCCTTCCAGGAAACTCTGTGTGGAGTGAATATCTCAACTAACAATCACTTTTTTGGACTCTGAAATGCATTTGAGAGCGTTTTCTGGCCTTCCAGTGAAACTCTGTGTTGAGTGAATATCTGCAGTGAAAATCACTTGGACTCTGAAAGTGCATTTGAGAGCGTTTGGCTTTCCAGTGGAAACTCTGTGTTGAGTGAATATCTGCAGTAAGACTCAATTTTTGGACTCTGAAAGTGCATTTGAGATGGTTTCTGTCCATCTACTGTAAACTATGTGTTGAGTGAATATCTGCACTAAGCATCACTTTTTTTGACTCCAAAGTGCCTTTGAGAGCGTTTCTGGCCTTCTTGTGAAAACTATGTGTTGAGTGAATATCTGCAGTGAAATCAATTTTTGGACTCTGAAAGCATTGAGCGTTTCTGGCTTTCCAGTGGAAACTCTGTGTTGAGTGAATATCTGGCAGGAGAATCACTTTTTGACTCGAAGGTTGAGATGCTTTCTGGCCTTCATGGAAACTCTGTGATGGTGAATATCTGCACAAAGAATCACTTTTTTGACCCGAAGTGCATTTGAGAGCGTTTCTGGCCTTCAGTGAAATCTCGTGTTGAGTGAATATTCACACTAAGAATCACTTTTTGGACTCTGCAGTACTGAGAGCGTTTCTGCTTCCAGTGGAAACTCTGTAAGCCGAGTGAATATCTGCACTAAGAATTCACTTCTTTTGGACTCTGAAAATGTATTTGAGGGGGTTTCTGGTCTTAGTGGGAAAATCTGTGTGGGGTTCTCCACAACAATCACTTTTTTGGGCTCTGAAAATGC
>JAFDVH010000131.1:0-15000 GCA_019176425.1 Megalops atlanticus
GGAAGGCCAGAAACTCTCTCAGAAGCACTTTCTGAGTCCAAAAAGTGATTCTTAGTGCAGATATTCACTCAACACAGAGTTTACAGTAGATGGCCAGAAACGCTCTCAAATGCACTTTCAGAGTCCAAAAAGTGATTTTTAGTGCAGATATTCACTCAACACAGAGTTTCCACTGGAAGGCCAGAAACGCTCTCAAATGCACTTTCAGAGTCCAAAAAGTGATTCTTAGTGCAGATATTCACTCAACACAGATTTTCCACCAGAAGGCCAGAAAAGCTCTCAAATGCACTTTCAGAGTCCAACAAAGTGATTCTTAGTGCAGATATTCACTCAACACAGAGTTTCACTGGAAGGCCAGAAACGCTCTCAAATGCACTTTCAGAGTCCAAAAAGTGATTCTTCGTGCAGATATTCACTCAACACAGAGTTTTCACTGGAAGGCCAGAAACGCTCTCAAATGCACTTTCAGAGTCCAAAAGTGATTTAGTGCAGATATTCACTCAACACAGAGTTTCCACTGGAAGGCCAGAAACGCTCTCAAATGCACTTTCAGAGTCCAAAAAAGTGATTCTTACTGCAGATATTCACTCAACACAGAGTTTCCAGGAGAATGCTAGGAACGCTCTCAAATGCATTTTCAGGGTCCAAAAAAGTGAATGTTAGTGCAGATATTCACTCAACACAGAGTTTCCACTGGAAGACCAGAAACTCTCTCAAATGCAGTTTCAGAGGCCAAAAATTGATTCTCACTGCAGATATTCAGTCAACAAAGAGTTTTCACTGGAAGGCCAGAAACACTCTCAAATGCACTTTCAGAGTCAAAAAAAGTGATACTTAGTGCAGATATTCAATCAACACATAGTTTACAGTAGATGGCCAGAAACGCTCTCAAATGCACTTTCAGAGTCCAAAAGTGATTTTTAGTGCAGATATTCGTTCACACACAGTTTCCACTGAAAGGGTAGGAACGCTCTCAAATGCACTTTCAGAGCCAAAAAGTGATTCTTAATGCAGATATTCAGTCAACACAGATTTTCCACAAGAAGGCCAGAAACTCTCTCAGAAGCACTTTCTGAGTCCAAAAAGTGATTCTTAGTGCAGATATTCACTCAACACAGAGTTTACAGTAGATGGCCAGAAACGCTCTCAAATGCACTTTCAGAGTCCAAAAGTGATTTTTAGTGCAGATATTCACTCAACACAGAGTTTCCACTGGAAGGCCAGAAACGCTCTCAGAAGCACTTTCTGAGTTCAAAACAGGGATTCTTACTGCAGATATTCACTCAACACAGAGTTTCCACTGGAAGGCCAGAAACGCTCTCGAATGCACTTTCAGAGTCCAAAAAGTGATTGTTAGTGCAGATATTCACTCAACACAGAGTTTCCACTGGAAGGCCAGAAACGCTCTCAAATGAACTTTTCAGAGTCCAAAAGTGATTCTTAGTGCAGATATTCACTCAACACAGAGTGTTCACTGGAAGGCCAGAAACGCTCTCAAATGAACTTTTCAGAGTCCAAAAAGTGATTCTTAGTGCAGATATTCACTCAACACAGAGTTTCCACTGAAAGGCCATAAACGCTCTCAAATGCACATTCAGAGTCCAAAAAGTGATTCTCACTGCAGATATTCACTCAACACAGAGTTTTCACTGGAAGGCCAGAAACGCTCTCAAATGCACTTTCAGAATCCAAAAAGTGATTCTTCGTGCAGATATTCACTCAACACAGAGTGTTCACTGGAAGGCCAGAAACGCTCTCAAATGAACTTTCAGAGTCCAAAAAGTGATTCTTAGTGCAGATATTCACTCAACACAGAGTTTCCACTGGAAAGGCCAGAAACGCTCTCAAATGCACATTCAGAGTCCAAAAAGTGATTCTCACTGCAGATATTCACTCAACACAGAGTTTTCACTGGAAGGCCAGAAACGCTCTCAAATGCACTTTCAGAATCCAAAAAGTGATTCTTAGTGCAGATATTCACTCAACACAGAGTGTTCACTGGAAGGCCAGAAACGCTCTCAAATGCACTTTCAGAGTCCAAAAAGTGATTCTTAATGCAGATATTCAGTCAACACAGAGTTTCCCAAGAAAGGCCAGAAACTCTCTCAAAAGCACTTTCAGAGTCCAAAAAGTGATTCTTAGTGCAGATATTCACTCAACACAGAGTTTACACTAGAAGGCCAGAAACGCTCTCAAATGCACTTTCAGAGTCCAAAAAGTGATTTTTAGTGCAGATATTCACTCAACACAGAGTTTCCACTGGAAGGCCAGAAACGCTCTCAAATGCACTTTCAGAGTCCAAAAAGTGATTCTTAGTGCAGATATTCACTCAACACAGAGTTTCCAGTAGAAGGCCAGAAACGCTCTCAAATGCACTTTCAGAGTCCAAAAGTGATTCTTAGTGCAGATATTCACTCAACACAGAGTGTTCACTGGAAGGCCAGAAACGCTCTCAAATGAACTTTCGGAGTCCAAAAAAGTGATTCTTAGTGCAGATATTCACTCAACACAGAGTTTCCACAAGAAGGCCAGAAACGCTCTCAAATGCACATTCAGAGTCCAAAAAAGTGATTCTCACTGCAGATATTCACTCAACACAGAGTTTTCACTGGAAGGCCAGAAACGCTCTCAAATGCACTTTCAGAGTCCAAAAAGTGATTCTTAGTGCAGATATTCACTCAACACAGAGTGTTCACTGGAAGGCCAGAAACGCTCTCAAATGCACTTTCAGAGTCCAAATGAGTGATACTTAGTGCAGATATTCACTCAACACAGAGTTTCCACTGAGAAGGCCAGAAACTCTCTCAAATGCACTTTCAGAGTCCAAAACAGGGATTCTTACTGCAGATATTCACTCAAAACAGAGTTTCCAGGAGAATGCTAGGAACGCTCTCAAATGCATTTTCAGGGTCCAAAAAAGTGAATGTTAGTGCAGATATTCACTCAACACAGAGTTTCCACTGGAAGGCCAGAAACGCTCTCAAATGAACATTCGGAGATCAAAAAAGTGATTCTTAGTGAGATATTCGTTCAACACAGAGTTTACACTGAAAGGCTAGGAACGCTCTCAAATGCACTTTCAGAGCCAAAAAAGTGATTCTTAATGCAGATATTCACTCAACACAGAGTTTCCACTGGAAGGCCAGAAACTCTCTCAAATGCACTTTCAGAGTCCAAAAATTGATTCTCACTGCAGATATTCACTCAACACAGAGTTTTCACTGGAAGGCCAGAAACGCTCTCAAATGCACTTTCAGAGTCCAAAAAGTGATTCTTAGTGCAGATATTCACTCAACACAGAGTTTACAGTAGAAGGCCAGAAACGCTCTCAAATGCACTTTCAGAGTCCAAAAAAGTGATTCTTAGTGCAGATATTCACTCAACACAGAGTTTCCACTGGAAGGCCAGAAACGCTCTCAAATGCACTTTCAGAGTCCAAAAAGTGATTCTTAGTGCAGATATTCACTCAACACAGAGTTTTCACTGGAAGGCCAGAAACGCTCTCAAATGCACTTTCAGAGTCCAAAAAGTGATTCTCACTGCAGATATTCACTCAACACAGAGTTTTCACTGGAAGGCCAGAAACGCTCTCAAATGCACTTTCAGAGTCCAAAATTGATTCTCACTGCAGATATTCACTCAACACACAGTTTTCACTGGAAGGCCAGAAACGCTCTCAAATGCATTTTCAGAGTCCAAAAAAGTGATTCTTAGTGCAGATATTCACTCAACACAGAGTTTCCAGTAGAAGGCCAGTAACGCTCTCGAATGAACTTTCAGAGTCCAAAAAGTGATTCTTACTGCAGATATTCACTCAACACAGATTTTCCACTGGAAGGCCAGAAACGCTCTCAAATGCACTTTCAGAGTCCAAAAAAGTGATTCTTAGTGCAGATATTCACTCAACACAGAGTGTTCACTGGAAGGCCAGAAACGCTCTCAAATGCACTTTCAGAGTCCAAAAAGTGATACTTAGTGCAGATATTCACTCAACACAGAGTTTCCAGGAGAAGGCCAGAAACTCTCTCAAATGCACTTTCTGAGTTCAAAACAGGGATTCTTACTGCAGATATTCACTCAACACAGAGTTTCCAGGAGAATGCTAGGAACGCTCTCAAATGCATTTTCAGGGTCCAAAAAAGTGAATGTTAGTGCAGATATTCACTCAACACAGAGTTTCCACTGGAAGGCCAGAAACGCTCTCAAATGAACTTTCAGAGTCAAAAAAAGTGATTCTTAGTGCAGATATTCACTCAACACAGAGTTTTCACTGAAAGGCTAGAAACGCTCTCAAATGCACTTTCAGAGCCAAAAAGTGATTCTTAATGCAGATATTCACTCAACACAGAGTTTTCACTGGAAGGCCAGAAACGCTCTCAAATGCACTTTCAGAGTCCAAAAATTGATTCTTAGTGCAGATATTCACTCAACACAGAGTTTCCACTGAAGGCCAGAAACGCTCTCAAATGCACTTTCAGAGTCCAAAAAGTGATTCTTACTGCAGATATTCACTCAACACAGAGTTTTCACTGGAAGGCCAGAAACGCTCTCAAATGCACTTTCAGAGTCCAAAAAATGATTCTTAGTGCAGATATTCACTCAACACAGAGTTTTCACTGGAAGGCCAGAAACGCTCTCAAATGCACTTTCAGAGTTCAAAAATTGATTCTCACTGCAGATATTCACTCAACACAGAGTTTTCACTGGAAGGCCAGAAACGCTCTCAAATGCACTTTCAGAGTCCAAAAAGTGATTCTTAGTGCAGATATTCACTCAACACAGAGTTTTCACTGGAAGGCCAGAAACGCTCTCAAATGCACTTTCAGAGTCCAAAAATTGATTCTTAGTGCAGATATTCACTCAACACAGAGTTTCCACTAGAAGGCCAGAAACGCTCTCAAATGCACTTTCAGAGTCCAAAAAGTGATTCTCACTGCAGATATTCACTCAACACAGAGTTTCCACTGAAAGGCCAGAAACGCTCTCAAATGCACTTTCAGAGTCCAAAAAAGTGATTCTTAGTGCAGATATTCACTCAACACAGAGTTTCCACTGAAAGGCCAGAAACGCTCTCAAATGCACTTTCAGAGTTCAAAACAAGTGATTCTTACTGCAGATATTCACTCAACACAGAGTTTCCACTGGAAGGCCAGAAACGCTCTCAAATGCACTTTCAGAGTCCAAAAAGTGATTCTTAGTGCAGATATTCACTCAACACAGAGTTTCCACTGAGAAGGCCAGAAACGCTCTCAAATGCACTTTCAGAGTTCAAAAAGTGATTCTTAGTGCAGATATTCACTCAACACAGAGTTTCCAGGAGAAGGCTAGAACGCTCTCAAATGCATTTTCAGAGTCCAAAAAGTGATTCTTAGTGCAGATATTCACTCAACACAGAGTTTCCACTGGAAGGCCAGAAACGCTCTCAAATGAACATTTCAGAGATCAAAAAGTGATTCTTACTGCAGATATTCACTCAACACAGAGTTTACACTGGAAGGCCAGGAAACGCTCTCAAATGCACTTTCAGAGTCCAAAAAGTGATTCTTAATGCAGATATTCACTCAACACAGAGTTTCCACTAGAAGGCCAGAAACGCTCTCAAATGCACTTTCAGAGTCCAAAAGTGATTTTCACTGCAGATATTCACTCAACACAGAGTTTTCACTGGAAGGCCAGAAACGCTCTCAAATGCATTTTCAGAGTCCAAAAAGTGATTCTTAGTGCAGATATTCACTCAACACAGAGTTTCCACTAGAAGGCCAGAAACTCTCTCAATGCACTTTCAGAGTCCAAAAATTGATTCTTACTGCAGATATTCACTCAACACAGAGTTTTCACTGGAAGGCCAGAAACGCTCTCAAATGCACTTTCAGAGTCCAAAAGTGATTCTTAGTGCAGATATTCACTCAACACAGAGTTTCCACTAGAAGGCCAGAAACGCTCTCAAATGCACTTTCAGAGTCCAAAAGTGATTCTTAGTGCAGATATTCACTCAACACAGAGTTTCCACTGAAGGCCAGGAACGCTCTCAAATGCACTTTCAGAGCCAAAAAGTGATTCTTAATGCAGATATTCACTCAACACAGAGTTTCCACAAGAAGGCCAGAAACGCTCTCAAATGCACTTTCAGAGTCCAAAAAGTGATTTTTAGTGCAGATATTCACTCAACACAGAGTTTCCACTGGAAGGCCAGAAACGCTCTCAAATGCACTTTCAGAGTCCAAAAAAGTGATTCTTAGTGCAGATATTCACTCAACACAGAGTTTCCACTGGAAGGCCAGAAACGCTCTCAAATGCACTTTCAGAGTCCAAAAAGTGATTCTTACTGCAGATATTCACTCAACACAGAGTTTCCACTGGAAGGCCAGAAACGCTCTCAAATGCACTTTCAGAGTCCAAAAAGTGATTCTTAGTGCAGATATTCACTCAACACAGAGTTTCCACTGGAAGGCCAGAAACGCTCTCAAATGCACTTTCAGAGTTCAAAAAGTGATTCTTACTGCAGATATTCACTCAACACAGAGTTTCCAGGAGAAGGCCAGAAACGCTCTCAAATGCACTTTCAGGGTCCAAAAAGTGATTCTTAGTGCAGATATTCACTCAACACAGAGTTTCCACTGGAAGGCCAGAAACGCTCTCAAATGAACATTCAGAGATCAAAAAGTGATTCTTAGTGCAGATATTCACTCAACACAGAGTTTCCACTGAAAGGCCAGAAACGCTCTCAAATGCACTTTCAGAGCCAAAAAGTGATTCTTAATGCAGATATTCACTCAACACAGAGTTTCCACAAGAAGGCCAGAAACGCTCTCAAATGCACTTTCAGAGTCCAAAAAGTGATTCTTAGTGCAGATATTCACTCAACACAGAGTTTTCACTGGAAGGCCAGAAACGCTCTCAAATGCACTTTCAGAGTCCAAAAAGTGATTCTTAGTGCAGATATTCACTCAACACAGAGTTTTCACTGGAAGGCCAGAAACGCTCTCAAATGCACTTTCAGAGTCCAAAAAGTGATTCTTAGTGCAGATATTCACTCAACACAGAGTTTCACTGGAAGGCCAGAAACGCTCTCAAATGCACTTTTCAGAGTCCAAAAAGTGATTCTTAGTGCAGATATTCACTCAACACAGAGTTTCCACTAGAAGGCCAGAAACGCTCTCAAATGCACTTTCAGAGTCCAAAAAGTGATTCTTACTGCAGATATTCACTCAACACAGAGTTTCCACTGGAAGGCCAGAAACGCTCTCAAATGCACTTTCAGAGTCCAAAAAAGTGATTCTTAGTGCAGATATTCACTCAACACAGAGTTTACACTAGAAGGCCAGAAACGCTCTCAAATGCACTTTCAGAGTCCAAAAAAGTGATTTTTAGTGCAGATATTCACTCAACACAGAGTTTCCACTGGAAGGCCAGAAACGCTCTCAAATGCACTTTCAGAATCCAAAAAGTGATTCTTAGTGCAGATATTCACTCAACACAGAGTTTTCACTGGAAGGCCAGAAACGCTCTCAAATGAACTTTCAGAGTCCAAAAAGTGATTCTTAGTGCAGATATTCACTCAACACAGAGTTTCCACTGAAAGGCCAGAAACGCTCTCAAATGCACTTTCAGAGTCCAAAAAGTGATTCTCACTGCAGATATTCACTCAACACAGAGTTTTCACTGGAAGGCCAGAAACGCTCTCAAATGCACTTTCAGAGTCCAAAATTGATTCTCACTGCAGATATTCACTCAACACAGAGTTTTCACTGGAAGGCCAGAAACGCTCTCAAATGCATTTTCAGAGTCCAAAAAGTGATTGTTAGTGCAGATATTCACTCACACAGAGTTTCCAGTAGAAGGCCAGAAACGCTCTCAAATGAACTTTTGGAGTCCAAAAAGTGATTCTTACTGCAGATATTCACTCAACACAGAGTTTCCACTGGAAGGCCAGAAACGCTCTCAAATGCACTTTCAGAATCCAAAAAGTGATTCTTAGTGCAGATATTCACTCAACACAGAGTGTTCACTGGAAGGCCAGAAACGCTCTCAAATGCACTTTCAGAGTCCAAATGAGTGATACTTAGTGCAGATATTCACTCAACACAGAGTTTTCACTGGAAGGCCAGAAACTCTCTCAAATGCACTTTCTGAGTTCAAAAAGTGATTCTTACTGCAGATATTCACTCAACACAGAGTTTCCAGGAGAATGCTAGAAACGCTCTCAAATGCATTTTCAGGGTCCAAAAAGTGAATGTTAGTGCAGATATTCACTCAACACAGAGTTTCCACTGGAAGGCCAGAAACGCTCTCAAATGCACTTTCGGAGATCAAAAAGTGATTCTTAGTGCAGATATTCACTCAACACAGAGTTTCCACTGGAAGGCCAGAAACGCTCTCAAATGCACTTTCAGAGCCAAAAAGTGATTCTTAGTGCAGATATTCACTCAACACAGAGTTTCCACTGAAAGGCCAGAAACGCTCTCAAATGCACTTTCAGAGTCCAAAAAAAGTGATTCTCACTGCAGATATTCACTCAACACAGAGTTTTCACTGGAAGGCCAGAAACGCTCTCAAATGCACTTTCAGAGTCCAAAAATTGATTCTCACTGCAGATATTCACTCAACACAGAGTTTTCACTGGAAGGCCAGAAACGCTCTCAAATGCATTTTCAGAGTCCAAAAAGTGATTCTTAGTGCAGATATTCACTCAACACAGAGTTTCCACTAGAAGGCCAGAAAGAAACGCTCTCAAATGCACTTTCTGAGTCCAAAAAGTGATTCTTAATGCAGATATTCACTCAACACAGAGTTTCCACTAGAAGGCCAGAAACGCTCTCAAATGCACTTTCAGAGGCCAAAAAGTGATTCTTACTGCAGATATTCACTCAACACAGAGTTTTCACTGGAAGGCCAGAAACGCTCTCAAATGCACTTTCAGAGTCCAAAAAGTGATTCTTAGTGCAGATATTCACTCAACACAGAGTTTCACTGGAGAGGCCAGAAACGCTCTCAAATGCACTTTCAGAGTCCAAAAAGTGATTTTTAGTGCAGATATTCACTCAACACAGAGTTTCCACTGGAAGGCTAGAAACGCTCTCAAATGCACTTTCAGAGTCCAAAAAGTGATTCTTAGTGCAGATATTCACTCAACACAGAGTTTCCACTGGAAGGCCAGAAACGCTCTCAAATGCACTTTCAGAGTCCAAAAAGTGATTCTTAGTGCAGATATTCACTCAACACAGAGTTTTCACTAGAAGGCCAGAAACGCTCTCAAATGCACTTTCAGAGTCCAAAAAGTGATTCTTAGTGCAGATATTCACTCAACACAGAGTTTCCACTGGAAGGCCAGAAACGCTCTCAAATGCACTTTCAGAGTCCAAAAAGTGATTCTTACTGCAGATATTCACTCAACACAGAGTTTCCACTGGAAGGCCAGAAACGCTCTCAAATGCACTTTCAGAGTCCAAAAAGTGATTCTTAGTGCAGATATTCACTCAACACAGAGTTTCCAGGAGAAGGCCAGAAACTCTCTCAAATGCACTTTCTGAGTTCAAAAGTGATTCTTACTGCAGATATTCACTCAACACAGAGTTTCCAGGAGAAGGCCAGAACGCTCTCAAATGCATTTTCAGGGTCCAAAAAGTGAATGTTAGTGCAGATATTCACTCAACACAGAGTTTCCACTGGAAGGCCAGAAACGCTCTCAAATGAACATTCGGAGATCAAAAAGTGATTCTTAGTGCAGATATTCACTCAACACAGAGTTTACACTGAAAGGCCAGAAACGCTCTCAAATGCACTTTCAGAGCCAAAAAAGTGATTCTTAATGCAGATATTCACTCAACACAGAGTTTCCACTGAAAGGCCAGAAACGCTCTCAAATGCACTTTCAGAGTCCAAAAAGTGATTCTTAGTGCAGATATTCACTCAACACAGAGTTTTCCACTGAAAGGCCAGAATTCGCTCTCAAATGCACTTTCAGAGTCCAAAAAGTGATTCTCACTGCAGATATTCACTCAACACAGAGTTTTCACTGAAAGGCCAGAAACGCTCTCAAATGCACTTTCAGAGTCCAAAAATTGATTCTTACTGCAGATATTCACTCAACACAGAGTTTTCACTGGAAGGCCAGAAACGCTCTCAAATGCATTTTCAGAGTCCAAAAAGTGATTCTTAGTGCAGATATTCACTCAACACAGATTTTCCACTGGAAGGCCAGAAACGCTCTCAAATGCACTTTCAGAGTCCAAAAAGTGATTCTTAGTGCAGATATTCACTCAACACAGAGTTTCCACTGGAAGGCCAGAAACGCTCTCAAATGCACTTTCAGAGTCCCAAAACATGATTCTTAGTGCAGATATTCACTCAACACAGAGTTTACACTAGAAGGCCAGAAACGCTCTCAAATGCACTTTCAGAGTCCAAAAAGTGATTCTTACTGCAGATATTCACTCAACACAGAGTTTCCACTGGAAGGCCAGAAACGCTCTCAAATGCACTATAAGAGTCCAAAAAAGTGATTTTTAGTGCAGATATTCACTCAACACAGAGTTTCCACTGGAAGGCCAGAAACGCTCTCAAATGCACTTTCAGAGTCCAAAAAGTGATTCTTAGTGCAGATATTCACTCAACACAGAGTTTCCACTGAAAGGCCAGAAACGCTCTCAAATGCACTTTCAGAGTCCAAAAAGTGATTCTTACTGCAGATATTCACTCAACACAGAGTTTTCACTGGAAGGCCAGAAACGCTCTCAAATGCACTTTCAGAGTCCAAAAATTGATTCTCACTGCAGATATTCACTCAACACACAGTTTTCACTGGAAGGCCAGAAACGCTCTCAAATGCATTTTCAGAGTCCAAAAAAGTGATTGTTAGTGCAGATATTCACTCAACACAGAGTTTCCAGTAGAAGGCCAGAAACGCTCTCAAATGAACTTTTTGGAGTCCAAAAAGTGATTCTTACCGCAGATATTCACTCAACACAGATTTTCCACTGGAAGGCCAGAAACGCTCTCAAATGCACTTTCAGAATCCAAAAAAGTGATTCTTCGTGCAGATATTCACTCAACACAGAGTGTTCACTGGAAGGCCAGAAACGCTCTCAAATGCACTTTCAGAGTCCAAATGAGTGATACTTAGTGCAGATATTCACTCAACACAGAGTTTCCAGGAGAAGGCCAGAAACTCTCTCAGAAGCACTTTCTGAGTTCAAAACAGGGATTCTTACTGCAGATATTCACTCAACACAGAGTTTCCAGGAGAATGCTAGGAACGCTCTCAAATGCATTTTCAGGGTCCAAAAAAGTGAATGTTAGTGCAGATATTCACTCAACACAGAGTTTCCACTGGAAGGCCAGAAACGCTCTCAAATGAACATTCGAGATCAAAAAGTGATTCTTAGTGAGATATTCACTCAACACAGAGTTTCCCCTGAAAGGCCAGAAACGCTCTCAAATGCACTTTCAGAGCCAAAAAAGTGATTCTTAATGCAGATATTCACTCAACACAGAGTTTCCACTGAAAGGCCAGAAACGCTCTCAAATGCACTTTCAGAGTCCAAAAAGTGATTCTCACTGCAGATATTCACTCAACACAGAGTTTTCACTGGAAGGCCAGAAACGCTCTCAAATGCACTTTCAGAGTCCAAAATTCATTTTCACTGCAGATATTCACTCAACACAGAGTTTTCACTGGAAGGCCAGAAACGCTCTCAAATGCACTTTCAGAGTCCAAAAAGTGATTCTTAGTGCAGATATTCACTCAACACAGAGTTTCCACTAGAAGGCCAGAAACGCTCTCAAATGCACTTTCAGAGTCCAAAAAGTGATTCTTACTGCAGATATTCACTCAACACAGAGTTTTCACTGGAAGGCCAGAAACGCTCTCAAATGCACTTTCAGAGTCCAAAAATTGATTCTTACTGCAGATATTCACTCAACACAGAGTTTTCACTGGAAGGCCAGAAACGCTCTCAAATGCACTTTCAGAGTCCAAAAAGTGATTCTTAGTGCAGATATTCACTCAACACAGAGTTTTCACTAGAAGGCCAGAAACGCTCTCAAATGCACTTTCAGAGTCCAAAAAGTGATTCTTAGTGCAGATATTCACTCAACACAGAGTTTCCACTGGAAGGCCAGAAACGCTCTCAAATGCACTTTCAGAGTCCAAAAAGTGATTCTTACTGCAGATATTCACTCAACACAGAGTTTTCACTGGAAGGCCAGAAACGCTCTCAAATGCACTTTCAGAGTCCAAAAAGTGATTCTTAGTGCAGATATTCACTCAACACAGAGTTTCCACTGGAAGGCCAGAAACGCTCTCAAATGCACTTTCAGAGTCCAAAAAGTGATTCTTAGTGCAGATATTCACTCAACACAGAGTTTCCACAGAAGGCCAGAAACGCTCTCAAATGCACTTTCAGAGTCCAAAAAGTGATTCTTACTGCAGATATTCACTCAACACAGAGTTTCCACTGAGAAGGCCAGAAACGCTCTCAAATGCACTTTCAGAGTCCAAAAAAATGAATCTTAGTGCAGATATTCACTCAACACAGAGTTTCCACTGGAAGGCCAGAAACGCTCTCAAATGCACTTTCAGAGTCCAAAAAGTGATTCTTAGTGCAGATATTCACTCAACACAGAGTTTCCACTGGAAGGCCAGAAACGCTCTCAAATGCACTTTCAGAGTCCAAAAAGTGATTCTTAGTGCAGATATTCACTCAACACAGAGTTTCCACTGGAAGGCCAGAAACGCTCTCAAATGCACTTTCAGAGTCCAAAAAGTGATTCTTAGTGCAGATATTCACTCAACACAGAGTTTACACTGGAAGGCCAGAAACGCTCTCAAATGCACTTTCAGAGTCCAAAAAGTGATTCTTAGTGCAGATATTCACTCAACACAGAGTTTCCACTGGAAGGCCAGAAACGCTCTCAAATGCACTTTCAGAGTCCAAAAAGTGATTCTTAGTGCAGATATTCACTCAACACAGAGTTTTCACTGGAAGGCCAGAAACGCTCTCAAATGCACTTTCAGAGTCCAAAAAAAGTGATTCTTAGTGCAGATATTCACTCAACACAGAGTTTTCAGTAAAGGCCAGAACGCTCTCAAATGCACTTTCAGAGCCAAAAATTGATTCTTAATGCAGATATTCAGTCAACACAGAGTTTCCACAAGAAGGCCAGAAACTCTCTCAAATGCACTTTCAGAGTCCAAAAAGTGATTCTTAGTGCAGATATTCACTCAACACAGAGTTTACACTAGAAGGCCAGAAACGCTCTCAAATGCACTTTCAGAGTCCAAAAAGTGATTCTTAGTGCAGATATTCACTCAACACAGAGTTTCCACTGGAAGGCCAGAAACGCTCTCAAATGCACTTTCAGAGTCCAAAAAGTGATTCTTAGTGCAGATATTCACTCAACACAGAGTTTTCACTGGAAGGCCAGAAACGCTCTCAAATGAACTTTCAGAGTCCAAAAAGTGATTCTTAGTGCAGATATTCACTCAACACAGAGTTTCCACTGAAGGCCAGAAACGCTCTCAAATGCACTTTCAGAGTCCAAAAAAGTGATTCTTACTGCAGATATTCACTCAACACAGAGTTTTCACTGGAAGGCCAGAAACGCTCTCAAATGCACTTTCAGAGTCCAAAAAGTGATTCTCACTGCAGATATTCACTCAACACAGAGTTTTCACTGGAAGGCCAGAAACGCTCTCAAATGCATTTTCAGAGTCCAAAAAAGTGATTCTTAGTGCAGATATTCACTCAACACAGATTTTCCACTAGAAGGCCAGAAACGCTCTCAAATGCACTTTCAGAGTCCAAAAAGTGATTCTTAGTGCAGATATTCACTCAACACAGATTTTCCACTGGAAGGCCAGAAACGCTCTCAAATGCACTTTCAGAGTCCAAAAAGTGATTCTTAGTGCAGATATTCACTCAACACAGAGTTTTCACTGGAAGGCCAGAAACGCTCTCAAATGCACTTTCAGAGTCCAAAAGTGATACTTAGTGCAGATATTCACTCAACACAGAGTTTCCACTGAGAAGGCCAGAAACTCTCTCAAATGCACTTTCTGAGTCCAAAACAGTGATTCTTACTGCAGATATTCACTCAACACAGAGTTTCCAGGAGAAGGCCAGAAACGCTCTCAAATGCATTTTCAGGGTCCAAAAAAGTGAATGTTAGTGCAGATATTCACTCAACACAGAGTTTCCACTGGAAGGCCAGAAACGCTCTCAAATGAACATTCGGAGATCAAAAAAGTGATTCTTAGTGCAGATATTCACTCAACACAGAGTTTCCACTGAAAGGCTAGAAACGCTCTCAAATGCACTTTCAGAGTCCAAAAAGTGATTCTTAATGCAGATATTCACTCAACACAGAGTTTCCACTGGAAGGCCAGAAACGCTCTCAAATGCACTTTCAGAGTCCAAAAAGTGATTCTCACTGCAGATATTCACTCAACACAGAGTTTTCACAGGAAGGCCAGAAACGCTCTCAAATGCACTTTCAGAGTCCAAAAAGTGATTCTCACTGCAGATATTCACTCAACACAGAGTTTTCACTGGAAGGCCAGAAACGCTCTCAAATGCATTTTCAGAGTCCAAAAAGTGATTCTTAGTGCAGATATTCACTCAACACAGAGTTTCCACTAGAAGGCCAGAAACGCTCTCAAATGAACTTTCAGAGTCCAAAAAGTGATTCTTAGTGCAGATATTCACTCAACACAGAGTTTCCACTGGAAGGCCAGAAACGCTCTCAAATGCACTTTCAGAGTCCAAAAAGTGATTCTCACTGCAGATATTCACTCAACACAGAGTTTTCACTGGAAGGCCAGAAACGCTCTCAAATGCACTTTCAGAGTCCAAAAAGTGATTCTTAGTGCAGATATTCACTCAACACAGAGTTTACACTAGAAGGCCAGAAACGCTCTCAAATGCACTTTCAGAGTCCAAAAAGTGATTTTTAGTGCAGATATTCACTCAACACAGAGTTTCCACTGGAAGGCCAGAACGC